>OX387716.1:96402819-96982253 GCA_947577245.1 Andrena bucephala
ACGTTTTTCAAATATTTGTTTCATTTTATTGTTAGTCTGTAGTTTATTCCTATTTTTTTTCTTACTACTTTACATAGTTAGTTTTAGTAATCTTATATTATTTTTACAGTGTGTTTTATCGTATATTTATAGTGTTATTTATCGTGTTTTTATCTTATTTGTATAGTGTTTTTATCGTATTTTTATAGTGTCATTTTTCGTGTTTTTATCTTATTTGTATTGTATCTTTATCGTATTTTTATAGTGGCATTCATTGTGTTTTTATCGTATTTTTAGTGTTTTTTTATCGTGTTTTTATAGTATTTGTATTGTGTGTTTTTTTTGTTTTTTTTTTTCAAGTATTAGTCAACGTGTTAGAAGTTAGTGTGTCTTTAGTGTGTAACTTTGGTGTTTGGTTTTGGACCACATCCCTATATTCTCCAGGTAAGTTCTAGATATCTATATTTCTGACACCAGTGTTGCATTTTGTTTTTTCTACATTGCAGTCAGTTTATTTCTATTTTCTTCATTACTTTAATAATGACTGGCAAATTGAAATTGAATAAGTACTATATGCGTGCTAACAGGATCACTTAATCGTTCCGTTCAGAAACCCAGAACATCATTAGATGCTAGTTCTTCACATTTAACATCTGCAATCCACTTTGTTAGTACCCCCCAAGTGATGTTTAATCTCGAACTAGTTCACAATCATTTTTATATTCAAGATCTTGTCTGTAGCTTGTCATTACCAATATAGAGGAAGTGCAGCATATTTGGAATACTGTTGGTAATTTGGAATACCGAAGTATCTAATAAACTACTAACGCTATTTAATTTGTAACACCATAGATTATAGGGGCTAATGACCTGTTCACTAATGACATTTGTAGATGAACCGCAATTTTTATATTTTCGACTTAATCTGCAGAGGAAGCAAACGTCAATCTGCAAAACTTTTTCAGCGCGTATTCAATCGTTCCAATCATGGTTAAAATATGTCAAAACATTAGTGTTAAACACTTAATCGACTTATTTGCATGTTCCTTCTATGGTTCCGTGCCAGTTTTGCGATAATTTCGAGAATACAAAGTGTGACATGAAATTTTAGGTTTCAATGCCATGTTGCTAATTCGGAATACCGAAGGTGAAGGTAGTTTGGAATATTCCAAAGCCTACCGATGCTTTTGTTTCACGCGTAATGACTACCACCGCGTCAGTTTCGTCTGTCACCTATATAACCTTTTTTAGCATTTGTGTAAATATTGTCTTATAGATATCTACATAAAATTGTTCCTTAATTGTGATTTCTTAGCCTGATTACGTCATAAAATAAAATAATTTTATTATCTACATGTTTTGTTTAAGTTTATAAAGTGAAGGTAAATTGTGGAATATCGGTATTCCAAATTACCTGCACCTTAACGAAATCGATACTTCTTGTCATTTTTCATTCAAACCAAAATTTCAGTTACTTTTTGTTTTTTATTTTTACTGACACTAAGAAATATGAAAGTTTATTAGTTTCCCTATGATATTATGTAGTTTAATTTGTTCCCATCCTCTGTCGTCATTTTTTATTCGTCTTAAACAAACTGGTATTCCAAATATACTGCACTTCCTCTACTTATATATGTTTCACCTCGCACAAGTTCGCAAACTTCCTCCAATATTACCGAAAGTAATGTAGAACTTTCTCCGAATTTAGAAGAAATTCAGAATTTTACCTCCTTCGAAAATTCACCGACTCCTGAAGAATTAGCAACTGAATTGAATAGTCCTAATTCAGCTTCTTCATTAGCAGAGTGGGCTGTAACACATAAAATTTCATATCGAGCAATAAATGATTTACTCCAGATTTAAAAAAGATCAGTTTCCAGCACGTTACATGCCGGAAGGCTTTTAAAAACAGCAAGAAACGTATAGGGGAGAGTCATACAGTACCGGCCGTTTTCAGTTTTTGGACTGTAACTTGGGCTACTGTTGGTAAAAATCAAGTTTCAAAGAAGTAATTTGTACTGCAAATAGTGCTTAATAAGAGGAGACGAATCGTTTTTCACAAATTTTATCGTAAAGATTAATAATTCGCAGGAATAAAAAAGTTGTAATTCGCAGCCAACGCAAAATTGTCATCCAGTACCGGCCACTCTAAGTTTTTTGTACTATAACTTGGGCTGTTGGTAAAAATCAAATTTCAAAAAAGTAATTTGCAGTACAAATTGTGCTTAATAAAAGAGGATAAATTGTTTTTATTGAATTTTATCATAAAGATTAATAATTCGCTGAATTAAAAAAGTTGTAATTCGCAGCGAACAAAAATAACTTTTGTCGTCCGAAACACTAGCGTAAACGATAAATGCTTAGAACTCTGGTAATACTGAAAGAAAAAGAATGTCGCCGGAATATGTTGCTACGGACTCTGGTATTTATTTATTTCTCCATCGATAGTACAGTTAACTAACATTAAAAGCGAGATCTAGCTTTGGCCGGTACTGTATGCTGCCCGGTACTGTATGACTCTCCCCTAATTAAACATATCAAAACAGATAATTATCATCATTTTGGATTAAAAAATATCACATTCCGTACTTTGCGGCGAGAACTAGCACATTATCCTGTTTCGCCACGAAAAATTACACGTTTTGGGTTCTACTGCAGAAATTATCACATTTCCGCGCGTGGTTAATTTAAATTGTTGAAGTGCATTTTGCCTCGACGAATTCAACTTTTGAGAATATTATTTAATAAATAATATAACTCCATCTAATCTCCAAAAGGAAACACGTATGAAAATTTTAATCTGCATAATTCAAGTACATTTAAGTTAAATAAAAATCGCGTCGGAAGGTATTTAAGTTGACGCGCTCTCGATGTTTCGTAGTGAACCATCCAAATATGCTGCTTTTCGTATACGTTATAGCTACAGTCGGAACATGCTACTTTTCGTGCCAAACCGCTCAAACATGCTAAGTAGTTATCGCAGCGAAAACCGAAACGTAATAGTTTTCGTAACATCGAAGACAAACGTGCTATTTTTCGTAAGAAAACTGAAACGTGCTACTTACTTTTCGTAACACACGTCGCACAGTGGGACAAAATCGGTGCGTCATCGGCCAAAAATCTATAACTTCCGAACGGATGAAGATAAAGTAATAATTCTTTTTTCTTTAATGAAGTTGAAGAGTCCTTCATTATATAGTTAGATAGCATTACATTACTTATATTAACTAATACTTAATTACATTAACTAATTCGAAAACGTTACTTGCATTATTACTATTTAAAGTTCAAAAATATCTATTCTGGCCACTCTTTTTGAATATCCTTCCCCTTTTGTTGCAGCCTTAAAAATGATATTAATGGGTCCGATGAAAGTAACATAACACAGAAGAGATGTTGATTAACTCTTTCTATTGATATTTTGACATTTTTTTTTTTTTTTTTTTTTTCTTTTTTTTTTTTTTTTTTCAACAAGTAGTTTCTTTTATTTTAAATAATTAAACTCTGAGTGTTTTAGGATAGAATGGACCAAGTATAGACAGCAACATTTAATTTTAAACTGCAAGCAATCACCTATAATGTCTTCGAGTTACTTACATTGTTTGAAACAAAAGAATCACAACGTTTCACAGTTGGAATGGTACTGTAGTATTATTCTACCATGTGTCCCTGACCAGTGTACAAAGATTGATATCCGTCTCTAAACGTTTACACATAATCTAGAAGTTTAAAGAAAAGTATACAGCTTTGGTAATTGATAAGGTGTGATTTTACAAAGAATATCGAAGGTTAAGACTTAGCAACACTTGCAAAATATCAAGACAGAGAATTAATCAAGATCTCTTCTGTATTATGTTACTTTCATCATCGGATTCTTTAATATCATCGTCAAGGTTGCAACGAAAACGGAAGGATATTCAAGAAGAGTGGCCAGGAGTGATTAGGGATATTTTCGAATATTAAATAGTAATAATGCAAGTAACATTATCGTATTAGCTAACGTAATCAAGTATTACGTAACCCTCGGTTATCTCACCTACTTTTTCGAACATTGTTGTTACACTGGGTCGATTCGATATTCAATCAGCTGCTGTTTAAAAACCATCTGTTAAATTAAGTCGCAAAAGTTTTGAGATAAAGTTTGAACATAGAATATATGCCCACCGTTGAAAACTAATATTTAAAACATCCTCGTGTTTAAAAAAATTTTGAAAAAAGTTCCAGAAAATTTTATTGCTAAAAAAATCACTGGGGTAGCGTCTCTGCCTGTAGAGGATACACGAAATTACTATTACATGGCACCAGTAGTATCATTTTCAACGATGCCACAAATATATTATACTACCTTAAAGTCAAAATTTGGTCAGTGTGACAACCGAGGGTTAACATAAGTAACCTAATATTATCTAACTGATGAGGGACACATCAACTTCATTAAAGAAAAAAGAATTATTACTTTATCTTAACCCGTTCAAAAGTTATAGATTTTTGGCCGCTGCGGCACCTACCGATTTTCTCCCACTGTGTGTGTGTGTGTGTGTCGATTAATAATACAATCTCAATTGATGGGCAGTTGTATCGTGTAAAAATAAAATCTTTTAGGTTTAAATACATTAAAGGTGACAATGTGTATGATTCCTGTAGTAAATGTTCTACTGAAGGAAATTGCACAGATAACAGGATATATTTTTCGTATATAATTCGCATAATCCGTTTACGAACAGACCGTGATTCTAGATCCAAGCTAAAACACACTCATTACACAGGCGTATCAATTTTTAAAAAAAATACCGAGAATTCACATGATAGATTCATTTCCTCTTAAATATATGCACTTAATGTGTCTAGGCGTTGTAAAAAAATTACTACTTAATTTCTAGTATGAGCCGTTCGTGGTCGGTCATCAAATTTTTGGAGGACGGATGCCCCGAAGCTGTGCCGTCATCATGGCTTGACGGCGAAGTCTGCTCCTGGCCACCGATTGCGGCAAAAATGGTCACCGCTGTGATAAAGAAATGCGAGCCAGCATCAACGAGTTGGCCAAAGCATCCAGTGAAATTGCTTACACGACTCACTTTTGGTAGGTTAAAATTATTATACTAATTAATTTCGAATTATTATATCAAGTAATTACTAATATGTACTTCCAGATACTTACCTCAAAGCGAGGGAGAAAGCGAAGCTGGCTGAGGATACAAGCGACCTGCAGTCCGATGAGCCACCGAGCAAGCGTAGGCGCATTATTCCGAAAGCATTCTGGAGCAGCGAAGACTCCGACAACGAAGTTCAACGTTCAGGTGTGTTAATACAAAGGGGAAATATGCTGTACAAAATTATAATATCTGAAGCCGCTTAATTCTTTTTCTTGTACGAAGTAGTCCTTTCAAGTAAATATTATTTTCAGACAAATCAGCAGAGAATATTCAGTCCTCCTTGGTCGTCGAAGAATATTTAGAGGAGTAAATAAATGATCAAGAGGAGGACCTAGACTATCAGGAGGAACATTTAGATGAAGAAATCGAAGAACACTTGGAAGAAATGCATCCAACGAACAGTTCCTCATTCCACAGTACCCCTATCGGTAAATTCATTTTTTTTCTACAGATATTGCACACGGAAATATTTTTTAACGTCAACAGTTGCAGTGAAAAAATATGAAATGTAATAAATAATTTGCAGAAAATGAAGCAGTGCCCAGCTGCAGCGGCTGCAGTGAAAATAATAGAAAGCTAGAATCCCTGACAACCCAAATATTTTTACTTCGGGCCCTTATGGCGGACACTCTGCAGGAAGTCAAAAGTTTGCGGAAGGACGTAATAACTGGCCGAGCGGCAGAAGACCAAGCCGCCTCAATGTTTACAAAACATAAAATTCAATTCCCTTTAAGCACAATAGAGGCTTTGAACGAATTTAATCAAATTTTAAATACGGAGTGTGAATTTAAAGACGCAGTAAGTATAATACCGTCATTTTTAATATCTGTATTCTGTATGTAGAAAATATGTTTTTGGTGGACGGGCAGACGGATATAAGTCGAATTTTGGTAAAAACGGGATAAGTACACTAACATTTTCTACATTACTGTCCTTTGCTTATGGTTCCAATAGTATCAGTCAATATTTAGCGTGTTACATTCGCGCGCGCCCCCCCCCCCCCCCCCATATTACTACCTTCCCCGGTCTACCCTACTCGATTACCCGCCCACCAGAGATGTAGTTTCGATTTCTGAGAAAAAAATTGTTGACGGTAATTCTTCGAAACAAAATTATACTTAACTTGTTAATGTTGAATAATTTTCAAATTTTAGGTCAAAGAGTTGGCCGAATACGGGGGAGCGGACAACTACAATTTTGTGAAGCGGGTGCTTACAGCGTTGGTGAGCAACGAAGTTGCCATCCTTTTCAGTTGGCTGGGCCGAAAGGGGAAAGCAGAGTTTCACCGCTTGAACATTGCAAGGCTTGTAATATGTAACTATCGCCCTTATTTTACTGTTCCTAATATTGATTACAGTTTGTATTAATATTGAGTACATATTGAACGACAAAATATATCTCGATATGTATTATCGATAGATGGGACTGTTACGCTATCGCTAGAATATGGCCGCGGAAATGTATATAATCGATATATATATAGAGTACGTAGGAGCGAGATTTGAAACGGAGGACGAAGAAGAGTGTTTATTAGAGAGCGCGTCATGCTTTTCGGGGGGGGGGGGGGGGTTTCCCTGCTATTTTAAACGTGTCCTTACAATGGAACATCTGATGCCTGAACTCAGAAGGCGTACGAAAACCTGGGATTGTATTCAATAGCTTTTAAGTTACCGTTAGACTAGGCGAGGGTAATAAATAGCTTAGCTTTTTCCTTTGCACATCTGCGTGCCAAATTTCGTCGAGCGGGCAGCGGCTCGTCTCGTAAAAGCATTTAAAACTCTGTCCTCCCTTTCTATAATTGCCGATGTTCTGTTAGGATAAAACTCTGGCCGGAAGAGGCCGGAGTCATAAAGTCATAAACTTTTCCGAGCGACGTCGTCTTGACCCTGAGGGTTGCGCGTACTTACCTGCGAGATATGTATGTACTGTACGTAGCCTATGTACTACCCCCATGTCATCGGGAAGCGTGCCTCGATCACCAGACGAGAGTGGGAGGAAGCATGAAGGAAGGGCGAAGGACAGCCCACTAACGAAGCTTGAGGGATGTCATCATGCTGATTGGACTACAAGGATCTAAGGGAGGATCAGGAAGATCTCGACATCGACTTCGTCGACGAGCTCGGAGCGCTTGCTTCAACACCGCATTCATTCTGTCGCTAACCAGCTTACTGAGCAGATAAAATACACTTCGAAGTTTACCTTGAAAATAGTTTCTGTGTACTTTGTTTCATTTAAAATCCCGCGCACTCCAACGAGCAGAGCGGTTTAGCGCTCCACGGGCACCAATCCACGTCCAGTTCCCAATATCCCCGCTGAAATACGTAACAATTTTGGTGACAGCGGTGGGATGTTGAAAATAGTTGTGAGATTTGAAAAACAATTTGTGGGAAGTTTTAAAAAAAAAAAAAACTTTTGAACACTTTTGTGAGTGACTTCGCCGGCTCGTGAGTGCGTATAAGTGACTATTCAAGTAGTGCAACGGGTATTATTATAAACTTTTATTCTAATAATTCTTTGATCGCGTAAATGGACATAATCGAAGTTATTAAGTGCAGCCTCTCTCTCTCGGGTTTTGCGCGGTTTTCCTGAGAGCAAGGGTGAATGCCAGAGAGGGCGATTTCAGTGGCCGTGCAAATCAATCCCTGAGATCGCATGCATCCGGTTATCATACGCAACGTTTCCTGAGCTACTCCAGAAACTTCTTCGGGCGACTTCGGACGGACGATTCTTCACGGTGCTGGAATTTGCTGCGTCATTGAGGCACACAGGACCAGCGAAATCGACGATCAGCATAGGAGGACTATCCGTAGAAGAACTGCAGTACTGAACGGAGCAACAGCTTATAAGTTATTTTACTTTTAATTTACTCAATATTATCTGTAAAAATGCCACCGTTTAAGAAAAGATATAGTTTAGTTGAGGAAAGAAGTAACGCCGGTTTGAGTGGTGGTGACCTTTATGGGATAGAGGATCTTTTAGTGGGAGCAAGTGGTGTTTCAGCACCTACTCCCGAATTTCCAACTGATGAGTTACACTTGGTACCTGCACAGTCTATTCCTCTCCCGAGGTTCAGTATGTCGCTTCCGGATGACGGATCCGTTCCGTCTAGTAGCACGATGGTGACGGCAGATGCGTCGGGGTCATCTTCTGGGGCTCCTAGAGCTGCCTTGCGCATGTCTTTTGATCTAATCGCTAATTTTATTCCACATTTTGATGGGAAACCGAGTTCTGTAACAAATTTCATAAGTCAATGTAGACTCGCGGATTCATTAGTTAGACTCGAAGATAAATTTTATTTACTGGCCATTATACGTAATAGAATACAGAAACGTGATTATAGTAGAATAGTTGATGGGAACGAACCCAAGACTGTGGAGGAGTTGATTAATTTAATTAAAGCCGCGTATGAGCAAAGTTTCGACATCAAAAATGCACAGGATAAATTAAAAGTTATACGGCGTATAGAATACGAGACCATTGAGGAGTTCGGCACTAGAGTACATGAAATTTTAGATCAAGGATTAGAAGCCACGCAGGAAAAATTCAACCCTGAACAACTCGTGGGAATCAAAGTTTTATTGACCGAGGAAGCAATAGCTGGGTTTTTAAAGGGAATACGAAATGATACAATCATGTTGTTGATTGCTAAAGATAACATTAGTAGTTTAACAACCGTTATTAAGCTAGCCTCTAAAATGGAGCATCAATTACAACACAAAAACGAGCCTACAGATCCAAAAATTTCCGCAAACAAATTAGGAGTATTCACTATGAACGCAGATGAACGCAAGTGCTTCAATTGCAACGGATTTGGCCATTTCCGTGTAAATTGTCCTACGCGTAATAATAAATTTAATCAACCCAATCGTGATAGAGTTAGATGTAGTAATTGCAGGAAAACAGGTCATATAGAGTCGCAATGCTATGCGAAAAATGCTCGTACCACTTGGAGAAAGGCGCAACCTCAAGTTAACGTAGCTTCCGGAAGTCAAAAACATTTAAACTCCAAGGGGGTTCCGCAGACGGATCCAATGCAGAACGAGCCCCTGATTGCACGCGCCGGATCCATCGTGTCTGCTACAACTTCCAAACAATAAATGCAGTACAGCCACTGGTTATTCAGCTTGAAAATCATTATTTCCGTCAAGAAACAGCTAGTTTCCTTGTAGATACTGGTTCTCAACTGAATTTAATAAAACGGGAAGGGTTAGTTTCGGACCTTACAATTAATACCAATATAGTTTATGACCTTACCGGAATTGGCTCAGGAATGATTCGCACCCAGGGTGATGTTACGGTTTTAATTCATGGTATCCCTGTTCACTTCCAAGTAGTAGATAATGATTTTCCTATTAAGGAAACCGGAATTTTGGGATTGTCGTTCTTAAAAAAACAGGAAATGACCTTAAAGTTTCGAAATACTCTACCGGATACCTTACAGTTCGGAAAAGGAAGAGACCTTCCCTGTGCATCATCATCCCATGATTTACCTCCTCGAACTAAAGTCTTGATTACGGTACCAACTAATAGTGTTAATGCGTCAGGTTATGTTAGGAGAATTGATGCAGGTTCTGGTATTTTTGTGGGCGAAGCTCTAGTGAGTCAGAGGAATGGCTTGGCAAAATTATATGCCATAAACACTACTGCTGATCATGTTGTTCTTACCATACCTTCAATTGAGTTAGAAGAATTTGAGATTGGGCCTCCCGCTTCTCGATCAGGTCGGACGAGAAATCCTGACGTAGAGTCATCTAAGGACCGTGCTCAGAGGCTTGCTCAATTAATTAAGGTGTTAGATTTGAATCATTTGAGTGAGGGTGAGAGGACCAGCATTCTGGAAATTATTAATGAATTCTCATATCAGTTTCATCTTACCGCAGACAGGTTGGGATCATCAAACGCTACTCAACATACTATTATTACTACTGATGAAATTCCCATAAATACCAAACAGTATCGGTTCCCTCAGATTCACAAAAAGGAAATAGAAACTCAAATCAATTCTTTACTTAATAGCAACATAATTCAGCCATCTGCATCTCCGTATAATTCTCCTGTGTGGATTGTTCCAAAGAAATCTGACTCTTCCGGAGAGCCACGATGGCGAATGGTCATAGATTATAGGAAATTGAATGAGAAGACTGTAGGTGATGCTTATCCTCTACCTAACATAACCGAGATACTAGACCAATTAGGAGGAGCCAAGTATTTTAGTACTCTAGATTTGGCTTCTGGATTTCACCAGATTCCGATAGATCCTACATCTAAGGCTAAAACTGCTTTTTCTACCCCCCATGGCCATTACGAATTTAATCGAATGCCCTTTGGCCTCAAAAACGCGCCAGCAACATTTCAAAGGGTAATGGATTTGGTATTATCCGGATTGCAGGGCATAGAGTTGTTTGTTTATATGGATGATATTGTTATTTATTCAGATTCGCTTGAGGGACATGCCCGTAAGTTAAAAACCCTTTTGGCGCGTTTGCAAAATTCGGGTTTAACCCTTCAGCCTGAGAAGTGCCGTTTCTTGCAGAGGGAAATATCCTATCTGGGGCACGTTATTACAAAGGAAGGAGTGAAACCTGATCCTGATAAGATTCGAGCTGTAAAACAGTTTCCCGTACCAAAAACAAAAAAAAATGTAAAGCAATTTTTGGGGCTTGTGGGTTATTATAGAAGGTTTATTCCGAACATGGCGAAATTCGCGAAACCATTGACTAGACTTTTAAAACAGGATATTCCATTTTATTGGACTTTCGGAACACGGGTTGCTTTTGAAACTTTGAGGGACATTATTTGTTTAGAACCTTTATTACAATTTCCAAACTTCTCACAACCATTTCTTGTTACCACTGATGCCTCTAATTTTGCTGTGGGAGCTATCTTGAGTCAAGGGTCGATTGGGAAGGATTTGCCTATAGCATATGCTTCTAGGACTCTGAATGACGCCGAGATTAATTATTCCACCATAGAGAAAGAATTACTGGCTGTTTTATTTGCTGTTGAGCATTTCCGGCCTTATTTATATGGACAACAGTTTACATTGGTCACAGATCACCGTCCATTAGTATGGTTACATAATGCCAAGGATCCTACATCCAAAATAATGAGATGGCGAATTAGATTAAATGAATACGATTACAACATAGTGTACAAACCTGGTAAAATTAATGCTAAAGCTGATGCACTTTCACGAAATCCTGTCGATTCAAGTCCGACCCTTAATCCCCAGTCACAACCTGTATTGATTGACACGGATTCCAATCCTGATTCGAGGGACCTGGAAAGGGTACTTATCTGCGCAGATAAGGCATCAATTGTAGGTTCCGGAGTGGACAGGGTGGATGATGAAGTCGTATGTTTTGAAAATGAGAGAGTTGTGGCATCTGTTTTCCTGGCGCGCGGGAAGGCAGCAGCCGAGTGTAATGAGGTCATAACTGGTTTGCGAATAAGTTCGAATGTATTAGTATCACCCTTGCCTGTGGGGAATGAAAATTTTGGAGGATCGCCTCAGTCGGGCACGATACATCGACTCGGTCGCCTGTTGACATACGGTAATTCTCAGCCCCGAGAACCCGCTTCAGGAGCCGTGAGAAGTAATCTGTGCTCGACAAGGGTGCCTGCGCTCTGTTCGGCCCCTGAGGGAACATCGCAGGGCTCGCAGTATCTTGGTTCGTGGCAGAGGTGTGGGGAGCCTAGTTTATTAGCGACTGATGTCGTGGCAGAGGCTGATGAGCCTGAAGTTGTTACGCCTGGTATTGTGGCAGAGGCCGTGGAGCCTGATGGTTTTGCGATCAAGACTGCAAGAGGGATCCTCAATGAAGTGACCTCATTAGAATCTGTAGAAGATCAGTTATGTTCAACAGGTTATAAGGCTAATGAAAGTAGAGTTCTTGTTAATAATGTAAATCCAAACAGGGGAATGACTTATCCTTCTCCAATCCCTACCATCCTTAGTGTAAAAGATCATCTTTTTATGTGCAAGGGTATCCTTGTTCATTTTATACCACTTAATAATGATGTTGTTTCTCAAACCAGCAAGGATCTTTTGGATCGAAGTAAACTTTCAATGGAACGAATAAAACAGTATCAGGTTAATGTTGGTGATGCTATGGCATTCCCAAACGATAAGTATTATATCTTCTTGTTGTTTTGCAAACGTAGCTTCCAGGAAAATTTGAATTTTGTTCATGTTGAATCCTCATTAAAATCTCTAAAGGCTCTTACTGATTCTCTAAATCTTCGGGCTTTTAGCATTTCAAAAGATTTAGATAGCTTCAACATTCCTGAGTGGAATCGTGTGGAGAATTTGTTCAAGCAGATTTTTAGTGACTCTCAGTATATAATTACGGTGTGTACTGGTGAGATTGAAACTCCACCAAAATCAAGACGTCTTCAAATTATTAAGGAATGTCATGAATCCGCTGTTGGAGGTCATAGGGGCATGTCTAAACTTTACGATCATATTAGAGAACATTTTTATTGGCCTGGGATGGGAAGAGAAATTACTGAATTTGTTAGATCTTGTTTTACTTGCCAGAGAAATAAAATTCATTCCACCAGGATAAAGCAACCAATGCGCATCACTGATACCCCACAGCATGCCTTTGAAAAAGTCCAAATGGACATTGTTGGGCCTTTACCGGTAACAAAAAAGGGTAATAAGTATTTGTTAACATTGCAGGATAATTTAACAAAGTATTCTGATGCAATTCCGATACCCACCATAGATTCGGTAACCGTTGCTCTTGCTTTAGCAGAACAGTTTATTAGTAGATTTGGCTGCCCACGAACTATCCATACTGATCAAGGAAGGAACTTCATTAGTCAAGTAATGAAGAATTTCTGTAGAATTTTTAAAATTCAGAGGATAACTTCCACTGCTTTCCATCCACAGTCTTTGGGGTCGCTGGAAAGGGCACATCGTGTTTTTGTAGATTACTTAAAACATTATTGCACAAAGGCTGATTGGGATGATTGGATTAGATTTGGTATGTTCTCATATAATACCTCCGTACATGAGGCTACAGGTTTCACACCACATGAATTGGTTTTTGGCGTTAGGGCTCTCATACCTTCTGAATTTGCAAAGGAGCAGATATCACGAACTTTTGTACAGCATTTAGATGAGTTGTTTACTAAGGTTACCACCACACAAGCTAAAGCGGCAGAAAATCTCAATAAGACTAAGGAGAAAAGTAAAATGTATTACGATAGAAACCGTAATCCTCGTGGATTTAAGGTAGACGATGATGTTTACTTACTTAAGGAACCGAAAACTTCCAAGTTTAATTGCAACTGGTTAGGCCCTTATAAGATTAGTCGAGTATTTGGCGATTTAAATGTAGAATTAATAATAGGAACTAATAAGTGTAAAATAGTACATACTAATAAGTTAAAGTTAGCATGTATAAGACCTGATATTTCTGTTTAAGAGAGTTAATGCAAGTATAATATTGTATTCATGATATGTCTGGTTTGTTTTGTGTGAATGTAATTTTAAATTTTCATTTTATAAGCGTAAAAAGAAAAAAAAAGAAAAAGGAAAACAAGGAAAATGTAATATAACTATCATTCTTCAACTCGTGCTTCCTGCAGGACAATGGGTGGACCGAGTAGCTCATTTACTGTGGGGCTGGTGCGGGAAGAGGAGGCGTAGTTATAATCACTAGTAGTAATTATTTGTAATTTTGTACTGAAAAGCTGTTTCATGGAAACACCTTTCATATAAGGGGGAAGGTGTTACGCTATCGCTTGAATATGGCCGCGGAAATGTATATAATCGATATATATAGAGTACGTAGGAGCGAGATTTGAAACGGAGGACGAAGAAGAGTGTTTATTAGAGAGCGCGTCATGCTTTTCGGGGGGGGGGGGTTTCCCTGCTATTTTAAACGTGTCCTTACAATGGAACATCTGATGCCTGAACTCAGAAGGCGTACGAAAACCTGGGATTGTATTCAATAGCTTTTAAGTTACCGTTAGACTAGGCGAGGGTAATAAATAGCTTAGCTTTTTCCTTTGCACATCTGCGTGCCAAATTTCGTCGAGCGGGCAGCGGCTCGTCTCGTAAAAGCATTTAAAACTCTGTCCTCCCTTTCTATAATTGCCGATGTTCTGTTAGGATAAAACTCTGGCCGGAAGAGGCCGGAGTCATAAAGTCATAAACTTTTCCGAGCGACGTCGTCTTGACCCTGAGGGTTGCGCGTACTTACCTGCGAGATATGTATGTACTGTACGTAGCCTATGTACTACCCCCATGTCATCGGGAAGCGTGCCTCGATCACCAGACGAGAGTGGGAGGAAGCATGAAGGAAGGGCGAAGGACAGCCCACTAACGAAGCTTGAGGGATGTCATCATACTGATTGGACTACAAGGATCTAAGGGAGGATCAGGAAGATCTCGACATCGACTTCGTCGACGAGCTCGGAGCGCTTGCTTCAACACCGCATTCATTCTGTCGCTAACCAGCTTACTGAGCAGATAAAATACACTTCGAAGTTTACCTTGAAAATAGTTTCTGTGTACTTTGTTTCATTTAAAATCCCGCGCACTCCAACGAGCAGAGCGGTTTAGCGCTCCACGGGCACCAATCCACGTCCAGTTCCCAATATCCCCGCTGAAATACGTAACAGGACCAATATCGCCCATCACTAGAGTGGAGGAAACGCTTCCCCCAAGCCATGATTGTGAGGGATGTACGAGAAGTGTTGGAGACAGAGCAACATGCATTGCGGTCCTATCGGCAGTCGTGGAAACGCTGCCTTGCTGTCGACTGACAGCGCCCTCTCGTTCGGTCTGCTACCAGACTGTCGCGACACGCGCGTACTGTGCGCTCCAACGTTTTACCTCTTGTATTACACTTTTATACCATTCTATACGCATTGAAAGCTAAACCGCGTACTTCTCTCCTCACCCGACCTGCATAACTCTAACAAGAAGCAATAACAACACACATTTATGCTCGAAATATTACTCTTTATTACATATAACAAAATTGTGATTTTGCTTTGTGCTAGTCTTTTAGTGTATTGTAAATCAATAGCATTTTCAATTGTGAATAATGCAGCGAAAACATTTTCCTCAATATTTTGAGATCTTTCAACAATATTATAAACATCTAATGTAAGTGCAGATATTTTGCATACTCTGTACCTATATTTTGTATAATTTGTATAATCTATGTGTACTACCTACATGTTCTACATATTTCATATCTATTTTAAGTGGTATATTCTGTACAATCGCCCTTGTACATACTCACATTTTCATGCATTTATTGTAACTGCATATATATTCTGCATACCTATATCCTGTATACATAATAATACTAAAAATAAATTTAATTGAAATTAAGTCAACGAAATACATTGTTATCGAGTGTGATATTATTTTGAAAACCATTTCCTTAAATTTTTATTCACTCGAACCAGTACCGACGAACGTCCTAAAAACTAGTATTTCAGACCTAACCAAAACGTTTTAAAAACGTCCAGAAAAGGTACTGAAAACGTTTTAAAAACGTCCAGAAAAGGTCCTGAAGACGTTTTAAAAACGTCCAGAAAACGTTTTAAAAACGTCCAGAAAAGGTCCTGAAAACGTTTTAAAAACGTCCAGAAAACGTCCTAAAAACGTTTTTAAAACGTCCAGAAAACGTTCTGGTTTGTGAAAATGGACGTTTTTAGGACCTTTTCTGGACGTTTTTAAAACGTCCCGAACGTCCCACCTGGACGTTTTAAAAACGTTTTTAAAACGTCTTTGTGCTATCTGGGTAAATATTCTAGTCCTGAAATCATCCTTAAACAGTCTCTCTCCTATACCCCATACCTCTCTTATTAGAACATTCGCCTTCCTTATTCTCTCATTTATATGTTCTTTTACATCCCCGTTCCTTTGGAATTTGAAACCTATATAAGTACGTGAATTCCCTCACTCTCTCTACTACTTCACCTTCCCACCTCCATTGTTTTTCCTTCCTCTTCTCTCTACCCTTCCCAAAGATCATAATTTTTTATTTCTCTACATTGAGCTCTAGTTTCCTCTTTTTTAAGAATATTTGTAGTCTTCTTATCATTTCTCCCATGCCTTCTTCATTCTCCGCCATCAGTACTAGAGCGACCGCATATGCGGGCGACCATAGCTTCTCTTTCCCTAATCTTATACCTCCCATTCTTCCTTTTTTAAACTCTTCTTCCATCTCGTTAATGTATATTGGAGCTTGCGCTGAATGCCGCTAGAGCGAGGATCGCAACTCGCAACACTGTATAGATCTGTATAGAATTGTATTTTTCATATTTCCAAAATATAATTACAAACGTGTGGATTTAAATAGCAATGTTTGTATTTTGGAAACATGAAAAATACGATTCTAGGCGAAACTTCTGAAAACCGGTCTAATCCGATTGGGTTGGAATTTTGAAAATAGCTTTATTTTGCATAAAAATAACGTTTGCGAGAAGGATTTTTGGCGACTCGATTTTTTTTTTACCATTTCAATGTCGTTCCCTACCTTACCGATAGATTGGAGAATAGGATACAACAGTTATTCAATGCATTCTCTTTATTACTCTCAATAAAACAGCACCTTCTCATCCTGATCCAGGACCTTCGATTTGTACATGTGTAAAACAAGCTGTACGCAAAATTTGAGCCAAATTAATCTGCTCTCTCTTCTAAGTAGACGCCTTACACACAGGGCTTCGCCCCGTGCGTAATGCTCCGACAATAATAACATATCCCCCTGAACGACCGAACAGTATCAAGCTGATATCTCTTTCTAAGTTGATCTCTGTTTTATAGATTTTAGGAGATTAATAAGGAGAATGCATTGAATAACAGTTGTATCCGATTCTCCGCTCTGTCGGTAAGGTAGGGAATGACATTGAAATGGTGAGAAAAAAAATTTCAAGTCGCCAAAAATCCTTCTCGCAAACGTTATTTTTATGCAACATGAACCTATTTGCAAAATTTCAGCCCAATCGGGTTTGACCGGTTTTCGGAAGTATAGCCCGATTCTGCACAGCAAGGAATAATAAACATTTAACAAAAAAAAGAACATCAAAATCCGTACATTAGTTTTTGAAAAAAAATCATGAAAACTGTCCTCTTTTTCGGTCGGCAAAGTAGCATGGACCCTTAACCGAAAAATAGAATTTACTCTCTAATATTCTTTAATTCATGAGTATTGCTATGGTTACCGCGTCAATTTGAATAAAGATGAAGTGTCAATACGGTGCACTGGTAATGCGAATGTTGCTGAAAATTTGAGAAATTCAAAAGAGTTTAATATATTTGTCAACTATATATTATCTCTCTTGCAATTGAAAATCATTTCGCATGGTAAAAAAATAATTTCTAAAATAACTGAAAATCTTTCCTTAAAGACCAGCAAAATGAATTTAACTGAAACATCTACGTTAAACGTTCTCAATCCAGATGACAAGTTAATGGAGAAATTTCAAAAAACAGTTCATACACATTTGTCACGCGTTAACAACAGACTCACAGAAGATATACTTGAACTTGTAAGATATTTATTACATTGAATATATCGCATGTTTATATTTATATTTCGTTCTTCGTTGTAATTTTGTTCCACATTTACAAAAATTCTGTCATAATCTTTATGCGTAGTTAAAGAGCTTTACCTTATTATGTTAATTCATTTGGTATAATATAAAACAATTGCGATAATATTTTCTTAATTATGTACCTTCAGGAAGCATCTATAAAACAGGCTGAAAGAGAATTAGAGACAGAAGGTGTGCAACTTTACCAAACACAACAAGAAGTGGAGAACCAGCATACAACAATAAAGCAATATGTAGAAACATTGACGAAAATTGCATCGCTAAAGGAGAAAAGAAATCACGATATAGAAAACGCTAAAGATGTTCTTAAGAAGAATCGTTCCAAATTAAATGAAGAAGAAAATAAAAGGGACAAATTTTCTCAAGAGCTGGCAAATTTATCGGATTTTTATAATTGTTTATCCAAATGGGAGATAGATTTAAATGATTACTTAACGATATCTAAACAAATGTCGCTACAAGATGCTAGCAAAAAGAAGGCACTGATCAATAAGAAACAGCAACGTGATTTTATTTTATACCGACTAAAAGAAGAGGTGTGGAGAGTTGAAGCAGAGATAGCGTATTTGGATGAACAATTACAAATTAAGGATAGAGAGAAGGAAGATGCCAATCAAATGATAATTGATGCAAATGCAGATTTAGACACGATGCATATGGAGCATAAAGATTTACACGACACATGGAAATCTGTGGTGGCCAATATTTGTAAAAGTAACAACATTCATGATCAGCTAGACTCTGAACAAGAGTAGGTATCAAAGAAATTTGAAGAACATAATCTTTACAAATATAACAAGTCCAAACTAATTTTAAATGTTTATTCTGTGTTTAATCGTAGAAATGAAAATCGCTTCGAGAATAAATTCCCATTATTAGATTTATCATTTTCGTGATGCAAAAAAATATACAAGAATGTTCTATAATTTAATTTCGTATGTAACATAGTGTGTATTTTATAGAGAAATACAAAAGATGTTTAATACTCTATCATTAGAAGTGCAAAAGATCAAAAGAGAAACAGACAAAGAGATGGAAATTAATGAACATTTAATATCATTATCTTGTCGCATAGAACACGATATTGGTATCGTATCAAGAGTGATATCCATGTATAATGACAAAATTATGGACGCCGAATCGCAGTTATTAAACTTAACAAAAATCAATGAGCAAACACAGTATGATTATAATGTTACTTTTATTGTATGTTTGACATATTACAAGTACTAAATGAAGTGTTAATTAATAAGCATAATGTAGCGTATATGATAAAGCAATTAATTTTTCAGGAATACCAGAACTGTTTGGTCGGAGAAGTAGAAGCAAATAAGAAATTTGAAGTCGTCTTTGGAAAGAAGACTAATTTAGAAGATGCAATATTTAAAAAGTTGAAAGAAAAAGTTATATGTGACAAGAAGGCGCAATATGTAAATGAATTATTATTAAATGCAAAAAATGCGGTGTTAGAACATGAAATTTCAGTTGCCTGTGTAGAAAATGTATACGGAAATGGAATTTTGGAACTGGAGAAACTTAAAGGTCTCATTGAAAACCGAAGACTAGAATTGCAGGAGCTGACACAAAAAAGTGGCGAGAAAGAAAAGCAAATGAATGAGTTACAGAAGGAAATAGACAAACATGAAATTGTAACTGAAAGGAAGCAAAGAAAACTCCTTGGGATAAATAAACTTATCGAGCAGGTTGCACATTTTTTATTATTACTTTTCCATTCAAAATGAAATTATCAACGAACAAATAATTTCAGACTATACCGAACGTTGGGGGCGAAGATTTGGGCCCGCAGGACTTAAAAATTATCGGTTTAGAAAAGAATATTCAAGAACTTATACAAAACATTCAAAGAGGGCAACATTTCTGGATGCGTCAGCAAGGTTTCATGGTTTCATTAAGCCAACAGAGAGAATCTCAATTACGTGAATTAAATCTCCTTAACAAAGAAATTATGATAATGGAACAGAAGAATTTTAAATTGGAGTATGCTCTAGAGATGCTTAAAAAGGAGGAAACAAATATAAATAAAGTCATAGCTTCTTTCGAGCAAAAACTATCACGCATGAATGCAGATTTAGTAATACAAAAAGACCTAAAAGAAGAATTAGAAGATAAGAATTGCGTGATGAAGACTGAGTGCATTTTATCTTTCCAAGAGCTTGAACTAGAGCTTATAAAGTTACAAAGTGATTTAAAGAATTTAAGTACCGAAAAGGTGGCATTAAAAGAAGAATTTAGATCTGCGCAGCAAGAAAGTTTATCTTGGGAGAAGAAGGTAATTAATATTGTAATCGTTTACTTTCTTAAATTTCTTAATAGAGTTACTATAATAACGGTGAATTAAGGTACAACTAATGCAAGAGACAGTAAAAACGATAAAAGAAGAGCGTAGTGCTGGTGGTATAGCATCGATGAAATCTGAAATACATAAAATGGAAATGAGACTATCCTATTTAAAAAGAATTCAAGAAAAATTAATCCATGACATGGAACTCTGTGTGGTAAGAAGAGATATTATTGTGGACAAAGTAATGGGCAAGCTTAAAAGGAACCCCAAAGAGCGTCATAATGAGAAAGTCATAATACATAAACGTTTATCTAATCAACAAGTGAAGATCAAGCAGGTCTTAAAGGTAAATATTAGTTTTATTTGATCAAGTATTAAAAAAATGACTGACAATATACCTTTTGGGATTTATAGATTATAAAACAAACCGACAATGCAATGGAGGATTTGAAAAATAAAATAAAAGACATACAAAATGATCTAACCAAGTGCCAGCAGGATCTGCAGAATTTAAAGGTGCTCATGCCCAATATAGAAGGCGAAATTCTACAACTGGAGATGCTAAAGTATCACGTACGTTTCTACTTATATTGTGTTATTGGCAACAATTTTAAAAGAATTTAATTATTACCGTCAATTTTCAGAATTTACATAACTTAATCCTGAAGCAAAGAAAAGTGAAACAGTTACAGGATATAAAAAATGGTACTTACAAAATGATTTATAAAAACGAATGTATAATAGAAGAAAATTTGCAAGTGGAGCACAGCTATCGACAATATTTAAAAGAAGTATTGGAGAAAGCTGTCCATGATTTCCCAACGTTACAAAGCAATGTACAAAAGATACTATTAACTCTGCAAGTTCTTTAAGAAACTTTATTTTTATCACCTTTCAATTGACTCATTAATAATTAAACTGTTGCATAGTGGGTATGTAAGATAAATATAATTTTTACACTGTCATCTTATGTACTTCATTCTAGATAATTACAGATCCCTACAATTGTAAAGAGTAATTTTATCAAAAGGCTCTCACCAAATAGATAAGTAATAAGTTTAATATGGGATTATCAAATATGTAATATTGATTACCCAGTTTACGTAATTCATTTTGATTGTCATTAACGTGTATGTACAGTATGTCCAATTTGTTCGTATCCACGCTATTATTTTTCGAACTATTGAACAAGCGAAAAAATGTTTCATATGAAAGTCGTTTGATTTGATGGAGGAAACTTATTGGAATATTAGGGTATGCGTTGACGCTATTATTTACAGAGATTTCAATATCAATGTAATATTTTTAAATGAAACTATATATTTTTATTATTGCCACTTTGGGGGCGTTCAACGATGTGTATGAAGCGTATGTTTGAACAATAATTCGCCAGATATCTTTATGAATATTCGTGTCAAATTTCAAGTCCGGTTAGTGTATTTTACTCATAACGTGTGAGCTACGAATAAAGTTGAGTCACATTGATATGCTTTCATTTATCGGCGTGATACCTGTCCGAACATTGCGATTATAGCGTCTTGAAGCGATTTAGAAATAAAGAGTTTCTCTTAACAAGTTAATCTTTGAAGTAAGAGGTGTAGAATATTTATTTAGTGATATCACTTACTATTACAGAGAAAGTGGACAGTACCCCGCCGATAAATAAAAGCATATCGATGTGACTCAATTCCATTGTTTCTCGTTTCGTAGATCACTTGTTATGAGTAAGAAAGAAACCGTGTTGTTCAAACATACGCTTCATACACATCGTTGAACGCGACTGGAAATGTATAACAAAGTAGCAATAATTAAAATATAGTTTCATTTTAAAAGAATACATTCATATTAAAATGTCTGTGAATAATAGCTTAAACGTTAATCCTAATAGTCTATTAAGTTTCTTCCATCCAATCAAACTTCATTCATATGAAACATTTTTTCGCTTTTTCTATAGTTAGAAAAATAATAGCGTGGATAGGAAGAAACCGGACATAAGTGCTGTATATATTAGCTTTGCAAGCCGAATTTAAATTATTAAGTTTATGCACGCGTAAACGCGACAGAGAATAGAAAATTAGATTAAAATTGAGAACAAACGAATACTATGATGAAACAATCCGAATCCAATATATATAGTCGCTTCGTTTTGACATCAACCTCACATGCAATAAACAGCCACGTCGATTAAATCAAGATTAATCTGTATTCAGTCATATCGCTGATAAGAAACGAATGCTTTCAAGGTAGTGATTATCGTTAAGTGTCCGCTCGCATTGTATTTCTTAAAGTACGGCCGGACATAGAGCACAACAAATTTTTCTCCGCAGCTTAAAAATCTGACCGATTTTTAAAGTTTCACTTCGTCAACACGGTATGTAATACTAACAGTAAAATATTACCATCGCATTACACATTGGATTACCCGAATTTAGGATCGTAATTCACTTCTGGAATTAACATTTTAACAATACGAGTGCTCTATGCAAAAAATATATTGATAACAATAAGGCAGTTTTCATTATCGCAAGTGATAAACAAATGGACTTTGTTTGAGAAAAATATAAAAGTTTTAGTACTCACAATTCTTTTACATTTGAGCAGAAGGGAATACGTAAACTTCTATTATTTAGCTTTCAATCTGAACTATATTTCATATAGTATACTTCAAATTACACATTATACATATTTAATTAAAATTATTGTAGGTGAAAATTGAGTTACTTTATGATAATTCTTATTTTCTAACAATCGAAACTACTACTTACATAATCCAATTACTCCTAAGCTTTAATTAAATATAATTTCAGCAAAATGAACGACAAAGGTATTGGAATTTCGCAACAAACCTTGGTTTCTAATATTGGACATCAAAATGTGCGAGCTAAGAAGATGCCACAATACATTGCCAGTTTGTCGTCAACTCTTGGAGCTTTGGCGGCCGGACTAACATTAGGATGGACGTCTTCGGCAGGTTCTGATGGAGTAGACTTTCGAAAACCACCATATGAAATGACAATTACCCCAGATGAATTTTCATGGATTGGATCACTAACTACACTTGGCTCTGCAGTAGTATGCATCCCAATTGGAACTCTCGCTGATTTAGTAGGAAGAAAATATACTATGCTTATGATGGTGGTGCCCTTCACTCTAGGTTGGCTTCTCATTATTTGTGCCAATTCTTTACTCATGCTTTACCTTGGTAGATTCATCACTGGTATCAGTGGTGGAGGTTTTTGTATCGCTGCACCGATGTATTCAGCGGAGATAGCTGAAAGTGATATTCGTGGAAGTCTCGGAAATTATTTTCAATTGCTTCTTTGTGTAGGCATTCTACTGTCATATATTTTGGGAAGTGTGGTGAATATACGTATACTGTCCATTATATCCGCCATTGTACCACTAATCTTCTTTGCAATTTTCATGTTTATGCCAGAATCGCCAATCTATTATTTAAAAAAGGGAAACGAAGAAGCAGCCAGACAAAGTCTAATTAAACTACGCGGTGCTCACTATAATGTTGATGATGAATTACGGATTCACAAAGAGGCATTAGATAGAACTGGTGCTCAGAAAATATCTTTCTTAACCATGTTTAAATCCAAAGCAGTTGTAAGAGGTTTTATAATTGCTTATGGTCTCATGATTTTTCAACAGTTAAGCGGCGTGAACACTGTCATATTTTATGCCAGTGATATCTTTACCAAAGCTGGCAGTACCTTGGATGCTAAGTACGCCAGCATTATTGTAGGCGTAGTGCAAGTGATAGGTGTTTTTCTGAGCACATTGATTGTAGACCGCTTAGGCAGAAGAATATTATTGTTAGCATCTATAATATTTTTGTTTTTAACATCATTTATTCTTGGAGTGTACTTCTACCTTTCTGAAAATAAGCCCGATGTCAGTAATGATATAACGTGGTTACCTCTAGTAGCTGTATGCATATTTATTCTCATGTTCAATTTTGGTTTCGGTCCTCTTCCATGGATGATGTTGGGAGAAATTTTTGCGCCCGAAGTGAAAGGTGTGGCTGCGAGTAGCGCTGGCGTTTTGAATTGGATATTGGCTTTCGTTATAACCAAATTTTATACCGACTTGAAAGGGGCAATGGATACTAGTGGTACATTTTGGTTATATTCTGGATTCAGTGTTATGGGAATTTTCTTTGTATACTTTCTAATTCCTGAAACAAAGGGCAAGTCTTTAGATGAAATTCAGAGGGAACTTAATCGCTAATAATTATCAATTTTATTATAGATTTTTTAAAAAATCCTCTGAGACTGATTGTGGGTTTTAAAGATATTTTAAATTTTGTGCTCCCACTTGTTTAAATAATTATATTCAGATTGTTCTAACATTGTTTTAAAAACGAATAGTATGAAAGAAAATATGTCGAAATGTATGAGAAATAAAGTGTAAAAACGTGATCTTGTAAAAAATGTTTAATGCCTTTAAACGTTTGAGAAATGAAATAATGGCCACATAGTATGTTAGTCAGCGGCAGTAAATAACTACCACGCAAATATGTTGTTTACGATTACTGTTTATCTTTTAACCTTATTTTAATATCAGTTTCATCCTCCCATGATTATACTAGATACACGGAAGTGTATGTACATACTTATTGCGATAAACTTGAGCTAACTTAATCTCTCGAAGGCTACATAAGTATGTACTTACATTGGAGTTTCACTCTCGACATTGACTGTAGTAAATCGCACGTGGACAAATAACTGATAGCAACTCTTGAAGATACAGTGTTGCGCGATTTCGTGGGGATTTCTAAATAGGCGGCTGGTCCGTGCCCGTGGAGCGCTGAAGCACTCAGCTCACGAGTTGCGCGGGAATTTCAATGATGGTGTAGAAATAAAGTGAAACTCTTTAGAATAAATTCTATGTTGGATTTTTAATAAATTGGTTAGAGGTTGACTGTTCTGCTAACAAGTTCGATCTGAAGTTTTACAAATTAACGCCTCGCTTGTAACCTCCGAGCGCCCTACTCCTCCAATTTCGGCGTGTTCCTCTGTCTCCTTCCCTGGATCCTTTCGTCCAATCAAGGTGGTGTTGTCCCTCAAGCTTCGTCAGGGGGTTGTCCTTCAGCCCTCTCTTCGCGCTTCCCTCCACTCTCGGCTGGTGGTCGAGGCACGCTTCCCGAGTACATAGCTTACATAGGCTATGTACTGTACATACATATCCAGCAGGTAGGTACGCGCAACCCCCAGGGTCAAGACGACGTCGCCGGCGCGAAGTTTATGAGTTTATGATTTTCAGCCTTCCCCGAGCTGAGTTTTTACCCTAACAGGACATCGGCAATTATTGAAAGGGAGGACAGAGTGTTAAATGGTTTTACGAGACGAGCTGCTGCTCGCTCGACGAAATTTGGCACGCAGATGTGGAAGGAAATGTTAAGCTATTTACTATCCCCGCCTGGCCTAACTGTAGTTTTGAAAATGACTGAATGCATACCCAGGTTCTCGTACGCTTTCTGAGTTCAGGTAGTAGTTATTAATATTCCACGAGCGCGTTTGAAAAACTGGCAGGGAAAACCCTCGAAAAGCACAACGCGCTCTTCGTGTTTATGAGTCCTGACAGTAAACTCCGCCTTGTCCCCCGTTTCAAACTTGCTTAAGACCTTCCAGATGTACCGTTCGCTTTGAATCTAATTATAATATATCTATCTTTTCGGTACAAAAGGATTTCGAATTTCGCTCTCGCATCAAACCTTGATATCCCTATGTCTTATGGCTAACTTCATATAATATACGCTTTCACACCAGCGGATATCGCAACAACAGTAACAAGAAGTTCGCTGAAAGGCCTTGCGTACGAAGTTTATATGTATGCGCGAGTTCATTCGCGTGTCAACACGCGCATGAAACATTGCACTATTGCAGTGTTTGCATATGTAGTTATAAAGAATAGTTTCACGATCATTTACGATAGTCAAGATGGAGAAGCTCCTATGGTCTCAACAAAATATATTTAAATTGATCTACGTAATTATATAAAGGGAATCTTTATAAGTGTCATATATGTAATTATATATTATACAATAAAATTATTAATGTAATAAAGATCAAACAAAACTTTTAAGGGGGCCGTCTCACCGGGCCTTGAATGTGTGCGTACGCTCACACCAGCTAAGTTAAGCGTGTACGTATACGCGTGTAACAAACAATCCGTAAATTACAACTTTCGTCCTGGAATCGGCACGAAGGAAGTTTTTGCGGGTACAGTTGCCTTCAGTAGACATTCGTGCAGGGTGGTCTGGTGCGTTTGAACGCTAATAAACACCGTACGTTGAAATAATAATGAATTTATGAATCGTTTACTCAGGACAGCCCGAAAAATGACAGAATGAAGCTTCAAGGCTTCTCCGTCACCGGCGCTGATGGTATATTCCTGCATTGTACCATCAAAACCGGTGGAAGTCCAATCTAGCCGATAAATGTAGGAAAGACATAGTTGCCGAGATGTATCGAGAGTCGAATTGCGCTGTTGCCGCATTTCCCTATTACTATTTTGTCGTCAGGGAGGCTTGAATGAATTACGGCGAAGCGGTTGGAGAACAGAGATGGGCAAAGATAATATCTGGATAAACTCAAATAAAATATACTACAGTATTGTCTCATTACGGGCTCGATTTGATGTACACGATGTGGACTTTTCGCTATACAGTAAAGTCTCCCTATGGGCTCGCTGGTCGGGACCGGCGATGAGCCCTCATGGAGACCAGAGCCCTAATTCCGAGTGTTCGTTTCTCGCTTCTTTCTGGTCGAAGGGGGAGCGAGATGGAACGCTTTGCGTGCGCGGCGGGCGTGCGCGATGGGTGCGAGCGCTCAGATGGAATCGTGACTGCCCGACGCATGCGGGCGACGGTCAGATAGCCAGGCACGGCACGAGTCTTTTTTGGGCCCTAGGCGAACTTGCCAAATTCCGCCATTTATTATAATACATTTATTTGAGTTTATTGATGACCTTACTCTGAATTTTTATTCGTAGTATTAAACCACTTATAGTACAACTTGTAATATTTCATTTTAAAGTTTATTTTGAACAATACCAGCAATGAAAATACCATTTTGCACCTATTGTCGACTTTCCGCCCAGGGCGCAAAAAAGACTTGAGCCGGGCCTGCGTCAAGATTTAGCGAAGCGGTTCCCGTGCTCATCTTAAGCGCTTGCGACCATCGCGCACGCCCGCCGCGCATGCAAAGGACGGAGTGTCAGGCCTCCGAAAGACGGAGCGAGACAAAACATCAACGCGTCGTCTGTCGCAATAGCATTCATAAATTTCATCACGATCGGCGTGTTATACTTCGGTGATGTACCTTATTGAAACTGTATGCTTTGAATTTGCACACTGATTATACAAAATATTACATCCTTCAATGTGCAAATTAGTATTGTTTCATTGACATGTTTCCTAACTTCACTACTGAATCTCTCTATCTTTCATTATTGCTATCCTCCTTTACGTTCAGCGAGGCTCTGATGCTAGACGCAGCAATCGGACGTGCTACATCTACAGCTGATGCAGAGGGAAACACCTACAGGAGCGGTGGTTATGTGTGCGTGACTGACGCTCGCAGTTCCGCAAACATAACCACCGCTCCTATAGGCGTTCCCCCCTCCATCAGCGGTATTGAAGCCTGTTGATCCCTGCCTAGACGCAGCTTTCGTGCCGTATTCCTCCAAGACTTCTCAGTAGAAGGAGCTGTGGCAACAGCGCGGCGGAGACAGAGAGAACAGAAAATGTGGCAACTATGCGTACAAAATTAGTCTACATAGAGTACCTGGAGATGTCACCTCTGTAGAAGTTCTTTTTATCGACCGCAGTAGTTTCATTAGGGTCCGTCTGTTTACTGGGGACGCTTCGATCGATTCGGACCAAAACAAAAAGGAGACGGCCCCCTTAAAGCAGGACAAATTCCAGTTTTAAAGGTCAATTGTTTGTACTACATATATATCTACAAATACAAAAATAATTATAAGACACATTTTATGCTCGAAATATTACTCTCTTACATATAACAAAATTGTGATTTTGCTTTGTGCTAATCTTTTAGTGTATTGTAAATCAATAGCATTTTCAATTGTGAATAATGCAGAGAAAACATTTCCCTCAATATTTTGAGATCTTTCAACGAATTTGCAACAATATTATAAACATCTATTGTAACTGCAGATATTTTACATATTCTGTACCGATATTTTGTATAATTTATATAATCTATGTGTATTACCTACATGTTCTACATTTTTTATTTATTTTTTTTATTTACTTGGTGGAAATCCCCGCGGATACCCCCCGCCCGCGGGGGCGGGCGGGCGGGGGTTATGTGGGACTCGAACCCACTAAAACCACCAAGGTGATCTACCTCGCGCGCGGTACTGCGCGCCTGGGGGGAGGGATTTGTATGCGAGATCAAACTAGCGATACTTTCGCTACCCTCCCCCCCTGCGCTTCGTGCAGCACCGCGCGAGGTCCCCTCAACGGGGTCGTCCCTGGGGGAGTATCACTACCTCCCCCAGCTATGGTCTCCGGGACCGGCGACGCGCGGCGGATCACACGCCCGCGTCGCCTCTTCCGGGGTCGCTGCTGCTAGGGCGGGTGGTGTCCCCCGACACCCCCGCCCCACGACCCCGCGATCGAGCTCCTACCCGGCCGCTTCGTAACTTACGATCGCGGCCGGGTCGGGGCGATGACGGCCTTCAGGGCCGCCCAAGCGAGAGGGCGGCCCGCTATCGGCCGCCCGTCCTGCCCCAGTGAGCTCGATCGCTCTGCAGGGGAGCGGTTTCAGTAACCGCTCCCCAGGGAGGGGGGGCCCTTATCATGGACCCACCCCCCGTCTACCCCTCCCTGCGACGCCGCCGCGGCCTTGGCTTCTCCGGTGCCACAACGCACCGGCCGCGGCGGCCTATCGTCGCTTCATCCGTGGCGGCCCCTGTCAACGAGGGCCGCCGCACCTCCACCCCAACGCCCGCTGGCACGCGCCCCCCTCTCCCACAGAGGGGGGCGCACCGGGCATAACGGCCGCGCCCGTTGCGCGGCGCGGCCCCTTCCCACTCCCCGATATCGGGGGGAGCGACTCGACGCGACCCGGGGCCTCGTAACGACAACCGGGGGAGCGGGGCGACTTTCGCAACTAAGTCGCCGCACGACCTCCCCCGGCCCCGGGTCATCTTCTTCGCGCCCGCCTCCGCGGAGGCCCGATGCGATCGGGATGCCCCTGCCGCACCCGGTCCCGCTCCGCCTCCTCCTTCTCGAGCATAATGTGTTCGGCGAAGAGGGAGACGGCCTCCCAGCAGCCCCGATCCTCCGCCATGCGACGCACGACCGTCGCCAACGAGAGGTCGGGGCCCAGCTGCAACCGCAGGACTCGGCGATCGTCTTGCCACTCTGGGCAGTTCACGAGCGTGTGATCCGCCGAGTCCTGGACGCCCCGGTCGCAGCTGTGGCACTGCGACGTAGCCTCCCGCCCTATTCGGCACAGGTAATCCCCGAAGCATCCTACTCCGGTGATCACCTGCGTCAGGCGGAAGGTGAGCCTGCCGTACCTGCGCCCCACCCATTCAGCGAGAACGGGCAGGAGCGCCCCGACGACTCGCCGCTCCCGATGTTTGGGGAGGGAGAGCCAGTCGATCCATCTGGCTCCCATGCGTCGCCGGGCCTGGCCCCGCGCGTCCGGTCCCACAGGCGCCTGGGGGTCCCTCGCTCCGCTGAGGTCGTGGGAGGCGAAGTAAACCTCCGCCTCCATCTCAGCGAGCAGATGGAATGGAGGGGATCCAGCCAGCGCCGACAGTTCGGCGTACGCTACCGTGCGGTACGCCCGCACGGCGCGGAGAACCGCGCGGCGATGGACCTTCGCGAGAAGGTCCCGCCCAACGCGACAGCCCTCCAGGTCGCCGGCCCAGACCGGCGCTCCGTAGAGCGCCATGGACCGGACGACCGTCACGTACAGACGCCGAACTGCTTCGTGCGGGCCTCCCAGGTTGGGCATGATGCGCCCGAAGGCGAATACTTGACGCTCCAACCTGGGGCCCAGGTCCCGAAAATGACGCGCGAACCGCCAGTAGGTGTCCAGGGTCAGGCCGAGATACTTCATCGATCGGCCGACCCTGATGCAGGCCTCCCCGACTCTGAGAGACGCTCTGTAGGGGACACCAGTCCCAACTCTGTCCGCGAGCCATATCGCCTCCGTTTTGTCGGAGGCGACTCGCAGACCGAGCGTCTCTATCGCGGGGATAACGCGCCGCAATGCCCTCTCCGCGAGATCCAGTGCTGCCCACCACTTCTGCCCGGAAGCCACCACCAGCGTGTCGTCGGCGTAACACACGAGCGACACGTCTGGTGACGGCATCTCCGCCCGCAGCACCGCGTCGTATGCCGGGTTCCATAGCAGGGGCCCTAAGATGGACCCCTGTGGCACGCCGCGGTGCACGTGAGCCACCCCGTCCCCGTCTCGGCCGACGTACGAGACCACCCGGTCGCGAAGGTAATCCCGGATCAGGCGGCGAAGGTAGAGCGGGACGCTGTGAAACGCCAGCGCCCGCTCGATCGCTGCCCAGGAGACGGTGTTGAACGCGTTGGCGATGTCGAGAGACACCGCCATGCTGACACCGCCCCCCTCGGCCGCCCGGCGCGACAGCGATCTTACCAGTAGAATGGCGTCTACCGTCGATCGCTGCCGCCTAAAGCCGAATTGGCGGTCGGACAGATCCGGGAACTCCGCGACTCCGAGGTGGTCCAAGAGGCGGGCAGCCATAACGCGCTCTAGGAGCTTGCCCGCCTCGTCTAGGAGACAGATCGGCCGATAGGCCGAGGGTGACTCTGCGGGCTTTCCGGGCTTCCGCAGCAACACCAGCCTCGCTTCTTTCCACGCGTGGGGAAACCTCTCGGTCCTCAGGGCCGCGTCGAACACGCGCCTGAGGCCGCTCCCAAGGGCGCTCCCAGCGCAGGCCCAGACTCGCCCGGGCACCCCGTCCGGTCCGGGTGCAGCGTTCTTCGAACGCATTCGTTGCACCGCGGACGCGAGCTCCTCGTCCGTGACCCTCGGGGCATCCGCTATGTCGGTGCCCCATGACAACCCCGGGTCTCCTGACTCGTCGACGCCACCCTTCCCAGGAACCGGGGGAGGGGGAAACAGCGTCGACAGAACCTCCAGGAGAAACCGGGGTTCGAGGCCCTCTGTGACAGGGGGCGCCCAAGGTCCGAGTTTTATGGACACGGTCCTGTACGGGCGCCCCCAAGGGTCCTCGTTGAGGGTCGCGAGGAACTCTTCGTGCGAACGGGTCTTGGCCCGAGCTACGGCTCCACGGAGCTCCCTGCGCGCCGCAGAATACGCGGTGCGCAGCTCCTGGAGCATGTCCCCCGTCACCCGCCGCGGATCTCGGCGGCGAGCGTTGGTGTACCGGCGTCGCGCGATGACACTCGCGGCGCGAAGATCGGTGATCTCCGCGCACCACCAGTACACCGACCTCCGACCCCCGGCCGGCGGCCCGGCTCGCGGCATTGTGGCGTCGCAGATTTTCTGCAACGCTCGCCGGAGCCATAGGGCGCCGTTAGAGGGGTCGTCGAGGACGTCGCCCGGCAAAGAGGGCCAGGCGACGACGGAGGACGCCATCTGGGCCGCGCCAGCGTCGAGCTTCTTGAGCGCCCAGCGCGGCGGCTGTCTATCGGCTCGAGGGCGAGGCGTAGCGGCGGCGGAGGTAGCCCACATGACGTACATGTGGTCGGAGCCTGTCTCCGACTCCTCCGCCACCCAGCAGTCAGACGTCATCGCTGCGGCCGCGGGGTTTACCCAGACGAGGTCGATGACTGACTCGCCCCGCGACCCGCGGAACGTCGTGACCGCGTAGGGGTTCTTCAGGACGAACCCCCTTGCCTCAGTCCACTCGAGCAGCACCTCGCCCCGGGAGTCCGTCCTGGGGGAGCCCCACTCGTGAGCGTGGGCGTTGAAGTCCCCCAGGAGGACCACAGGCCGAGCTAATTGGGGGGCTAGAAACGCCCCCACCTCGCTCAGCCGGTCCTCGAACTCCGGGCCGTTGAATCTCGGTGCCAGGTAGCAGCCAACCACTAGGAGGTTTCCCCACTCCACCGCCATCCAGCCCCGCCCGTGCTGGGCGACCGAGCACGGCGGGGCTCCCCGTCCCATCTCCCACGTCATCGCCACTTGCCGATCCGGATGGGTGGACCGAAAGCACCGGTCCACCAGCGGATACGGCTCGGCGATGACGGCCAGCCCAACGCCCATCTCCACGCGAGCCTGCTCAAGCATGTCGTGCGCTCGCATGGAGTGGCACGCGTTCGCGAGGAGTATCGGGGGGCCGCTAGACATTAAGAGGTCTTAGCGTCGGCCTCTCCCGACACCCCCGCTGGCCGGCCCGCGTCCCCGGCGGAAACCGGGGGCGCGGGACGCTCCGCCTCATCGTCCGGGAGATGGGACCCACCCCCGAACGAGGCCGCGATCGAGCGCGCCAGCCCCAGCGCCTCGTCCGCGTCCGCCTCCTCCGACTCTCCACCCGCTGGTGGAGGGACCTCCCCGGCCTTTAAAAAGGCCTCCCTCCCAGCCAGCGGTGGCTTCTTGAGGGGGAGGAGCTCTGGACTGCTCCCCCCCTTGTCCCTCTTCTTCTTCCTCCCCCCTAGCACGGGCGACCCCCCGGGCGCCGAGGAAGGGGTGCCGCTAGCCGGAGCGTCCGGCTCCTCGCGGTCCTTCCTCTTACCGGCGCCAGCCCCGGCCATGGATGTTGAGCGAAATGGATTTCCGTTTTGAAATACTTAATCACGCTCGAAGCAATTGTAGGATCGTAATGGTGGATCAAAGTGAAATTCGGAGCAAGCGTGGTGTGATAAGGTTGCTCTATTGCCGATCCTCTGATCGACGTAGATCGAGACCAACCCGTCTCGAGCAATTTAAAACCACTTAATCTAGTCGCGAGTTAGAGAGAAAAGGCTCGAAGCCCGAGGCCAAACACACTCACTCGCGAAAGACAAAACGAAGCAGCAAACGCGTGCTTACGATAGCGGTACGTGGACAAGACAGCGTTACGCGTTATCTCGCGAAAAACCGGGGGGGGGGGCCGACCCCGCCCCCTCCACCGCGCCCGCGGCCCGAGCTACTCGGTCCACCCAAACCACGGGAACAAGAGCGAGACTGGGCCGATCACCGATTGGTCACGCGAGAGCGCCCAAATACAAACAATGTAAGGATACATATTTCTTACGCGCTATTAAGTAGAAGTAATAAAATATAAAAGGTTTAAAACGATATATACAGAGCTCACTCAACCCATCTGTCTCACGAACATACCGCCCGCCTCGTCTGAGGGTACGACGACGAAGTAAAACCGAATACAATAAGTGACGTTAGTCGCTATCGAGCATCTCTCGAAAAACGCAAAGAATCGATACACAGCCGTTCGATCCCAGCAATCCCATGGGCCATGGCCAAAACAGGGGGCGCAAACTTATCGATCGGCGAACACGGTGAGTTGAGATCCGACGATGGGCACACCGCCCGCCGTAACGGTCGACGCTTGTTGACACTACGGTGTATCAAGTAGTGAAGTGGGTTGAGTAGACGTGGGTCTGGTGGAAGGTTCCGGTGTCCACACAGGCAATGGACACAGCGTCCCGATGGAGCGAACGGCAGTTTTGTGGAGGGAGCGAATCTTCACGACACGAACCAGTCCGTCCTTCCCTGGATGAACCTCCAAGATTCTGGCCAAGGGCCACTTAGTGGGCGGTAAGAGTTCATCCTTAATCAACACAAGGTCTCCGACTTTCCAGTCCAACTGACGCCTTCTCCATTTCGGGAGCTGCTGCAACTGATGGAGATACTCCTGGACCCACCTACGCCAAAAATGATCGCGTAAATTAGATACCAGTTTCCACCGGGGTAACCCGTGGACTGACAGGTCCGTGGAATCTGTTTCTGGGACGGCCACCAAAGGCTCGCCAACCAGAAAATGACCCGGAGTCAGTGAAGACAGATCTGATGGATCATCAGATAGTGGAGTAAGCGGCCTTGAATTGAGGCAAGCCTCAATTTGACACAGCAGCGTTGACAGTTCCTCAAACGTCAGAGTATGATCTCCCATAACTCTACGCAGGTGGTACTTGGCCGACTTCACTGCGGCCTCCCATAGGCCTCCAAAGTGAGGCGAATAAGGGGGTATGAAAGACCATCTCGTGCCATCCATCGCCAGAACCTCAGCGACTTCGCTGAAGAAGTTGGACGCCGCTTTGAAGAGCTTCTTCAACTCCCCATCGGCTCCTCGAAACGTGGTTGAGTTATCGCTGAGCATTTCAGCACAGTGACCACGGCGAGAGACAAACCTGCGGAAGGCAGCGATAAAGGTAGTAGTAGTCAAGTCCGAGACTACTTCCAGATGGATTGCCTTGGTGCAAAGGCACACGAACACGGCGACATAGCCCTTATAAGCCTTATGTCCCCTTCCTTTAGAGGTGCGCAACATAAGTGGTCCTGCATAGTCAACACCACTTCTCTGGAATGGCCTGGAAGGTCGCAGCCTAGCGGCTGGCAAGTCTCCCATCTGCTGAATCCCAGTGGCTCCACGAAATCGTAAGCATCGTATGCAATGTCGAACCACCTCCTTGATCAAGGTACGACCTTTAGGAATCCAATAACCTTGTAACAAATAACAGCGTGTTAAGGTAAAACCACCATGCAAGGTAGCCAGATGTGCGTCAGTTACGAGAGGTCGTGCCAACGAGGAGCGTCGACTTATGAGAATCGGGTGCTTGTAGTCCGATGGCACCGCAGCGTGTCGGAGTCTGCCACCGACTCGGATGAGCCCTTGTTCATCAAGGAAGACCCGAAGAGGCGATAAGGGAGAGGCTAGTTTTATTGGCCTCCCCTTGCGAAGATCCTCCAGTTCATCAGAATACGTCTCCAATTGGCTTAGACGACACAAAAGGAACCGCGTCTCTGACAGTTCGACCAAGGTAAGAAACCCCAATCGTCTTTGACCAGTGTTCCTTAAATTAAAGATAAAACGTCGAACCAGGGTAATGATTCGACGAAGTCGAGAGAAAGTGGAGAACCGGGCTAACAGCTCATTTTCTCGTTTTTCGTGCACAGTGCTGACAAGCACCGTGCTTCTCTGCTCACGAGCCTCGACCTGCTTCAAATCCAGTTTAGTCTCAAGCCACTCCGATGGACAGCAAATTAGCCACGGAGGGCCTCGCCACCAAAGCGAAAGTTCCTTGAAAGTGGGAAGATCCATCCCTCTAGTCGCCAGATCGGCAGGGTTGTCCGAAGAGCGAACATGACGCCAGGGAATGTCAGGTAAGAGGCGCTGAATTTCCGCCACTAGATGAGCCACAAATGGTTTCCAACGGGACGCGTGTGATCGGGTCCAAGCTATCACGACCGAAGAGTCGGTCCAGACGAAAGCTCTGGCACCTTGAAGATCCAATTCCTGTTGCGTTTGAGTCAGTAGTCTAGCAAGAAGAATTGCACCACACAGTTCAAGACGCGGCACACTTATAACCTTAACCGGCGCGACCTTGGTTCTGGCGACCAGAAGATTCGAAGACGTCTGAGTTTGCTTCATAAAATGGACTCTGAGAAAGACAGTAGCACAGTAAGCCCTTTCAGAGGCATCGCAGAACCCGTGAAATTCGACCTGGACCTCATTTGGAACGTAGGATATCCAACGGGGAACCTTGATCTCCCCGAGACCTCGCAAATTCTCCCGGAACAAGCTCCACGAGCAGCCCAACGTCGGGGGAATTGGTTCATCCCAGGCTACACCACAGAGCCAGAGATCCTGCATTAAAATCTTACCCCTGACCAGCACAGGGGCGAACCAGCCCATGGGGTCGAAGAGGCGCGCCAACTCCGACAGTACTTTCCTCTTGGTCCAGCAATAATCCGACTGGACCTGGAGCAGGACCGGTCCTTTAATGGACAGGGTGTCCGAGGCTGGAGACCATACGAGACCCAACGCCCCATGCGTGTCCGGTTCCTGGAATAGCTTCGTCCTCTCTGAATTGTGCGGGTTCAAGGCAGGGTGGCTGCTGGCCCACTTGCTGAGGCTGAAGCCCCCAGCCTTCAAGATCTCGATGAGTTGCTGTTGAACTGCCTTCGCACTTTCCAAATCGTGGCCACCAGCCAAAAGGTCGTCCACGTAAGAGTGATGTAAAAGGACCTGCGCGCCAAGCGGGAAGCGCTCGCCTTCATCCAGAGCGAGTTGTCGTAGCACCCTTAGAGCCAAGTACGGCGCGGGAGCCGTTCCGTACGTCACGGTAGTCAATCGATGCGTGTCTAACGAGTGACTGGGATCCGAACGCCACAGGATACGCTGCCAGTCTCGATCCGACGGATGTACCAAGATTTGCCTGAACATCTTGACGATGTCCGTGGAGAACGCGATTCGAAAGAGCCTCCACCTCGTCAGCACGCTCCACAGCGTGGTTTGAAGCTTCGGACCGGGTGTCAGCAGGTCGTTTAGAGAGACTCCTGAAGAAGAAGAGCAAGAGGCGTTAAACACAACGCGAATTTTACTGTTCTCCCCATCACCCTTCCACACCGCATGGTGGGGAAGATAGTAGAGCTGAGTGGCCGCTCTCGATCCCTCTGGCACTAGTTCCATGTGTCCAAGACGGTGGTACTCCTCCATGAATTCCACGTAGTGACTACGAAGCCGAAGGTCCTTCTGTTGACGGCGCTCGTTGTTGAGCAGCGTCCTCAAAGCGGCTGGCCTGGATGAGCCGAGTGTGCTCTGACAGTTCCGAAGGAAAGGTAGACGGACGATGTATCGCCCTGTCTTGTCTCGCTGATGAGTGGCCACGAAGTTCTCCTCGCACCAGTCATCCTCAGGGCTCACAGGCGTGGGCCCCGAAATCTCCTCCACCTCCCAGAAACGTTGAAGCTCAACGGATAAGGTGTCCTGGATGCGCGTGTGGAACACACGGCGCGATGCAGGACTGGCGGCAGCTGACTGAGCAACCGGGCCGAAAAGAACCCAGCCAAATGGTGTATGCGTCGCAGCAGGAGTACCAGCTGGCCCTTGGCGCGTCTCTCCGAACAGTGCGCAGCAGACATCAGCGCCAAGTAGAAGATCAACCTGGGACGGCGAGTAGAACTCCTCATCGGCAAGGTGGAGATCCCTTATGTGAGGCCAGACAGTCGCTGGAGCCAGGCGAGAAGGGGTCGGAGGCTTCACTGCTCGCGTCACCAATGCATGAAATGAGTGTCTAAAAGGAGAGTCGAAGTCAGCTGTTACGATCAACTCGACCTCGTGCTTGGCTACCCCGACATCGCGACCCTGGAAGCCAGCAAGGGTAACATGCGTAGCCCTCCTCTTCAGACGAAGTGTTTGGGCCACCCATTCGCTCACGAAGGAAGCATCGGCGCCCTGATCAAGCACCGCTCGGACGGAGATAAATTCTCCGTTCGGAGTCCAGAGACGAACACGGGCCGTCGCCAAGAGCACCAAACGTTTGGCACAAATTGAATTCACCACAGCCTTGAACATGGATTCTGGTTGAACATCGTTGTTGATGTCCTTCTTGACCTCGGAAGGCACGTAAGCGTCGTGCAGTAAAGTGTGGTGCTTCGATTCGCACACCAGGCATCGAAACGCAGAAGGACAAGCTGATACAACATGTCCAAGGTTCAGACAAGATAAACAAACGCCTACCTTAACTGCCTGAGCCTTGCGATCGGCGGCGCTCATCCCCTTAAATTTCGGACAATAATTCAAGTGGTGAGTGCCCTGACACAGCGGGCATTGACGTTTTGGTTTGCCTTTCTTAGATTGGGCTTCAGCTTTCACCGGCAACGCGGTCCTAGAACGGTCGGACGTCTTCGTTCTCCCTTTTGCGTCACGTTGCTTCGAGAGCGGAGCTGGCTCCTGATTGTGCGCAGCGTAGAGGGCGTGTACCCGATTCTCGAAGAAATCCTCGATATTCGAAAATTTAGGGCACTTCGTGCGGTCGGTAAGAGTGATTTCCCAGTCGAGGCGGGACGTGGAGTCCAATTTTTCAGCGAAAAGAAAGACGAACCATTCATCCCATTCCGCTACAGGTCGTTTCAAAGACGTAAAGGAGACGATCGCCTGACGAAACTCATCGAGCAGGCGTTTGATCTCGGTAGGGCAAGCCTTAGTCACCGGAGCACAATTCACAAGGCTCCTCATGCGCTCGGCAGAGAGAATACGTTGATTTTCGTACCTTTTTTGTAGACTGCTCCAAGCGCCGTCGTAGTTCGCCGCGGTGATGTTGGTGCGCTCCAACATCGTCGCTGCCTCACCAGTCAGGGCCGACTTTAAATATTCCAGCTTCCTGACTTCGGAAATTCGGGTAGAATCGTGAATCAACGACCTGAAGCGATCACGAAAGCTCTCCCACGCCAAGAGATCTCCTGAGAAAGTCGGTAGTGATAGCTTCGGAAGGGCGGAATCGTGTTCGTCCGCACGTCCAGAAGTGGAATCACCCGTGGACGCCCGTGCAGAGTTCGGTTCCAACTCGCGTTGCATGTCTCTCAACGTGGCCGAATGTTGTAGATAAACCTCCTCAACGTCCGCGAACCGATCGTCCTTAAGGGGGTAGACACGGGTAATGCAGCGCGCTGTAATACCCACATAATGTGCCCGAAACATGGGTTTGGGGGGATACGTTTTTCGTCCTTATATGAGCAGATTTTGGGCTGGGTGAGGTCTCAATCGAAAGAGGAAGGTTCGATACAGCCCGCTCTGGTCATGGTTCGACGAGATTGTGTTGATATCTAATAATATGAGTGTTCAAAGTAGAGCAAAAGTCGACAAAATACACCCGCAGGAATCCAAGTATTTTTAGGTCACTAAAAGAGTTTTGTGGCTCAAACGATGACCAGAGCGGGCTGTCTCGAACCTTCCTCTTTCGAATGAGACCTCACCCAGCCTAAAATCTGTTCATATAAGGACGAAAAACGTATCCCCGTGATTGCATTCCCAAATACGAGTTCCGCCATATTGGCGATAATACAGAGCAAGTCACGTGACAAATTTAGTTGAGCTAGTGGACACGAGATGGCGCCTACTCGGGAGGACTGCCAACGTGGAATCATAGCAAAACTGAAGCGTTAGCTGGATACACAAGCCACAGTAAAAGCGTGATGCAGTCAATGCATGCATTTTCGGACGACTTTAGGTTAGGTTATATGCATTTTAGGCATACATTGACTAGGAACTGCTGGGAATTGTCTACATTTACTAAATTCACGCTTTTACTGTAACACATACATCACCGCTGCCGAATATATGTTATAATTATATGGCCACATTATTTCAAATAAAAAAAGAGATTGGAATTTTTTAATAACACTGGAAGTAGTGATTTACTGATGTTATATTTTCAGAATGTGGAAGTTACAGCAATTATTTGCAATTATTGCATTTATTATTATTCTTCCGACTATTGTATATAACATATAACAAGGAAAAGTCTCCAAACCGGTCAACAGTTGACTCCTTGATTTTTTTCGTAATTCTTTACGCTCCTATGCAGAGATGGGCATTATTTAATTAAAAGAATATACTTCCGAATGGTCCCAGTGGCCGATCGACACGAGGTTTGGGGGGAGGATGTGTGTACCCTAAATCTAAAATTCTATTTAGCTTCGGGTATTTATTAGTTTCCTTTGTTTATTCGAAGGCCTTTCATCTTTGGCTTCGAATAATTTTTCATCTTTCATTATATCTTTATCCTAAGGTCGTATTCAAATATATTGGCCGGTCGATTCGTTTTCGCGAACAGCGATCGAGGAGAAATCAGCCATCACCATCTGACGATCGTGGATTTGTCAGTTGGAGTTCCCTAGCCACCGAAGGGTATGGTGGGGTAACGGGAATGCTGCTCGGCCCCGTCTGAACGTAGACGTGTGGCTGTTATTTATTCTTATTGTCAGCGTAGTACATATGTAGTTGTGTGCGTCACGAAGTAATGCGTAGACCAATACGAGATGAAGCTATCGAGAAAGAATCAATGTTCTGACCAATAAAGCTCCTGAATTTTTTCGGAGCTAAGGCCTAAGGCACACCTATTCTGATGCGTGTATTTCTACGCTGCAGCTCGGTTTGGCCTATACATGACAGAAGCTTGGCGCTATCCCCACCACTTCTGGCTCACTCGTGTTCTGCGATGACGACAGAATACGCGTTACGAAATACGAATAGGAGTGTGCGGATCGTCCCGCGGCTCGGATTCTCGGCCCTCGGGACGGGTCGGAAAATTTCGGGCGGGATCAGGCGGGGTCCCGATACTTTCGTATTGCTCGAGATCCCGACGGTTTCAGGATCCCGAGACTCGATTCGGGCTACAAGCATGACCGCCATGAGCGGGCAATTTGATTTCAGGTCGGCTTGGCAAAACTCGGACGCGATCGGCTCGAAAGCCAGCTATTACGAGGGGACCGAGACGGAAAGAATTATGTATATCATTTATATCGATACCAGAGTGATAAGTTTTTACCTTTCTGTCTCCTGTTGAATCATAATTTGTATCTTATTATTTATTTACATATATATGTATTTTCATTGCTACCAAATAGTCTGTGAATACTGAATACGTCCATATACGTACTTAAATAAATACCATGTTCAGAACTTGGGAAGAAGACTATTTTTATATCGACAATATTTTAAAATCTGAATAAAATATACTTCATACTTAGTACTTTATGTAAAGGGAATATATAGGGTATTATCTTTTTCCGGATAGGTTCAGATTTAAAATAGAAAACGTACGAACTATAAGCATACAAAAAGGAATATTTCCTGGATGTTTCATAATAACAACAATATACAGGAGGCGAATATTTTATTATTTCAAATTAACGTGTAAGAAACATAATTTTTCTATGTTCTCAGGTAATAATTTTAATCTATTACTGGTAACGATATCGTCCGATCGTGTCCGAGTTTTGCCGAGCCGACCTGAAATCAAATTGTCCGCTCATGGCGGCTATGCTTGTAGCCCGAATCGAGTCTTGGGGTCCCGAAACTGTCGGGATCTCGAGCAATACGAAAGTATCGGGACCCCGCCCGATCCCGCCCGAAAGTTGCCGGCCCGTCCCGAGCCCGAAAAATCGGGTAACCGCACACCCCTAGTTACGAAACTCACCGGCCAATAAATCTGAATACGATCTTAGAAGTTCGAATAACCGACGAGAACCTTTGTGTCCCGAGCCGCGCGAGATCGTCGTGCTCGGCGATGTGTCATCGATTATAAAGAAACAGAATTTGTTTATTTTTCATCGTATCAATATGAAAGTGACACCATTGGATTCTTGGCATTCTCCCGGTTATATTGGCAGAAAATAATTTAAATCGGACTATTTTTAACAAAACGGGCTTTCACTTCTACAAACAAATTTTTCACGTAATTTCCTTAATTTTGGTCCGAATTATATCATTTTTGGGGCCAATTTGATCGAGAAAACATGATAAATCGACTGACGTCACTTTCGCAAAGATCTGATTAGAAATGCAGAACTGCAGATTTGTCACTGCTTAGCGCGCAACATTGTATGGCCCCGCTGGTTTCGAGCGCCGAAGCCCACGAAACTCAGCGAGTCGCATGATTGCCAGCGAGAAGGCCAAGAGGGGACTTTCCATGGCGAAGGAAAATCAGCCTTCTACAGAACTCAAATCGAGAAAGACTTTGCTAACAAACTTTATATTCACGTCAAATAAATACTTGTAAAATTTAGACGACAAACTATTGTTGAATTTCGCCAGTTCTTACATATGCCCCACTGGGTTCGGAATTCCTGATCCCAGAGTTTCATGCATTTACCTATTGAAATGTTGCTTCAAGTCATCGGGCAATTGCATTGTTTCTTCTCGTACATATGTATATCTGTTCGCGAGTAGGTGTCATGAATGACGTGTAAGAAAATCCGATGGACACCTATTTGAATGGCGCGCCAGAAACGCGGCCTACCATCCGGAAGCCGAAACACCCCGGCCGGAACCGTCTGCGCGGGAAATACTGGGAAAAACCCAGGCCCAACGGAAGCGCAGCGAAAAAGGACGCCACGCCGGGGCCGCTTGGACGCGGTCACTCTTGTACGGTCTTTGGGACACGCTGGTCGCCACTCAGGAAGCCCTCCGCGTTCTATTGTACGACTTGCTATATTCTGGCAGAATATTAAACAGTGTATCATCGATAGTTTATTCTACGCGTGTTATTGTTTATTGTAAGAAAAACCCTTCTTACATATCAGAAGTGGGATATAGCCACGTGCTGTGACGCGTTCGCGGAGTTTTCTGTGGAACGGTTGCCGAGCATTTGCCTCGTAGTGACGCGATAGAGACGCCATTGTGCTACGAGGAGTGTATATATTAAATAGATAGCATTTAGGGTCATCGTGTATATAGTAGCTTGTAGTGTCGTGTACAGTTTTAGTGTATAAGAAAACTGACGACATGGGCCGCAATTCCCATCGGAACGAAGACGCCGCCGTCGAGAGGCCAAAGGGGAGACAACATGACTCCGCCTCTGATACCACCGTCGAGGAGAGCGTAAGGGAGCAGAACGCGCGACTTAGCCGCCTAGAACAGCTGATCGAGAAGAATTTTACCCGCCGATCACGTTCACGCTCGCGTTCTCCCTTGCGGTTACGCTCGCGTTCTCCCTCGCGTCCACGCTCGCGTTCAACCTCGCGGCCGGCCTCGCGATCGTATACGCCACCCTTGCCCGTGCCGAACACCGTTACGGATCGGTTGGACCGATTGGAGCGGATGGTGGAAAAGATGAGTCGCCGACGCTCTCGTTCACGGTCGCGAACATCATTCCACGCTAGGGCAGGAGACGAGCTAATGATTCCCGTCTACGACCCGGAGGAAAACGACCCGACCATAGAACGGTGGATCAAGCAAGTGGACGTGTTGGCGGCAAGGTATCGTTGGAGTGACGATACGATTATGCGTTTAATCGCTACGCGGTTGAAGGGCCACGCTCGAAGGTGGTACGACGCGCGACAAGACGTTGCCGCTACCTGGCGTGAAACCCAGGACGCCCTGAAAAAGCAGTTCCGCGTCGCGAGATCGTTCAACCAACGGTTGGAAGATGTTTTTACGTATAGAGCGAGACCGGGGCAGAAACTGGGGGATTATTGTTTCCGAAAATTGGAAAAGTTGCGGAAGTTAGGTTATGCAATTACGGACGAGGATTCGATCGACGCGGTGATCGGTGGTATATCCGATACAGGTGTAGCCCGCGCTATACAGTCCGCCAAAATGAAGGACGTCGATGAGTTATATTTGTTCATGCGGCGTATGGGTGACGTATCAACACAAAATGGACGACGGAGGACAACGCCGGAGCCCTCACGAAGGAAGCAGCCATCTTCGCCAACGGCGTCAACCAGTCGAAGGCAGGAAAAGGGGCTGCAGGCGCGGCAAAGAGGGACCGCCGAGAAGGACCTCTCCCAGGTCAAGTGCTTCAACTGCGGAACGGTAGGACATTACTCGCGGGACTGCACGAAACCACGAGTGCAGAAACGAGACACTATTTCAAGGAATACAGCCTAAACCACCATAAGCTCTACCGGCAGCTATCAGGAGATGAGCGGGCTTGGGTAGTGCCGAGAGAAGCTCGACTACAAATATGCAGACTGTGTCACGACGATGCTGGACACCCAGGTGTGGAACGAACCTTGGAGCGAATACGTGAGAATTATTGGTTCGCTGGGATGCGTAAGTTCGTCACGAAATACATAACAGCGTGCCTCAACTGCGCATATTATAAACAAACATCGGGTAAGAAGCAGTGTAAGCTAAACCCCATCGAAAAAGCACCGATACCATTCCACACACTACATATCGATCATGTCGGACCATTTGAAACTAGTAGGAAGCAGAATAAATATCTGTTCGTAATCGTCGATGCTTTTACAAAATTTATTATTGTCGAGCCAGTTAGAAGTCAGAGGACACGACACGCCACCAAAACACTTCTCAGACTTATGCATCTCTTCGGAACGCCGTCACGCATAATTAGCGACCGCGGTACCTGTTTCACATCACGGAATTTCAACGCCTTCTGCAACACATACGGGATTAAACACGTATTGAACGCTGTTGCTACCCCAAGGGCAAACGGCCAATGCGAACGTTACAATAAAACCATCGTTGATGCCCTAGCTACCACCAGTGCTGGCAAAGATCCCCAGGATTGGGACCTCCAGGTGAAACAAATACAGAGCGCATTAAACACCATGCACAACAAAAGTATCAACACAACCCCCACGAAGGCTTTGATTGGGTGTAACGTGACGAGCATTGCCGAAAGCAAAATCTTAAACGCGGTAAAAGAAAACGTGGATCGCCTGAACCTAACGCAACTCAGAGACCACATCTCTAAACACATTACCGACGAACAGCGAGTGCAAAAAGAACGCTACGACAAGACACGACAGGACGCGAGAAAATACTCCAGCGGGGAACTAGTATTGGTACGGATAACCAGCGCGCCAGCCACGGGAGGAAGCCATAAGCTGCTAGCGAAATACAAGGGACCCTTCAGAGTACGAGCCGTACTCCCCAACGATCGGTATGAAGTGGAGGATCTACGGGAGAACGGACGACGAACGAGGACAGTGGCTGCACCAGACAAAATGAAACCATGGATTGCGGTCCAAGGCGATGATGTCCAGGGATAATCAGCGTCCGACACTGTTTTCCATCCAACAAGCACGGTGTCCACGAGTTGTAAATAATATGTATTTTTATCTATGTATATTATTTATGTACAGAGATCGATGCTGAATCACTAAAACAGCAGTAGAGCGCAGTGGCGCTGAATCTACAAGGCAGCGATGGACATCGCCGTGGCATACAAATGCCTACCCTTCCCCAGGAGCGCAGTAGCGCCGACCAGCGCCAAACAGGCTACACAGAAGTCACCAGCGAGCATGTAAATGCTCGTCCTCAACAAGCCACAAACACAGGCCGCACAAAGATAGCGTGCGGCACAGCAAACAAACAGACAACTACGGTTTCGATGTTAACAGATTAAATAATCTAATCGAAACTAGCTTGTCCATCACGTTGCACAGGATAAGTACCTTTCCCCGAACATGTAATCTGCTCCTTAATAGATTGTCTGTCAAACAACCACTGTTCGCATTACAGATCACACGTCTGCGGACAGACTTATTGTCAGGATTGGCCGAATGTAAGAAAATCCGATGGACACCTATTTGAATGGCACGCCAGAAACGCGGCCTACCATCCGGAAGCCGAAACACCCCGGCCGGAACCGTCTGCGCGGGAAATACTGGGAAAAACCCAGGCCCAACGGAAGCGCAGCGAAAAAGGACGCCACGCCGGGGCCGCTTGGACGCGGTCACTCTTGTACGGTCTTTGGGACACGCTGGTCGCCACTCAGGAAGCCCTCCGCGTTCTATTGTACGACTTGCTATATTCTGGCAGAATATTAAACAGTGTATCATCGATAGTTTATTCTACGCGTGTTATTGTTTATTGTAAGAAAAACCTGTCTTACAGACGCGACTTTTGTTTCCCAAATAAATTCACTCCTATCAGGGCCCTCGCTCGAACCGCTTGACAAGGAGACCGAACGATGTGAACCGAGTGCGAGTGAAATAGCGCACCAGCGGTACACCCTCGGTCGACGGCGACTTGAGTCATCCAGTACTGAATACGAAATGTTCAAAATTTCTCATTACACCTTGATGAGAGTGTTACCATTCATGGATTGTTGGTGAGTCAAGACACGAAGCAATTTAGTCTATTTTTTCTTATGAATACATGATTAGAACACACTCTACGTTCGATAAAAATTGATCGAATTGCTCCATGTTTGATATCATTTTCATCGGGAAATCCTAAAAAATTCATCGGTAATACTTTCATCAATACTTATCAAAAACACGAACATTTTATTTTTCTGTACTGGGTATTTTATCTAGCTCGTCGGTTTTATTGTTCTCGGCTGTCAACGGGCGGTCTACTAGGACCCGAAGGTCCACGCTCGCAACGAGAAAGCAAAACAGTGGGGTGGGTAGGTCTTTCCCGATAAACTGAGCCCAAAGGCTTCTCAACAATTGAAACATTGGAAGACTGTACATATTCTTTCTGGTGCTTTCGGCGATATGCGCAACCATTTGTATGCCCGGTTTCATGTCTAACAAGTCAGGCGATTTTGTTTGTGAGAGCCATATATAAAGACAGTCCTGTAACGTTCACTACATCTTCAATTATAAAACTGCAAATATGTTATTTTACACATGTGTCTCGCTGAGTTTCGTCGGCTTCGACGCTTGAAACCAGCGGGGCCATACAATGTTGCGCACTAAGCACTGATGAATCTGAAGTTTTGCAATTTCTAATCAGATCTTTGCGATCGTGGCGTCAATCGATTCCTTATACTTTCTCAATCAAATTGGCCCCAAAAATGATACAACTCAAACCATAATTAAGGAAATTACGTGAAAAATTTGTTTGCAGAATTGAAAGCCCGTTTCGTTAAAAATAGTCCGATTTAAATAATTTTTTCATAAAAAAAATGCGCAGGCTGGATGCGCGTGATTATTACGTGGCCCCTCCATAGACATATATAGACGGATCAGAAGATGGGACTATTGGCGTGGGGAAGGAAGGCTTGGAGGGGTAAAGGCATAGGTTCAGATACAGGCACGTCGGTTAGCTTCGGATGCATTCGGCATGCATAACCACAGCGTTATCCGATTTACTCGTATCGCTCCCCTTACCGCGAACCTTGCCACCCCCCTCAGCTTACGCTCCGCCGTCTATATATGTCTATGGTCCCCTCCTCGAAGTGACAGAAAATATAACCTATGTATACGCTATATGACAATAAATGTTGAGCGGCTATTTCGTTCTTTTGCGCTACATTTGTGAACTTTTTATCATCCTTCCGAAACATTATTATTACGTCGCAACAGTATCTTTAGGAAATCGGGTCTAGCATATAGGTTATATTTTCTGTCACTTCGAGGACAGAAAATCCAGTCCTCCAAGTGACAGAGAATATAACCTATATGCTATACCCGATTTCCTAAAGATACTGTTGCGGCGTAATAATAATGTTTCGGAAGGATGATGAAAAGTTCACAAATGTAGCGTAATACAACGAAATAGCCGCTAAATATTTATTGTCTTATAGCATATATATAGGTTATATTTTCTGTCACTTCGAGGAGGAACCACATAATAATCACGCGTTGGATTCAACATCAAACACAATTTTATATATGTTTGTTCATAACTGCTTTCTGCATAGGATGTGTATTTCATGTTCTGTTTCAGTGTTTTGCTAATTAAAAAATGTCTATCCTAACAAACTTCATTTTCTGGGGACATGCCCTCATCTATTTTTCCTTTTCACTTATAATTCCTTACTGCCAACGTAGAATATTGTAGCATAAGCACATTTCAAGTAATTAAAATGTACAATGAATTTTCTACGTTTGCAGTACCAGCCGACTTTCCGTTTAAATTTTTATAAGTACAACGCAACAGCTGAGAATTTCTTTCCTTATTCAGAATAGAATACGGAAATAGCAAACAGCTCCCTCTCGCGTGCACAGGCAGCCGCGTATCTATGGGTAATACCATTTCAGTGCAGAAAAAACCTGCTGTAATACCGACCTGCCGAATCGGCCAGACCACGTGACGTGTCTACCCCCTTAACGTAGTCACTCGCGGAAGCCTCCGGGGCGCGAATCACACTGCGATGACCCAACATAAAGGTCTTCCAATAGTCTTCCAAAAGCTCCCTTCGGGCTTCCAACACCGAAAGAGTTATATTGTTTCTCCCCATCTTGCGTAAGTTAATCAGAAACCGTTCAATACGTCCGGCGATTTCGGCTTGCACGAGAAGGAGATCATCCAGCGCGGACTCCATCTTTCACCCTGAAGCGAACGCGTGCACGCTTGAACGACGGAAAGCAATTCGGAGCACACACGGGACCCACACGAACAGTGTCGCGAGGTAGCACAGTATCAGCTCACTTTTCCCGAAGCACCGAACGGAAGTCGCAGAGAAGAAGCGGTAACGCGTGGAGCACTTCGCTGTGCACTTGCCACCCGTACCGTCGAAGGTTCTAGAAGGTTCGCGAAGCACACTCCCGCGAACACGTGCCGTGGACGCTTCTAGACGGTTCGCGAAGCACACTCCCGCGAACACGTACCGTGGAAGCTTCCAGAAGGTTCGCGAAGCACACTCCCGCGAACACGTACCGTGGAAGCTTCTAGAAGGTTCGCGAAGCACTCTCCCGCGAACACGTACCGGTAAGACTCCGATTTAATCCGGAGCATCCAAAGAGATCCGGACACACACCCACACAGCTCCGGCTCGAAGGACCAGAAAAATGAGCGAAATGGATTTCCGTTTTGAAATACTTAATCACGCTCGAAGCAATTGTAGGATCGTAATGGAGGATCAAAGTGAAATTCGGAGCAAGCGTGGTGTGATAAGGTTGCTCTATTGCCGATCCTCTGATCGACGTAGATCGAGACCAACCCGTCTCGAGCAATTTAAAACCACTTAATCTAGTCGCGAGTTAGAGAGAAAAGGCTCGAAGACCGAGGCCAAACACACTCACTCGCGAAAGACAAAACGAAGCAGCAAACGCGTGCTTACGATAGCGGTACGCGGACAAGACAGCATTACGCGTTATCTCGCGAAAAACCGGGGGGGGGGGGACCGACCCCGCCCCCCTCCAACGCGCCCGCGGCCCGAGCTACTCGGTCCACCCAAACCACGGGAACGAGAGCGAGACCGGGCCGATCACCGATTGGTCACGCGAGAGCGCCCAAATACAAACAATGTAAGGATACATATTTCTTACGCGCTATTAAGTAGAAGTAATAAAATATAAAAGGTTTAAAACGATATATACAGAGCTCACTCAACCCATCTGTCTCACGAACAGATGTGGAGGCCAGGGGACCCGTCTCCATCGTCTCCGGCGAGGACACCGCTGGCGTGGACACGGGAGTCGCGGGGGCATCACCCGCAGGCGGGGAGGAGCGGACCCCAGACGCCGCGGAGGCCGTCGACCCCTTACCCTTCCGGGCCCCGGTGCGGGGCACAGGAGGGGGCCGACAGGCCGGCCCTCCCATTCTGTGCCCGCTGGGGAGGTCTGCTGCCGCGCAGAGCGGGCAGATGGGGGGGGGGCAGGCAGGAGCGCGCCGCGTGTCCCTCGCTACCGCAACGGTAGCACACGCCGCTCCTGTCGGTGGCGCCGCTGCACTTGGCCCGGACGTGGCCAAACTCCAGACAGCGGAAGCATTGGAGCCTCCGCTGCGTGAGCGGCACCACGCGGGCCGCGAGGGAGTCCACCACGAGGGTGGACGCCTTTAAAAGCTTGGCAGCAGCCGCCACGGGCGCGCGGACCCAAAGGGAGAAAAGCCCGGCGGCGTCCGGACGCGCGACGCCAACCGATACGTCCCCCGCCGCGCAAGCCCCCTGGGCCGCGATGGCCCCCCGAACCGCCACCGCGGACGCCAGCTCCGTCAGCCCGCACACCCGGAACTCGGCCAGTTTCTGGGGGCAGTGCACTCTTATGCCGGTGCCCCCCAGCTGCTCCGCTAACCTCGATTTGAGGGCGGCAGCCTTGGCCGAGCCCTGTGATCCTGGGATCTCCAGGATCAACGCCCCGGTCACGGCGCGCCTCGGTCGCATCGACGCGATTCCGAGGTCGGCGACATTAATTGCCGCCATCGCGCCGGCGACCCGCGCAGGGAATTCCTTCCCCCCCCCCCCGCGGGGGCGGTGATAGCCACCGCCGCCGCCCTGGGGGCGCGCGGGACCGCCACCGGGGTAGACCCGGGTGCGCGGATATGTCGGGGAGCCGAGCTCGGTACGGCCCCCGCACCGCCACCACCACCACGACTCCCCCCCGCGGCCGCGGCCGGTCTGGCAGTTCTTCGCGCCGCCCTCTTCGCCCCGCGGCTCACAACCTGGGCCCAAGTGCTCCGAGCCGCAGCGTTGGACCCAGGGGCCGGGGCCCGGGCGCTCGGCACACCAGGCTTCGCAGGCGTCGCGGGCGTGGGCGTGGCCGCCCTTTTGGCGGCCCTCGCGGCCTTCCTGCGCACCCGCCTCATCTGCGAGGGGGTGAGCTGGGGCAGCGAACCCGCCCCTTCCCCGTAGCGACGGGAGCCGCTCGGTCGCGCACGCGAGGGGCAGCCATTGGGCGACCACCCCCTGTCTCCTTCCCCGGCCCCGCCGGAGCACTCGGGAGCGCGTCCGAGGGCGGCGAGGGCGCGGCCCCCTTCTTCTTTGCCTTCGAAGCCTTCGAAAACGAAGGGGGCCCCGCAGGGGGGGGGGGGGGGGGGAACAACCCCCCGCCCGCCCGAGGGCGCATCCGCGGAGCCACCGGCGGACCCGCCGGCACCCGCCTCTCGCGCCGCCCTCTTCCTCTCTTTTCGGGACGGGACGGAGGCCTCGTCCCGAGAGGTACCCCCCTCAGCAATCCTGGCCCACTCCAGGGCCAGGGCCGTTGACGGGGCGGCCGGTTTTGGCGCCGGACCACCCAGGACCCTGCCCAGGGCCAAGAGGCGCGCGTCGACGCGCCTCTCAAGTTCCTCCATCCGGTGCAGCACGGCGTCCCACGGCTGTTCGGTGGGAGCACCGGCGCCGCCACCACGGGACGGAGGGCCTGATGTTGGGGCAGGGGGGAGGGGGGGTGAGGGCTCTCTCCTCCTCTTCTTGCTCCTCTTCTTTGGCGCGGTCGCGCCGCCTCCCTCCGACTCGCTCGGCAGAGGACTAATTCTCGTCGCCGACGAGGGGCCCGGAGTAGCCTCCGGCCGGGCACCGGCATCCGTCCAGGGGGGCACGCAGGACGGGAGGAGCTCCGCGCGGGTGGGCAACGGTACGGACGGGCGGTAAGGCAACGCCTCCGTCTCCGTCACGTCCACCCCCCTCATGTCCGCCCGCGTTTCGAGGCGGGCGAACTTCCCGCGCAAGAACTCGAGCTCTCGCTCCTTGACGTGGAGGCACTCCCCAAGGGTGTGCGCTTGGTCCGTCAAGGCCCGTACCTGCGTCGAGAGCTTGTGGGATCTTATCTCCCACATCCCCTGGCGGAAGACCACCTCCCTGGCCGGCTTATCGGGATTTTCACCCCTTTCGGCCCTGCCGGTCGGCTCGGCCGCCAGCGCCGACGCGCGCCTTATGGCGATGCGGATCGCCCGCATGTCCGTCGTCTTCATGTGCCCTGTGGCACTGACGACTGCGGCGACCGCGTCCAATTCCCGCTGGGCCTGGCCAGCTAGGCCGCCCACCGACATCGTCTCCGCCCAGTCGCGGAGATGCGCACGCGTCGGCAGGGCCTTCATTCCGGGGCCCAAACGTTTCGGGTCCGTCCAAACCCCGGGCTTTCTCCCGCGCTTACCCGGCACGAACCCCGGCCTTCCCCCCCCCCCCCGTCGGTACCGCCATCGGACGATGGCAAGGGGGCGTCGGTGGGGTCGACCACCGTCGTCGGCCCGTCCTCCTCCGTCTCTGTGTCGACCCAGGGACCGGCCCGGGACGCGCCCCTGCGCCGGACCACCCCCTCGGCGGGATCGCTGTCGACGTCCATAGACGCCGACCCCGCCTCCGCGACTACCCCGGTCGCCCTCCCTCCCTCAGGCCCGAGTCCCCCGGCGCCCGTCTGCCCTTCCGTCTTCTCGTCCGAGGAGATTACGACGGGCTCAGTAACGAGCCCGTCGCATCTCGCAAGGACGACGAGGGGCAACGCCCCCGCTGTCCAGGCGCCCAGCGCCGGCGTCGCCGAGCGGACGGGACCCGCTAGCGACCCGCCCCGTGAGGAGGTCGTGCTTGACACGGAGCCCGGGTCAAGCCGACCCATCAGCTCCGCGACCTCCCCCTGCAGCCCGAGGAGCTGTCGCAACTCCCCCGGCGCCTTAACCTCGACGCTCCTAACGTACGGCGCATCTCTGATGGAACGCGTCGCCGCACGCAGAGCACTCCCGACTTGTGGGCGCGAGGCCTTAACCTCGCTCGGGATGTCCTCCCACTCTCCCTCCGGGTCTTGTAACGCGAGAGAGTCCTCTCCCTCGTCCCGCCGCGTCTGCTTCAATTCTCCCTCCCCGAGGCCAGCCACCCGCGAAACCGCGATCGAAAGCTGGTCCTCATTTGAGGCCGGTGACCCGCACGAAGCGATCGAACACCGGTCCTCGGTTGCCGATATATAGCGGTCGGCGCTCGCTGGTGTTTGAAGGGCACCGCCCTTTGAAATAGCAGACTCCATAATAGTCCCACGAGTAGTCACTTGAACAGTCGCACAACGGTAGAGGTGACCTGCCGTTGTGAAGTCTTAACCCGGGCCCCTAAGGGCGCGGGCTACGTCTTGGGGGCGACTTTTCCCCAGCCGGATCGTGGTTAGACGGAGCATACCCGCTCCGCCCACGTGCCCCTCCGGGAGGGAGCACGTGCCCTGGCACCACCACTGGGGCTCAGGATTGGGGGTTTTATTATAGAGGTTATCCTTACCTCGCGGTTCGGCCGGTTAAGGCAAGACCATCGGTCCGTGGTGGCTTCGCATACCCTCGGGAGAACACTCTCCGAGGGGTCGTCGTTCCACCGACCACGGATTACGATAATCCCAGAAGCGATGCGCTTCCGGGCTTCCCCTCTAAGGCGGGGGGGGGGGGGGGCACCGCAGTCACGGAAAACACTTCCGGGCTGCCGTCCAGCTCGGGGCGGAGCGAGTCCGCCCGAGAGGACGCCCCTACGGACGAGTCCGATCACGGGGGGTGAAAAGGATGCCATGCCCGCGTCCGCGTCTCTACCCGACTATGTCGTGTAGAGACCCCGGGAGCACCACGTGGAGGTGCGGTACATGGTCTTACCCCGGTCGGGCCTCCAACTTCGTCCAAATTCTCCGCTCCGGGCTGACTCTGGATCCTCCCCACGCGACCAAAGGCCCGGGGGTACCACCAGAGACGACGACCCAGTTGAGAGAACATGGAACCCATCGGAGTTCCCCATCGGCCATGCGCCGGCAAGCCGACAGCCGATGGAGCGCCCTTCCAGAGCTTCGTGGATCCGTTTTATGACCAGTCGGGGACTCCCTGTGATCGGCAAATACCGTATCCAGGGCGACTGATCGGATCCCGATTTCGCTCCCCTACATGTTCTACATATTTCATATCTATTTTAAGTGATATATTCTGTATATTCGACCTTGTACTGACATTTTCATGTATCTATTGTAAGTGCATATATATTCTGCATACCTATATCTTGTATACATAATAATAGTAATACAAAGAAAACTAATTGGAATTAAGTAAACGAAATAAATTGTTATCGAGTTTGATATTATTTTGAAAGCCATTTACATCCATAAATTTTTATTTAATCGAACCAGTACCGACGTCCTAAAAACGTCCTAAAAACGTCCCAAAAACGTTTTAAAAACGTCCCAAATACGTTTTAAAATCGTCCCAAAAACGTTTTAAAAACGTCCAGAAAACCCTATTTCGAACCTAACCAAGGCGTTTGTAAATCGTCTACGGACCTTCTCTGGACGTTTTAAAAACGTTCTAGTTTGTGAAAATGGACGTTTTTAGTACCTTTTCTGGACGTTCGTGGACGTTTTAGGACGTCCTGAACGCCTGGCCTGGACGTTTTTAAAACGTTTTTGTGCTATCTGGGTGTTGCATGCTCAGGAATGTCCCCCAATTCTGGGACATCTTTATAAAAAAATCATACAACACATAGTTACGTAGACTACCCTGTATATAAATATTTTATTTTCATTTAAATTAACTTATATATAATGTTTATTTGTTTTCCCTTGGGGATTACAATCCTTACACCTCCACCTCCTCTTACCTCTACATTCATCTTAACCTATTCCTTAACCTATTCCTTACATCGATTCCTTAAACCTACACGCCCGTTCCCCTCCGCCACGCACGCCACCTACACACTCCTTCCCTATCCTTTGACCCTCGCTTCCGCATGCCACCTCTCACTCTCATTCCTTTTTCTCCCATTCATCTTTTCATTCCCCTCCCCTCTCCTCCACTCTCCGCATCCACTCCTCCCCCCCACTCTCGTCAACCAGTACCTTCCCGGCCCTCTCCTGTCACCCTCCTTCTTTCCACCCCATACATTCCTCCCACGTTTCCTCTTCCCACCCGCATACCTTGTACTTCCTCCTTTCCTCCTCCTCCTCCCACCCAGATAGCACACGACGTCTTTAAGACGTCCATTTTACGTCTGTTTTTGGTCTGAACGTCTTAGACCATATTAAGATGTCTTTAAGACGTCTGCGCGGAGACATTTCTAAGACGTCTGTCTACAGACGTCTTTAAGACGTCCTTAAGGCGTCTATACCAGGACGTCTTTTAGACGACTGAGTTAAGACGTTTTTAAGGTGTCTGTACCAGGACGTCTTTTAAACGACTGAGTTAAGACGTCTTTAAGGTGTCTGTAGCAGGACGTCTTTTAAACGACTGTGTTAAGACGTCTTTAAGGTGTCTGTAGCAGGACGTCTTTTAAACGACTGTGTTGAGACGTCTTTGCGACGTCTGTGCGGATACATTTCTAAGGCGACTGTGTTGAGACGTCTGAAAGTCGTCTGAGTGGAGACGTCTTTTACACGACTGTGTTAAGACGCCTTTAAGACGTCTGTCCTGAGATGTTTCCAAGACGTCTGTCCGAGTAAGTGTTTAGGACGTCTCTAAGACTGTTGTGCCCGAGCCGACATCTGAGCGTGTCGACACCGCGCACATACCGATTGCCACAATCGAGCGGCCGAAATCCGGCACAACCGCGTAAGGGATTTCGGAAGCGCATAGAGACCATCAGCAGATGGCGAAACACCAAAAACCAGGCCAAAGGCGGAGACCCCGATGGTCCCCGCTTCGTCCCGACGATAATATAATAACGTCGTACGAGCAATGCGAGCTCAGACTTGATAAAGCTTTGTTACGGGAACACCACCCGACTTTTCGAGACTCATGCCAAACTAGGCACAGTGTCATTGTCACCCAGATCGGGATAAAATAAACTTGTTAAAACCTTACGGTGAGTTCCAACTCTTCGACCTGCAACGATCTCCTACCTCCGGGTTCTAAACCGAATCCTCCCGTCCCGGTATAATCACCCGAACCTTCGGAGCCCGTGGACGACGATAGTGAAGGACGCCCAGGAGCACCCGAGATTCGTACCCAGAATCTCGACCCCCGGCGTCACAGCACAACAAGACGTCCATGTCAAGACGTTTTTTAAACGACTGCGTTTAGATGTCTTAAAGACGCATATGTACATAAACAAGTCATGACTACCCTGCTGGACTTGCCAGTTAGAACCGCATTAAAAAATTTTAAATCCGGATTGATGCGGTTTTCTTCCCGTAAATTGCAGATTGAACCAGATGAAATATTTTCTACCAGTTTCGAACCGGATATGCGTGTAAAAATCTTGATGGTATCTATCTGTATTTCCTAGCACAATTTGTCATCGATTCTGCTCGGATTTAAACGAAGTAACTTTGTTTATTTTTTAAGCGGTTCTATCTGGAAATCCAAATCCAAACCAAAATGGAATCTATTCGTCTTTTCAAGTTATTTTGCTACCAGTTCTTACACAGATTTGCATATCGTAAATGCATGTTCAAACACACATATTTCTGGATGAAATCGACTCAAATTTTTAGTTGTTTCTAACTAGAAACTAGAAGTGTAGATCAAAATTCAGATGATACTCATCAGTTTTTCTACGCCATTTTACTACTTGGTTTTATTTGTATTTGCGACACATTTATGGTCCCTCGACCGATTTACTCAGGTTATCAAGGAGTTGTCGAATAACCGTTACCATTTACACCGTGAACTGGGGTTTAATATAATTTTATTCTTAAACCTACTACAGTGTGTCCGCGGGAAAGCTAAACAGCCGGCTTCCTCCTAAACTATTGGAGATAAAAATATAAAAAAAATAGGGAATTGCATGGTTCGAGGGGGCCAATTAATTAGCGCGAACGAATTTTTCTATCGATTATTATTTTAAAAGATACGATGGTCAAGTTCGGTTTTTCAAATGGAACTATTTTTTTTGAACACCTGAGTTGATAGTGCGTTCCAAGACAAATTCAATAAGCTTTAATGTATACACTTTATTTTCACTGGTTTTTAAGATATTGCGCTTGCAAATTTACTGATTTTCACTGGAAGAAAACTGTCTGGTATAGCACGGACCGGGGACGGTCTTACTGGTTCCACGGGTGACACTGCCTTTTGAAATAGATACCTACCTGCCAAAGGTCTACACGCCAGGCCCAAAGGCTGGACAATTTTTTTCCGTCAGAAATGCTACTTAGGTAGGTACATCTGCGGTATATTTATTTCGCACTTGCTTCTACGCTCGGATGGCCGGTTCTTTTGGGAGGGATGCAAGTTCGATTGGTTAGGTTAGGAGGAGTGAAAGTTGCTAGACTAAATTTCAATCATAGGGAGCAGATTGTATCAGAACCATTCGGATTTGCATTCCTCACAAACGGCTGCTCTCTTGAAGAGGCCCTCTTCACAGCAATGCCCACCTTCTCTCGCACGGAATACGTTAACGCTTGCTTTTCTTCTGATATTGAAGCTCGTGTTTATACTCGAGAGGACCACGCGTCGACAGCGGGCTACCCCTTTTCTTCCTGTGTCTCTCCACGAGCCGTGCTGACGGTGGATTGTAGGAGCGTAGATATCTGGATGCCAGTTATTGAATTCAGGAGACGATGGAAACATTTTATTACAAAACACACATGTACTATAATTAAAGTAAATCGTATTCCTCTCGGGCAGGAGTACTGATAATGATCGAACTTGCGCCCCACTTCGCGCAGACCAATTACACGGAGGGTAGTCGGGTCACACACTGCCCAAATGATACAGGGTAATTCTGGAGCAACGCCCGTCAAGGAGATGCGCTGGCACCCCGTGGCGAGGACAGACCTTCGCTGTGCCTCACCCGATTTTTATGGCTTTTTTTCCGGAAAAAGGTACGAATCCTGGGTCGAACGTAGCGAATTGAAGTCGACCCTCCGCAGTCGAGGGTGAATTATCCATTACAGCGTATTAAGAAACCCTTTTCTTCATCGTATCGAAAGGGAAGTGACGCCAATGGATTCCTTATGTTTTTCTGACGAAAATCGTACCAAATGTCATGCAAATCGGACTACTTTGACACAAGTTATTTGTATTCCCTATGTAAAAGTTGTCCGATTTACACGACATTTGTAATGATTTTCATCGGAAAACCCCAAGGAATCCATCGGCGACACTTCCATATTCATACGATAAGGAATAACGAATTGTTTTATTTCATAAAAAGGTAGGTACAGGCCGATTCTGGTGCTGCGCCCGTCACCCCGTGGCGAGGACAACACCCCGCAGTGCCCATAGAATTTTATGGCTCTTTTCGGAAAAAGGTACGAATCCTGGGCCGAACGTAACGAATTGAAGTCGACCCTCCGCTGTCGAGGGTGAAATATCCATTTGAGCGTATTAAGAAACTCTTTTCTTTATCGTATCGAAGGGGAAGTGACGCCAATGGATTCCGGGCGTTCTCCCGATTAAAATCATGCCAAACATCATGAAAATCGGACTACTTTGACATAAGCAATTTGTATTCCTTATGTAAGAGTTGTCCGATTTCCACGACACTTGGCATGATTTTCATCGGAAATCCCCAAGGAATCTATCTGCGACACTTCCATATCCATACGATAAAAAATAAAGAATTATTTTATTTCCTAACCAGATACAGGGTAATTATGGAGCAACGCCCGTCAAGGAGATGCGGCGGCCTGGTACCCCGTGGCGAGGACAGTCCTTCGCTGTGCCTCACCCGATTTTTATGGCTTTTTCCGGAAAAAGGTACGAATCCTGGGCCGAACGTAGCGAATTGAGGTCGAGCCCCCGCAGTCGAGGGTGAAATATCCATTTGAGCGTATTAAGAAATTCTTTGCTTCGTCGTATCGAAAGGGAAGTGGTGCCAATGGATTCCTTATGTTTTTCTGACGAAAATCATACCAAATGTCATGCAAATCGGACTACTTTGACACAAGCTATTTGTATTCCTTATGTAAAAATAGTCCGATTTTCATGATGTTTGGCATGATTTTAATCGGGAGAACGCCCGGAATCCATTGGCGTCACTTCCCCTTCGATACGATGAAGAAAAGAGTTTCTTAATACGCTCAAATGGATATTTCACCCTCGACAGCGGAGGGTCGACTTCAATTCGTTACGTTCGGCCCAGGATTCGTACCTTTTTCCGAAAAGAGCCATAAAATTCTATGGGCACTGCGGGGTGTTGTCCTCGCCACGGGGTGACGGGCGCAGCACCAGAATCGGCCTGTACCTACCTTTTTATGAAATAAAACAATTCGTTATTCCTTATCGTATGAATATGGAAGTGTCGCCGATGGATTCCTTGGGGTTTTCCGATGAAAATCATTACAAATGTCGTGTAAATCGGACAACTTTTACATAGGGAATACAAATAACTTGTGTCAAAGTAGTCCGATTTGCATGACATTTGGTACGATTTTCGTCAGAAAAACATAAGGAATCCATTGGCGTCACTTCCCTTTCGATACGATGAAGAAAAGGGTTTCTTAATACGCTGTAATGGATAATTCACCCTCGACTGCGGAGGGTCGACTTCAATTCGCTACGTTCGACCCAGGATTCGTACCTTTTTCCGGAAAAAAAGCCATAAAAATCGGGTGAGGCACAGCGAAGGTCTGTCCTCGCCACGGGGTGCCAGCGCATCTCCTTGACGGGCGTTGCTCCAGAATTACCCTGTATCATTTGGGCAGTGTGTGACCCGACTACCCTCCGTGTAATTGGTCTGCGCGAAGTGGGGCGCAAGTTCGATCATTATCAGTACTCCTGCCCGAGAGGAATACGATTTACTTTAATTATAGTACATGTGTGTTTTGTAATAAAATGTTTCCATCGTCTCCTGAATTCAATAACTGGCATCCAGATATCTACGCTCCTACAATCCACCGTCAGCACGGCTCGTGGAGAGACACAGGAAGAAAAGGGGTAGCCCGCTGTCGACGCGTGGTCCTCTCGAGTATAAACACGAGCTTCAATATCAGAAGAAAAGCAAGCGTTAACGTATTCCGTGCGAGAGAAGGTGGGCATTGCTGTGAAGAGGGCCTCTTCAAGAGAGCAGCCGTTTGTGAGGAATGCAAATCCGAATGGTTCTGATACAATCTGCTCCCTATGATTGAAATTTAGTCTAGCAACTTTCACTCCTCCTAACCTAACCAATCGAACTTGCATCCCTCCCAAAAGAACCGGCCATCCGAGCGTAGAAGCAAGTGCGAAATAAATATACCGCAGATGTACCTACCTAAGTAGCATTTCTGACGGAAAAAAATTGTCCAGCCTTTGGGCCTGGCGTAGACCTTTGGCAGGTAGGTATCTATTTCAAAAGGCAGTGTCACCCGTGGAACCAGTAAGACCGTCCCCGGTCCGTGCTATACCAGACAGTTTTCTTCCAGTGAAAATCAGTAAATTTGCAAGCGCAATATCTTAAAAACCAGTGAAAATAAAGTGTATACATTAAAGCTTATTGAATTTGTCTTGGAACGCACTATCAACTCAGGTGTTCAAAAAAAATAGTTCCATTTGAAAAACCGAACTTGACCATCGTATCTTTTAAAATAATAATCGATAGAAAAATTCGTTCGCGCTAATTAATTGGCCCCCTCGAACCATGCAATTCCCTATTTTTTTTATATTTTTATCTCCAATAGTTTAGGAGGAAGCCGGCTGTTTAGCTTTCCCGCGGACACACTGTATATCAAAAACTTCTGCCGTATCAATCTTGCATCGAAGACTTAATCGCTGAGGAAGCTGTCTCCTTAGCTCGCGGCGCCGATCTTTATGTCTCGCGGCGCACATCGCTGCCGCGAGAGGAGTTGCCAGTATAGCGGCCACCTAGCGGTGTTCGAACAAAATGAATTATTTCGAAGTATGAGTTTCGTAGAACCGGATAGAACCCCATTAATTTTCTATCCGCCAATCCGGTGGAAACCGAACCAAATTCTTTCTCTTCGAACCCCATATGCATCCCGTGAATTATTTGCTCTGCCAATCCGGATCGCGACGGACTCGAAAGAGCTTGTGGCGTTTCCAGATGGAATCCGTAAGATTTTTGATCCGCAATTTCAGATACAAACCTTCTTGGTTTATACAAATGGCAATTCCTGATAGAAACGGATAAATTTTGGACCTGAAAAATCCTGTTTCATCCATCGATCTGGATATCCGCATTGAACCGGATTCTTTTTTGAACTGCCAAAAATCACTGCTTGAAAATCCAGGTAGTACCGCATTGAACCAGATAGATCTAGTTCAAAATTCAATGCGGTGCTAACTGGCAGTTCCAACAGGGTAGGCCGGCTCGCGATGGATAGTACGCGACCGCCAGGCGGCGACCAGACCGAGCGATTCTCGCAGGTGGGATACAGCAGTCATGCCTATAAGAGAGCCGGGCAGATCATATACCGTCACTCTCGAGTATCCGCGTTTTTTGATGAAGGAAATTTATATTTTTCACTTGAATTCAAGTGAATATGCCAAAGAATGTCTCGGTCATTCGCTATTGCAAGACGTTTTTCTTTTTTAAGAAGAAACGAAAATATTGACCAGCATGATATACTTAATTTCATTAAAAGATATTAATTCTAATAAACACGAATCAAGTCACGCTTAATATCTCCAATATCTCTTCAAGGGGCTGCGTTAGGCCTAATCAAGTCCTTACGAAGACGTCTTTGAGGCGTCGTGAAAGTCTGAAATGGACGTCTTTCAGACGTCTTCACGACCACTTACAGACGTCTACAATGCGTTTAAAAGACGTCCACAGGGCGTTTATAAGACGTCTCACAGACGTCTTACAAGACGTCTACAAACTGTTCAAGAGACGTCTTAAAGACGTACGATTTCCTGACTCAGGACATTCAAAAATGTCTATAGACGTCTTTCAGACGTCTTTCAGAAAATAGCAGACGTCTTTAAGACGTCTTGAAAATTTGAAATAGACGTCTACGCGACGTTTAAAAGACGTCTACAGGGCGTTTATAAGACGTCTCACAGACGTCTTACAAAGACGTCTACAAATTGTTCAAGAGACGTCTTAAAGACGTACGGTTTCCTGACTCAGGACATTCAAAAATGTCTATAGACGTCTTTAAGACGTCTTTCAGAAAATAGCAGACGTCTTTAAGACGTTTTGAAAGTCTGAAACAGACGTCTTAAAGACGGCTCATAGACGTCGAGTGCTATCTGGGCAGTACCTCCCCCCCCTGATCCCATTCCCAATTCTACATTTCCCCACCCTTTGCCACCTGTTTTTTCCCCATCCCTTCTTCAGGTAGCCTGGCACCCCCACCCCCTTCACCGCCCTATACCACTTATTATATTCAAATTCTCTAATCCTTTTCCACCATTCCTCCTCCTGCATTATTTTCTGCCTACACACCAATTCCTCCCCCCCCCCTCAAATCCCCTCCACCCTCATTCTTTCTATCTCCTCTATTGTCTATCCCCTCTCTTCAAAGAACTCCTTCCTTTCCTTTTCCCACCTCCAGTGCTTTCCCCCTCCTCGCCCTCCCTTTAATTTCCTCACAGCACCTTCTTACTAACTCCCCCCCTCCCCTTCCTCCAGCTTCCTTTCATACCCCCATGCCTTCAGCCCCGCCTTCCCTCTCAACATCTCCCTCTGCAACTCCTCCCTTACCAAATACCCTGGTGTACACCTTTCCACCCCTAGCACACATTTCAGGTATCTTTCCTGCAGCGCTTTCCACTCTGTCCCTACACTTCCATCCCCACACTTCCACTCCATAACTTATCAAAAAGCCATACCCGCCTCCCCCAATCCTTCCCAAACTTGCTCTTTCCCATCCCCCACACCTGACCCATCACCGCTGCCCCCTTCTTCATCCTTTCTTTTCTATGTGGGCCTCCTGCCTCGCCATTCCTTATCACCGTGTATCCCACATATTTAAATTTCTTTACCTCCTCCACCACCTTTCCCTTCCATCTCCACGTCACCTTCTTCCATCTCCCTCCCCCCTTTCTACACCTCATTACCTCTTTCCGACATTCAGTTGCAGCCCCTTCTTATCCAGATACCTTTCCATCTTTCCCATCATCCTTCTCATTCCTTCTTCATCTTCCGTGAGCACCGCGATATCATCTGCGTATGCCAGCGTATAGACTTTCCTCCCCCCAAACTCACTCCTCCCCACCCCCCTTTCTCCAACTCCTAGTCTAAATCCGCCAGCAATATTCTAAACAAGCTGGGGCTCAGCGGGCAACCCTGCCTCACCCCCCTTGCGTCCACAAATCCTTCCCTTTCTCTTCTCCCACCCTCACCCTACCTGCCGTCTCTCTCAACACCTCCTCACACCTTCCCACCAGTCCCTCCCTCACTCCCTTCTCTCTCATCGCCCTTATCAACACCTCTCTGTCGACCGAGTCGAATGCAGCTTTCATGTCTACAAACATAACCACCAATCTCCCTCCTTTCCTTTCCACCTGTCTGTTGATTAGGTAGTTGAGCACGTACACACTGTCCATGCACCCCACCCCCCTCCTGAACCCCGCCTGACTTGGTGGCAGCATCCCCTTTTCCTCCACCTCCTCTCTCAACCTTTTCTCCAGCATCGACGCATATACCTTGTAGGCTGTCTGCGTCACTGTCACTCATCCTATGGTCATCCACCCTTTTTCCTAACACTTTTTTCACCACCGGCACCACCACACCCACCCTCCACTCTTCCAGCCACCTGTCCCCTTTCCATACCCTATTACATATCTCCCCCTACCATTCCTCCACCTCCACCCCTCCATACTTCCAAACCTCATTCGGTATTCCATCCCCTCCCTTCCCGTCTTTCAACACCGCAGCACCCTCCTTATCACCTCTTTTTCTTTATCCCCCCTATCCATCCTCGCCCCTCCTTTCTATTCCCTTCCTTACCCTCCACTCCACCCCCCCCCCCGCCCCTAGCAATTCCTTGAAATACTCTTCCCACTCCTCCATTTTTATCTCCTCACTCACCCCCCTTCTATTCTTTCTCTCCCTATTTACCACCTTCCATATTTGCCCCTCCGTTCTTATTCCCTCCACCTTCTTCTCCCACCTCTCCACTTCCTTTTTCTTCTTTTTCTCGCACATCCTCCCGTACTCCCTTTTCCACTCCTTATACTTTCTTCCATCCCTTCCTACCCTTCTCCACGTCCTTAACTCTCTCCTCGCCCTCCCTTTCTCCTCGCTGCACTCTCTGCCCCACCATCCCCCTTCTTTCCCCTCTGCCCCCAATTCCCAGCACTTCCCATTGCCCCTTTCACTCTTTTCTTCAACTCCGCCCATTCCTCCTCTATTCCTCTCTCTCCCCCGTCTCTTTTACCAAATTTCCTAACGAAGTTCTCGCTGCCCTCCACCGTCCAGTTTCCTCTCCCCCTCTCCTTCCTCCGTCTTTCCTTCCCCTCTCCTCCTGCTCCCCGGTTTCTACCCTCAGCCATACTACTTCCGGGTGGCGGTCTAAGTCCCCAGATAACCATCTGTCACCAATCTGACATCAGATTGGTAGCAGGGTAGTCGAACCGTAGTCGTCTGTGTCCGCATTTGGCTGCGTTCTGAGGTGCAGATTCTGATGTCAGATCAAAGAGGAGATATAATAAGAGGCGTCACTCGACAAGGACAGAAATAACCTAGGGAAATCACTAGACAACCAATTTAAATGCCCATTCGGCAATGATCGGTAAACTTCGGCAGTGATCGGTAAACTTACATTGAGTCGATTTGAATATCCCGCTCAAATAGACAACCAGTTTAAATGCCAAGGTCAAGTAAGGAATTCAAAGGTTCCGCCCGGAGTGACGCCTCTTATTATATCTCCTCTTTGGTCAGATCCTGATGTCAGATCGGCAGCAGATGGACAGCAGATTCTGCCGTCTGCTAGGCACAGCCAACAGCGCCATGTGAGGGCCAGACTTTTCAAACAATTCCCTACCCGTGACGTCACATGGCCGTCCCTACACACCAACACAAATGTAGCGTTATTGCTGTAGGTGTATCCCTACCCCTATATAACCTGCCAGCCGATTGTGCAGTGGATTAAATAATTAATTCTACTTATTTCCAAAAATATTTATTCAATCTTTACAATTGTTACAGAATAATATATGTAGCGCATATAAATTCGAGGAAGAACATTCAATATTTACATTTATAAATTCATATACAATACGTCCCGTAACCAGTGGTATGTATTAGGTCTGACATCAGAAGATTTCCTATATTTTCGACTTCTTTTTTCTGTAGAATCTCCATATTCCGTATTGTGTTAGCGCTGAAAACAAATAGAACATTAGTATAAAATTAAACGTAACGTATATATAAACAGGATACATGCGATACTTACTTCAGCACCATCTCCGCACAGCACACACCCTAGGCGATCATGCATGCTCCTGCAAACAGTAATATTTATAAGAAAACATGAGTGAAATTATTATTTACGAAACAAGACGCTAAACATTCGCACTTCGCGCATAACCATACTTTTCTGTCTAGATAATTGGAAATTATTCAATACCATAACGTATATATAAACAGGATACATGCAGTCACACGGCATATCCTTACTCCTGTCTGTGTGCTCGGCAGCCCAACAGGCAGCTTACACGGACAGGAGTAAAAATATGCTTTTGTGCATTGCGGTGGGAAGAAAGTGGGGGACGCCGGTAAGGCATAGTGGGAGACGACGGTAGGTCATAGTGGGGGTAAGCGTTTGGTCCCGCGTCTCACGATTCTGGCATCACTGCTGGCAGTGGCAGTCAGTGCCGGCAAGATCGAAGAATATTCCACGCGATTCTAAAATTCTGAGTATCAATATCCAAATAAATCATTTCGAAGTATCCAGAAAGCAAACGTAAGTATGGTATTGAATAATTTCCAATTATCTACGTCGCGGAAATCGAGATTCACATTATCTGCAAGACAGAAAAGTATGGTTATGTGCGAAGTGCGAATGTTTAGCGTCTTGTTTCGTAAATAATAGTTTCACTCATGTTTTCTTATAAATATTACTGTTTGCAGGAGCATGCATGATCGCCTAGGGTGTGTGCTGTGTGGAGATGGTGCTGAAGTAAGTATCGCATGTATCCTGTTTATACATACGTTACGTTTAATTTTATACTAATGTTCTATTTGTTTTCAGCGCTAACACAATACGGAATATGGTGATTCTACAGAAAAAAGAAGTCGAAAATATAGAAAATTTTCTGATATCGTACCTAATAGGTACCACTGGTTACGGGACGTATTGTATATGGATTTATAAATGTAAATATTGAATGTTCTTCCTCGAATTTATATGCGCTATTTATATTATTTTGTAACAATTGTAATCACCAATCTTGTATATTATTAAATAAAGAATAAATACTTTTTTGAAATAAGTAGAATTAATTATTTAATAAACTGTAGAATCTACTAGCTGATTATGTGGGAGTAGGGATACACCTACAGCAATAACGCTACATTTGTATTGGTGTGTAGGGACGGCCATGTGACGTCACGGGTAGGGAATTCTTTGAAAAGTCTGGCCCTCAGATGGCGCTGTTGGCTGTGCCTAGCTAGTGATCCTCCAGGGAGTGATCGGTATAACCGCCGCCATTTTTCAAGATTTGTAGCAAAACCGGAAATAAACATAACCTAACCGTTCACTCTATCTCTTTCTATCAGTATTTCTGTCTTTCTTTTTTACAGATTCTTTCTCTGTCTACTTCCGTTTTTGCTCCAAATCGCAGCAACCAATCAGCGATGATATACGTTGTTCTGATCACTCTCTAGAGCAGGCCTGCCCCATCGGGTGCAAATACCTCCTGAAGTTCTGGGACCCGGTTAACAGCCGAGCGCGGGACTGTTCCATTGCTACCCGTTGCGAAATTTGTGGGAGAACTGCATGAGTGTGCGAGTGGTACGAGCCTGCATGGAAGGCCGCACACTCATGCAGTTCTCCCGCAACCCATGCTGTGGTTAGCAACGTAACAGTCCCGCGCTTGGCTGTTTCCCGGGTCCCAGAACTTCGGGAGGTATTTGCACCCGATGGGGCAGGCCTGCTCTAGAGGATCACTATGCCTAGCAGACGGCAGAATCTGCTGTCCATCTGCTGCTGATCTGACATCAGGATCTGACATCAGAATCTGCACCTCAGAACGCAGCCAAATGCGGACACAGACGACTACGGTTCTGACGTCAGATTCTGCTCCCCAGATCTGGCTTTCAGGGTCCATTCTCTCCCCTACCGCCATCTTGTCTACCTTCTCCCTTGTTTCCTCATTGGGCGGTATTCTCAGTCGTTGCTTAAGCTAGCGCTTAAGCATGTCTTAACCAAGTCCGCCTTATTCGAATAAGACGAGCTTAAGATTTCATGTATTTTCAGTCCGAACTTCAGATTTGCTTAGTGAAGAAGACGTTGCTTAAGGCTTGCTTAGCCAAGTAAATGCTTAAAGGGGTAGACACGTCACGTGGTCTGGCCGATTCGGCAGGTCGGTATTACAGCAGGTTTTTTCTGCACTGAAATGGTATTACCCATAGATACGCGGCTGCCTGTGCACGCGAGAGGGAACTGTTTGTTATTTCCGTATTCTATTCTGAATAAGGAAAGAAATTCTCAGCTGTTGCGTTGTACTTATAAAAATTTAAACGGAAAGTCGGCTGGTACTGCAAACGTACAAAATTCATTGTACATTTTAATTACTTGAAATGTGCTTATGCTACAATATTCTACGTTAGCAGTAAGGAATTATAAGTGAAAAGGAAAAATAGATGTGTTCGCGAAAGCGTTAACGCGATGAGCGTGAGTTCGCCGGGGAGGTTATGTTGGAAGTAAAGCACAGTGTTTGAGTTGAGCAATGTACCGTGGTCAGTTTATTTCTTACACTCGCGGAGTGAGTCACACTTCAGTAAAAGGATGAGCTTGAGAGAAAGCACGTCGTGCTGTACACGTGAGAGTTCTCGTTGAGAATTTTCCGCACCCTGACCACGCGGTCGCCCCCGATCCACGATCGATTACGCGAGAGCTGAGAAGGACCTGCAATGAGGTGAGCTGTGCGGTTCTCGCTGAGAATCGTGAGCACTGAGATTCTCGATGAGAACGGTGAGCACTACAAAACGATATTATGAGCCGATTCACTAGTTATGTGTTAAACTGTTTGACGCGTCTACTCACATACTCTGAGTGAACAAGAATGAAAACCGTTGGACAATCCGACTTCCTGTACGGGTCGTCTCGAACATTCTCGACGATCGACCGACGTGGGGAAATCGGATTGGTTGAGCCACAGATGTGTTAAATTGTGATTGGCTACGCGTATTCTACAACCGGCTGAAACCGTGTCATGCGATGCGCTGATTGGCTGATCGTCGGTCGCGGAGCGCAGATGATTGGCAGATCGATCGTGGATCGGTCGTGGCGTTACCCAGTCCAGGAGGTGCTGCGGTGAGTTTGGGTGTGGCGGAGATCGGAACTACCGATTCTCGAACAAGATGAGGCCCCAGAAAATGAAGTTTGTTAGGTTAGACATTTTTTTACTAGCAAAGCTCCGAAACCGAACATGAAATACACTTATTACACGTCCTATGCAGAAAGCAGTTATGAACAAACATTATATATAAAATTGTACGGAATCGATTGACGTCACTTTTGCAAAGATCTGATTAGAAATTGCAGAACTTCAGATTCGTCACTGCTTAGCGTGCAACATTGTATAGTCCCGCTGGTTTCGAGCGTTAAAGCCCACGAAATTCAGCGAGACACATGATTACTGGCGAGCATCGCGTTTGACGACTCTAGCTAGAAAATCACGCCGTATGAATGCTATGAAACGATAGTGTGAAGTGGCGTGCGTTTCAATTGCACATTGACAATATCGTAGATTCACCAGACACTACAGAATTAAAAAATAAATGAATAGGTCAATTAGTTAAAATTAATGAACTGTGCATGATTTTAATGACGCATAATTTAATTGCACTTACAAACTGAATTACTAATTGTAATTAAAAGAATTTTTTGACGTGCAACATGAAACTGCGCACGTAAATGGTTGGGCTCGGATTATCGGGAAAGACCTACCCATCCCACCGTTTTGCTTTCTCGCTGCGAGCGAGGACCTTCGGGCCCCAGTAGACCACCCGTTGACAGCCGAGAGCAATAAAACCGACGGGCCAGATAAAATGTTCATGTTTGATGAGTGTTGAGGAACGTATTACCAATGGAGTTTTTAGGGTTTCTCGATGAAAATGATGTCAGATATGGAGGAATTCGGTCCATTTTTAGTGAACGTAGTGTGTGTCCTAATCATGTATTCATAAAAAAAAATATACCGAATTGCTTTGCGTCTCGACTCATGTTCGTGGACATAAACTCACCAATCCATCGGTGGTAACACTCTTATCAAGGTGTAATGAGAAATATGAACATTTTCATATTCAGTACTGGATGACTCAAGTCGCCGTCGACCGAGGGTCTCTCGCTGGTGCGTTATTTCACTCGCACTCGATTTACGTCGTTGAATCTCCTTGTCAAGCGGTTCAGACGAGGGCCCTGATAAATGTGAATTTATTTGGGAACCCAAAGTCGCGTCATTCGTGACACCTACTCGCGAACAGATATATGTATGTACAAGAAAAAGCAATTCAATTTCCCGATGAATTGAAGCCACATTTCAATAGGTAAATGCATGAAAAGGTGGGATCAGGAATTCCCAACCAAGTGATGCATATGAAAGAATTGGCGATATTCAACAATAGTTTGTCGTCTAAATTTTACAATTAAAGTATTTGTTTGACATGAATATAAAGTTTGTCAGCAAAGTCTTTCTCGATTTGAGTTCTATATAAGGCTGACTTTCCTTCGCCATGAAAAGTCCCCTCTTGTCCTGCACGCTGGCAAGAAATCGACGCTCGAAACCAGCTGGGCCATACAATGTTGCGCGCTAAGCAAATCTGCAGTTCTGCATTTCTAATCAGATCTTTGCGAAAGTGACGTCAGTCGATTCCTCATGTTTTCTCGATCAAGTTGGCCCCAAAAATGATATAATTCGGACCAAAGTTAAGGAAATTACGTGAACAATTGTTTGCAGAATTGAGAGCCCGTTTTCTTAAAAATAGTCCGATTTAAATTATTTTCGGTCAATTTAATCGGGAGAATGCCAGGAATCCATTTGTGGCACTTTCATATTGATACGATGAAAAATAAACAAATTCTGTTTCTTTATAATCGATGACACATCGCCGAGCACGGCGATCTCGCGCGGCTCGGGACACAAAGTTTCTCGTCGGTTATTCAAACTTCTAAGATCGTATTCAGATTTATTGGCCGGTGAGTTACATAACTAGGGGTGTGCGGTTACCCGATTTTTCGGGCTCGGGACGGGCCGGCAACTTTCGGGCGGGATCGGGCGGGGTCCCGATACTTTCGTATTGCTCGAGATCCCGACAGTTTCGGGACCTCGAGACTCGATTCGGGCTACAAGCATAGCCGCCATGAGCGGACAATTTGATTTCAGGTCGGCTCAGCAAAACTCGGACGCGATCGGACGATATCGTTACCAGTAATAGATTAAAATTATTGCCTGAGAACATAGAAAAATTATGTTTCTTACACGTTAATTTGAAATAATAAAATATTCGCCTCCTGTATATTATTATTATTGTTATTATTATTATTATTATTATTATTATTATTATTATTATTATTATTATTATTATTAACGGATATAACCCTTTAAATACAATTATTACAAACATAAGAAGAAATAAGAAAAACTTACTACTAGGTTACAAGTCGTTGCACTTAACGTTGATTACGCTTACTGTTTGGGAATGCATTAGTTCCCAAAGCCGCCACTCTCACTCTCGGTGCAGCACCTCACGGACTCAGCACAGAGTCGCGGATCGGCGGTCGATCCGCCAATCGCAGACGCTGAGCGCCAGTCGATCACCAATCATCTGCGCTCCTCGGCCACCGATCATCCAATCAGCGCACCGCGTGAAACGGTTTCGGCCGGTTGTAGAAAGCGCGTAGCAAATCACAGCTCACCAGTACTGTGACTCGGCCAATCGGATTTCCCCATGTCGGTCGATCGTCGAGAATGTTCGAGACGACCCGCACCGGAAGTCTGATTGTCCGAAGTTCTCACTCTTGTTCACGCTGTATGGTACGCAAGACGTGTTCGCGGTTATTCTCGTTCCGTCTTCACATCACGTGAATTGCTCAGTGCTACGTACTTTCAAGTGCTCGCTAAGATCTCCGTTGTGCTCACAGGCGATCATTCGCTTTGATTGCGGTTACGGGGAGTTTTGTGAGTGGTTGCTCGCGGAGAACTGCGTTCTTCTGTGCTCATCACGTGCCCGTAGATTTGTGTACTCAACGAGTAACAGGGAGCTCAAAGCTCATCATTCTCACACTCACAAAGTGCTCAATTCTCGCCGGCTCATCGAGCCTTTTAAATAAACTGACTACGAACTCAGCTCAGATCACTGTGACTGTTTTTCACCCTTCTCACTGTCGTCCTAACCTCACTTTCCACCAGTGTGCTCATCCAGCTTAATCTCAAACACTTACAGATATATACATATATACAAAGTGTACAAAGTAGTGTCACCCCTGACCGCCTTCAAGATACCTAAACACTGCTGTTCTGAAGGATGCCAGGGATCCAGAGAAAAGATCAAGAGAGTGAGAGTCGCTATTAAGTTTGTCGAAGCAATTACAACTCCGAGTGACTGGATCCAGATGACCAATATTGGTCCTGTACCGTCTTGCGTAGAATAGAGGACACTGACGAAGAGCCCTCCCTGCGACATAAAAATTCACGCTTCCTAGCAGGCTCGGACACTTTATGTGGCCATTAATTAAATTGTACAGGAATACAAGATCGCTGGTTGTCCTGCGAACTTCCAGTGTCGTTATGTTCAACTGAGTTGCTATATCGGTATAGTCGTGAGACAAAAAACTCAGAGGCTTCCCTAATTGGTAAGACGCAAATCGCAAAAAAGTATGCTGAACTTTTTCAACCATATACTTCAGGCTGACAGTGCTCGGGGACCATATCTGCGACGCATACTCTAGCTGAGCTCTAACTAAAGAAAAGTACAGGACTTTCAACATTAACGGATTCCTGAAGTGCATAGCAAAACGCTTCAGAAACCCAAGTGTTTTTCTTGCGGAGTTGCAAATATGGCTAATGTGTTCGTTAAAATCGAAATGGCTGTTAAAATGGACCCCGAGATCGCATATGGTGTCGACGGCTGAAAGAACAGAACCCATGAGTGAATATGGAAAGAATATCACTCTTTCCCAACGAGAGAATCTCACTACGCAACACTTTGATAAGTTAATAGTCATTAAGTTAATAGTACACCAGGATTCCAATCGTTCAAGTGCTGATTGAAGCTTACGAGCGTCAGCGAGTGACGAAATACGGATATATAGCTTAAGGTCATCATATATTATTGTTATTATGAAACATCCAGGAAATATTCCTTTTTGTATGCTTATAGTTCGTACGTTTTCTATTTTAAATCTGAACCCAACCGGAAAAAGATAATACCCTATATATTCCCTTTACATAAAGTACTAAGTGTGAAGTATATTTTATTCAGATTTTAAAATATTGTCGGTATAAAAATAGTCTTCTTCCCAAGTTCTGAACATGGTATTTATTTAAGTACGTATATGGACGTATTCAGTATTCACAGACTATTTGGTAGCAATGAAAATACATATATATATATAAATAAATAATAAGATACAAATTATGATTCAACAGGAGACAGAAAGGTAAAAACTTATCACTCTGGTATCGATATAAATGATATACATAATTCTTTCCGTCTCGGTCCCCTCGTAATAGCTGGTTTTCGAGCCGATCGCGTCCGAGTTTTGCCAAGCCAACCTGAAATCAAATTGCCCGCTCATGGCGGTCATGCTTGTAGCCCTAATCGAGTCTCGGGATCCCGAAACCGTCGGGATCTCGAGCAGTGATGCCAGAATGAGGACGGGAGCACTCGAGAATTTCCCCCACCACGCATGCACACTACGCCGGAGCTGCGTGTCCGTGAGCTCGGCGCTTCGGACAACGTCGGGAAGACGAGAGAGAAAACGAACGTGTGTCTTTCTCTCTCGCTCTTGAAACGCTGCGATCCAAGGTTACATGCAAGCGACACGCGGCCGTGCGCGATCTTCTTGAGTGCCTCGAGATACACTTTTCACTTTCTGACATATGTATAATACTCTTGTAATGAAAAAAAATTTGGAAAAAATTTTGTTAGGGAAATCACGTTTTAAGACCTCCTGATCACGTTTTGACTATTTAGAAAAGAGCTTGTTTTTTAAATATCTCATGTATTTGTTAACACGATTACGTTTAAACGGCAAAATGGATTCAATGAAACTTTATATTAAAATTTTATATTCGTGTCTTAAGATCCATTAGATCACGAAAAATGATAATTACCCGTTATGATTCTTCGATTTTTCAGATATACGAACTAAATTCTACATAAAAAAAAGTTAAATAAAGTTCTTCTGTAACTTGTTTAACAAAGAAAAATGTACATTCATAATTGAGGCATTTGATGGAAAAAGGGCACATACACTAAAATGCCATTTCAAGAAAATCGATTTCAAAGTTTTCATTATAGTATAACATAATAAAAAGTAATGCAATTAAATCAATTTTTTTTAAGGATGTAGTTACCGTGTCGTTCAAGCGTTCTGAATACAGAAGTCATGATTTAAAAATGATATGTGTATTTATTTATAAGTTTTAAACAAGTGGTTTATGTGCCCTTTTTCCATCAAATGCCTCAATTTCTTGTGTTCGTTTTAAATTTCCGTACTTTTTATTTGAGCTATTTCTATTTTTCAAACCTTAAAATGAATTTTTTTATTAAAAGACGAATATTTTGATACTGTACATTGGTGAACTTTGTTAGAATTAGAATCCACTCTTGGCCAGTACCATGCACGCTGTAGAAGCCTTCGATAAAAAATATTTTTTCAGAGTATGATCTAAAATCTAAAATCTAAACGTAATCACATCAAACGTAATTATATCAAGTTGCGACAAAGAATCACGCACTATTTACAAATTAATTACGCGCAGCGTGCACGTTACCGCTCGATGGAAACTACGGGAAAGTAGTGGTTTCTTCCATCGGGAGGGAAATGTAAACAATTGGTTATGCAAAGCTAACATCGCGATACATGTTGTACACTAAAATGTACAAAAACATTACAAAAATAGAAAAGAAAGGCAGCACGTAAATATATCAATTGGGTTCGATATATTGACGAGATGTAAGACTGAAATAATGCTACAATTGTTTACATTTCCAAAGGATAGAAAGCAAGCAAAGGAATTTACTATAATACATGCGACAGAATTTCGTGATAATTGTTACATATAAAATGAATATAATTAAGAATGTACATTCATTTGTACAATTATCTCGAAGTTCTCTCTGTGAATCATATGTACAGCAAGCAAGCGAATTTATTGCAAGGATAGAACAAGAATTGCGTGAGGTAAATCGAACAACTATTTACATATTCGTGTTACGTCCTGAAGGGACTTTTGTAAATCACCCCGAGCGGTTGGAATGATTTACCGGGTTCGCTGCTCTATCAAGGTGCTAAAGCACGCCTTGACTATACTTACCAAGGAAAGGGAGGATAAGAAGGGATTGAATATATCGGTACAATGGGTTTAAAGGGAAATCCAAGATGCAAAGTATATTGTTACATAAATAATCAGTTATTCATACCTAGAGGCGGCGCTCCGTCTCGGCTGTCGCTCGCTGGTTTTCGCTGACTTCGCACGACACGCTTGCCGTCGGTTATTAGCACGCTCGAGGTGTCGGTTGACCGAGCGTAGGTCGCGGTCGCTCGCGGTGCTTTATCGTAGCACACGGAAGTCGGTCACGTCGCTGTTCGCGGTCTCTAATCGTCGGTTTCTACGCGTTCCTACGTCGATCACGATTAACGCGCAAGGGCTCTCCCGGCTAGGCCGTTCTCGGTGCGTCGGATGGAGTTACCCTTTCACGAATTACTATCGGCCGTTCGTATTTCGCGGACTTGACGCGGAGACGCGGTCGCGGTATCTAGACGGCTCTCTGGCTCGTCGTGACTTCCTATCTCGAGCTCCCGAATTAGACTGACTTCCCGAAGTACCGCGATCGAGGTTCAAGCCTCGCACTCCCTATCTCGAGAACGGGGGAAATCGCCCCGTCAGGCGCTATCCTTCGCAACTTCCATTGCTCCATCCTCTGGAATCGAGGGCCCGGACCATCGGTGGTCACGTTGTGCCCACGCTGACGGATTCCGCGTTCGCCGACCTACTAACCCGCGTGTTGCGATTCCGCTGAATCGCTGATGGCGAAATGGAAGGCGACGCGGGGACAGCAAGCACGGAATGGACCTGAAGGGCCCATGTAACACCTCCCCACTTACACATGAAATGGTCTCGAGAGGCCATTTCATGTACACGTGCGTAGCTGTCGTCGCGTACGCCTTACATGATTGCTTAAAACTATGATTTACAATTAGCGCTATTTAGACTAAGGGGAACGCAAGGGGGTGACCATTAATGAGTCGGAATTTATGGAATGAGACACTATATATTGTTACATATTGATATGATTATCGATACTTCGTAATTTAAATGAATACTCGGAAAGTCTGGTTGGGGCCTTGGTCTCTCTGCTGCGGATACAAAAAAAAAAATGAGGCTTTTAGTAATAGTCCTCATTGTCTAGAGTTGATGACAGTTGGCTGTGTAAATACCTATAGCGTGGGCAGAATGTACCCCTAGGCTGAGGGTCATGGTACCTCCTCCGGACTCTTGACGTCGTCCCTCGTGCCTGGGGCCCGTATGATGGACAGGGCCGGCAGGTTCTGTGGCGGGGTGTCCAACATCGTCCTTATGCAGCCTACGCAGTTGCGGGCCTCCTGGTATCGCAGAACCCTTTCCTTGCATTGAGCGCACCGGATCACGTACAACACCTTGTTTTCTCTGGTGAATAGGTGCACTGGCATTCTGCGGTATTCGGCAAAGTTCTCCGGCTGTCTCAACCAAGCGCAGGGGAAGCAGATCACCTGCTTCGTCTTCTCGTTGTGGAACGGGCGTTCGTCTCCGATGTCCTTCACGCACAGTCTTCTTGCGAAGGGCGCGTGGAGTTGCCGTGGCAGGACTGCGTCTACCAGGCTCCTTCTACTGACTCGCGTGTCGTTGAATGTGGGACACTCCATATTTGTCTCTTCTCTTCTTTTTTTTGCACTTGTAAAAATTTTGGAAAGACTGTGACTCGCTCTCTTGATCGATGTCTTATATGCTATTGTCCCTACTACCTAAATTTTCGCAGCAGAGCGCTTCGTGGGAATCGGTTCTTAGCCTAACGCGCGGGGGTTTTTGCTGCGATCAGCAAACTACGGCCTAAAATATTTCGAGGCTACTCGCTCTCTCCGTATGTGCCTTCTCACTTGTCCTCGTGGACGGTGTAACGGGTAAGTCGGGAGGAAAAGGTGTAATAGTTAAAGGACGGGGTCTGGAAATTATCTGAGGGGGAGGGCGATGTGGAACCATTTCTATGTTGACCTTTGCCTCTTTTCCTAAGGGCGCGCGATGTTGGGTCCGGCGTTCCCTTAAACAACAGTACCCGATCCACACAATGAGGAGGATGATGAAAATTCCTCCCAGTCCCGGCAGTCCATATGTGGCGTAGGTGTATAAATTTTCAGTTCGGTGATGGGTGGCAATCTCTCTTGCCTGCCTTTCTATGTCCTCCAATGCGATTGTGTTTGCATTCGCATGGGCATCCTGAAGAGTTCCCAGGGGTTCCTTTTCCTGATGGTCTATTAAAATTTTTACGTGATGTTCCGTGATAGTTGGTAAGATTTCCGAGATGTTTATGCCAATGGATGGTTTGTAGATGGTGTTTAGTACTTCAGTGTCGATTCCGGATGCCCAAATCTGGTCGGTCCCGATTTTGGCCTCACAATCCCTCCTCAGTTGTAATACTCCTGCCCCCTGGAGTACTTCATATCCGGCCGAGTGCTTATTGCACCGTACCTGCAGTGCCAGGGTGTTCTTGACAGAATATAACCAGGTATTGGGTGTGATCATCTTCTTGAGGAAAGTTCGGCTTCCGGGAAGGGCTTGAATGTTGCAGCTATTCCACCTGATTTTTGGTAGTTTTAGCAAGGCATCCGTCTCACAGCTTGGTGCTTTTTCCAAGTCCTGGAGTGGTACGCTGAGTTCCCACATGTACATCCGAGGGTGTTTCCTGCATCCTGAGATGTAGTTCTCGTCGGGCATGAAGTACTGCGTGCTGATTCGGCTGATGGCTAGGTACGGCGTTCTTGGTTTAATAAATATAGGGGTGGAGGCATTGGCCGAAATGGTTTGAAATGAAGGACAAGGGTGAAGGTAAAAGAGTTCAAAGGGGATTTGATCCAACAAAGGGATGTCGAGTGACAAGATGATTCAGCCTTGTGAATAAACTACCTTTAATTTGGTCACCCCTTGTAACTGTTCGAAATTTAATTCTTCCGTAGTCAGCAGGAATTCATAAGGCGTTGTTTCGCGAATTCGCTCGCAGGTCTGCGCTAGCTGACTTGGAGAAAGAACGGCTGGATGTAAAATACCGAGTTTTGCGAACGTGAGCGCGTCCGTAATTACAATTAACGCGGTCACATATTCGTCCACGTGCCTGGTCATTAGAAACGTCCAGGATTAAAAGGCTAATTCTAATTCTATTTTCGTTTCGCGTTCGTCCAATTGACGGGTGCGCGACGCTATTTCCCTGATCCTATTGTCCATGTTTCGCATGGAACCCGATACGGATTTTAACGAGTCATGTATATCTTGGAATTCCGATTTTACAATGTGTGTTTGATTTCCTAACAATTCGGCGAGATGATTTTGATCTTTATAAAGTTTATCTATTTCCTTATTATAATATTGCGCGTCGTCGCCGTCCAGGGTTCCAAAAAGGGCCTTACTCAGCGATCCGATGAATCCCAGCGGTACCGATCGCTTGGCGCGGGTCACCTGGGGTTTTCCCAGTATGCTGAGTAGCAATTCCTCGTAACGTTTGCCATCGAGGAGTTTTCGTTGCAGGGCCGCGTTAAGGTCGTCGGCCGGGCAAGACGTCCAATTATAGGTTGCACATAATGTTTTCATCCTGTTAATCTGTGGTTGAGTTTGTGGTCTCGCGGTTAATACTTCCGCGACTTCAATACCCGTGACCAGTCTCCATTGGGTGTGGAAAACTCGGAGAGGTCGGATCTGTTCGTAGTACAAGCCCGGGTTGGGGCTTAACGGAGCTAGTTGGTAGTCCCCGTCGATGACCTTAGTAGTAGCGCTCGTCCAGAGGAACGTGAGCAAAAACAGGCCACGTCTGTCCGTGGCAGTCGGAATGCGGGAGTTTTCCCGAATGAATTATCGCGAATAGGACTTAGATTTACGGAACATGGGACTTTGGTTTGGCTGAATGAGCCCTGTCGCCAGTCCGTAGTAAACTTGAACCATCGAATATGCTACGTTGGCGTCAAGGTGGTTGGTCTTTGATATAAGCATGTTTCAATTTATCGAAATGTTTAATTATCTGTCGGCTCTCATCCCAAATCAATATTGCATTATTTTGATCAGTAATTGCTTTTATTTTATAAGGGCCTATGTAATGGGGGTCGAATTTATAGAGCCGAGGTTCCTTTAGAACGTAGACAAGGTCGCCTTCGGCAAATATAACTTGGTTACTCTTTCGGTCATAAATAATTTTCGAACGCGATTTGCTCGTGTCCAAGTTTGATCGCGTGGTGTTTCGAATTTCTTCCAATCGTTCTACCAAATTTTGTACGTATGTCGGATAAGTGAGTAGTTCTTCACGGGCCATAGGCGTAAATGGATTCCGAGCTAATTGTCCGAAAACCACCTCGTATGCAGTGAACTTTGTTGCCTCATGCACCGAGGTGTTGTATGAGTACATAGCGAATGGGAATAGCAAGTCCCAGTCTTCGTAGCTTTCCAGGTAGTGTTTCAAATATTCGGTTAAGACGATATGACTTCTTTCCAGGGAACCGTTAGTCTGTGGTCGATATCCTGACGTCGTTACATGTTTAATTTTAAAAGTTTGGGCTATTCCCTGTATTGTGTTATTAATAAAACTCGTTCTGCGGTCTGTTAGTATTGCCCGCGGGGCGCCGAAGATCGCGATAAAGTACCGAGATAACGCGTCGGCCACGGTGACGGCTCGTATGTCGGGTAATGGCACGGCCATACAGAATTTAGATAATTGACACTGCATTGTAAGTACGTGACGGTTTCCGCTAGGGGTAGGGGGAAGCGGTCCTACGGTGTCCAAGGCTACTTTATCAAAGGGCCGTGCAGGCGTATCTGTGATTAGCATTGGTTCCCGTGTTTTAATGCGTACGAGCTTTTGTTCTTGGCAGCTCTGGCAACTCCGCACGAAATCCTCTACGTCTCGACGTAAATGGGGCCAGTCAAATAGACTGCGAACGCGTCGGTATGTTTTAGTTACGCCCTTATGCCCTCCTATCAAACTTTCATGATAGTGGCGGATAATATTTTCCCGTTCGGTTTCCGGCGGTAATTGGATTTCTCCTGTACAAATTGTAATTGACATGGGCGTATGTTTGAAAATAATTTTGAAATATCTTTCGAGCGTTTCGGCATCGAATCGGTGTAAGGTTTCGCCATGCGCCGCTATCCGAAACGAGCGGACGCGATCACATTCCACGGCGCTTCTAAGCGCTGCTAATGCCGGTGCCAACTCACTTTCTCCCATTTCGTGATAAAAGCTGTTCGTTCCAACGACGCTAAAAACCCTTCCCTCTTCATTACGGGTGACTATCACGCGATTCTTGATTAATTCCTCGGATAATAATTTTGTTTCGTCGAGTAGTCCTATAGCCTCCAGAGTTTTACAAATTGGGCTAGTTAATATTCTGTCCGATGATATAAAATGAGCATAATTGTCGCGAGAGGATGTAAGTGTGGTCCTTGCGATTTTCACTTCGCATTGCATTGTCTGCAATTCATACTCCGAGGTGTTCGTTCTAGGAAAATTTTGTGGGACGGTGAATGGCCCGATGTTCGCTTCGTATAGTTCTGTCGAGTCAGGCATTTCGATCACCTCGGGCCTTGGACTCATGCTGGAATTTTTTATAGCGGGCAGTTGATCCTTCAGTTCCTCCAATGTTTCGCCCTCCGGACAAATCATGGTTGATTGCGGGATGTCCAGGGCTTCTTCATGTAGGGGTATACCCCATGATACTCGTTTCTTCGGGCCCGATTTTGGTTTTATCCCCTGCGGACTGACCTTTTCATGGGGATTCGATGTTTCTCCCTTTTCCTCTAGGAGGGACTCCTCGTTAAGACTCTTCAAGATGGTGATTTCCGCCTGGGAGAATGGGCCTATCCTGGAATCGTTACTTCCAAAAGTGGAGTCCACGTTGTCTTCCTCGATGTGCTCGTAGCGGGGTGGTTCGTCAAGACTCCTCAAGAAGGTAAGTTGGTCCTGCGTTAGCCCTGTATACTTGCCTTCTGTTATCATGGTGGAGCCTTCGTCTCCTGTCTCTAGGAATTCGGGTATTCCCGTCCTTCCTTCACTTGTATCCAGGACAGTTGAGTTCGCCCTACTCTCCAGATCGTCGGTGTTATCCTCTTTTGTTGATGGCAGCTCCTGATCAAGTTCCTATCCCTCTAGTGTGGAATCCTCTCTGAAGTCGAACGACGGTGGTTCTTCATAATTTGGTCTTGGCCTACCTTGGTGACGCGCTCCTGCACGCGTTGCTATACCCTCATTTTCACTCGTTGGTAACGTTTCCTTGGTGGTAGTCGGAAAAGCGTGCGAGACCGGATTTCGAGATAGCGCGTTTGCGTCTGCGTTTACCCGACCAGGCTTATAAATGATTTCATAGTCGTAATCCGCGAGGGTAATCTTTCAACGGGCGAGTCGCGACACCGGGTCCTTTACTGAGAATAGCCATTGAAGGGGCCGGTGATCGGTTACCAAGGAAAATTTTCGCCCGTAAATGTATGTTCGAAATTGTTTTACGGCGTAGATTATCGCAAAGTATTCCTTTTCCGTGGTGGAGTAGTTCGCTTGTACGGAGTTGAGTACCTGCGAGGCGTACGCTATGGGCGGGTCCTCGCCTATTTTGCCTTGACTCAAAATCGCGCCGACGGCTACGTCGGAAGCGTCCGTTGTAATGATAAATGGTTCGTCGAAATTTGGATAACGTAAAACCGGCTCTTTACAGAGTACCTCGCGTAAATCTTCGAAACTTTCCTGGTGTTTTTCAGTCCAAAAGAATGGAATTCTCGGGCTAGTCAAATTTGTAAGAGGTTTAGCGCGTTTTGCCATATCTGGAATGAAACGGCGATAATAATTTACAAGGCCTAAGAATTGCTTCAAATTTTTCCGAGTTTTTGGCACGGGGAACTCGGCGACGGCCTTGATCTTTTCTGGATTAGGTCGTACTCCGTCAGCTCCTATTATATGGCCCAGATATATGACCTGGGTTTTCAAGAACTTGGCCTTCTCGGTCTGTAGAGTCAAGTTATGCTCGCGTAAGCGCTCGAAGAATCTCTCGAGTCGGTGCTCGTGTTCCGCTAGTGTGCACGAGTATACAACCACATCGTCTAAATACACGAATAACTCTTTCCCGATAAGCCCTCTCAAAACGTGGTTCATTAAACGCTGGAAAGTAGCCGGAGCGTTCTTTAATCCGAAAGGCATGCGGAGGTATTCGTAGTGTCCGTCGGGGGTAGTAAACGCGGTTTTTGCACGGTCCTCAGAAGCCATAGGGATTTGGTGGAAGCCGTTTGCTAAGTCGAAAACTGAGAAATATTGGGCTCCACCTAATCGATTGAGAATATCCGTAATTCGCGGCAAGGGGAAACGGTCGTCGATCGTTATCGCGTTCAAGTTTCTAAAATCGGCCACCACCCTCCATCGTTTGTTTCCTTCTTCGTCCTCCTTTTTCGGGACTATGTGCAGGGGTGAGTTATGTGGCGAAGACGACGGAGCGATTATTCCCAACTCTTCCAGATTATGCGTTTGTCTGGCGATTTCCTCGTCCATTAACGGCGAATACGGGTATTGGCGAGTGAACACGGGCTTTGAATCGGTTAACGGGATGGTGTGCTCTATAGACGTTGTTTCGCCCAACGGGTCTCCGGGTACGAAAAATCGGTCTGAATACCTTATAACCAAGTCTTCGATTGTCTGACGCGGTTCCGGGTCTAATTCCTCTAATTTCAGCGTTCCGACTGTGTTGTAATCGCTCCTCGGGAGGTTTTTGCTCAACGCGGTAATTCCCCAAATCCTGATCTTCGCTAACGTCGAACTCTTCTTCAGAAAAGGGGGCGGGGCAATCCCGCTCGTGGTCTTCAGGGCAGCAGAGGTTTATTTGTTCGCCGTTTGACTCTAATGCCAATGGTTCACTTAAACGTGTTAGAAAGTCCTCCTGACTCTGTTTGCATGCCCTCAACGTATCTTCTAATTCTTCAGAATTTGAGAAAATTACGGGGCGGATTGGGTGTTTCGCTGTTACCATCGTACGTAGGTGGTACGAGACGATGGCTTCCTCCTGAAGCAGATACGGACTCCCGACTAGACCGGTAATCCCTTCGGGTAAATTAGGCATGCTCAATGCATGGAATAACGCCCAGCTACCGTTTACCTTTAACGCAGTCGTTCCTAATGTCATGACCTTCCCGTTCAATCCGTTAATTTCGAGGGGTGTCCTGCTTATAACCAGGGCCTTTGAGCTTGCGGACCCGATTTCTAACAGGTTCAATGCTGAGCCTGTGTCTACTATGAATTCTCCCTCACCGTTCTCCAATTGTTCGGCCTTGACCCGGATGCGGGGGGACTCCGCGCGTATGAGTCCCGTTGTTGGCTCTGATTTCGAGGCGATCTTGGCGGAGGCGATCTTTGGGCCTGCGAAGAGGACCCGCCCGCCTCGTTCTGGTTGAACGGGCGGGCGCGCTGGGAGTTTAAATGATTGGGATTTTCTGGGAAAGACTCATATTCCGCCGTTCTGGGCGACTCTCGGGTTTCGTTTCTCCCTGGTTCCGGCGATCCGCGAGATGGATATCTTTCGGTTTCGCGTGGATTATACCTTTCGGGATCACGAGGCTCGTATCTCCGGGAGTCATATCTTGGCGACTCGCGAGGTTCATACCTTCCTGGTTCGCGGGGCCCATATCTGGGTGATTCGCGAGGTTGATACGATCTAGCCCCGCGTGGTCGCGACTGCCTATTATTCCTAAATCCCCCGCGTGAGGATCTTTCACCGGGCTCGTACAGTCTATGTTCATAATCCAACGGGCGTTCGCCTTGCCTCGTCAGCAAGGCCGTCGGACGGCGCTCCGGTGTCAGATCGCGATAATACGGCTCCCGATAATATTCGTATCGATAGCAAGGGGAGCTATAAGCGGAGTACGGGGCAGGGGGTTCGCGATACGAGTCCTCCTCGCGCGGTTGTCTCCATTCGGTCCAACTACGTTGGGGGTCGTACGGCGACGGGGGTCGCGCGCTTCCGGTGTACCCATACGTCTCATCGCGTGGCAATCCGGACAATTCTTGTTCTCGCCTTTGGGCGTGTAACGCCAAATCGAACGCATCGTCCAAAGATTCGGGATTTGACAAAGCTACTTTAGTCGCAATTCTTTGAGGTAATGCCGTGATAAACGAGGTCTGAGCCAATCGCTCCACATCCCTAATGGTCCTTTCGACATTTTCTCCGATTAATTCCTTCGCTCTTACGATCACCTGTCGGTACAGGCGGCTTACGCGGTGAATAAAATCTATTAGACGCTCCCGGGGAAACATGCTTATACGTTCTAGTTCCAATCTGAGCTCCTCATAACCGCGGCATGGGGAATATCGGACCCGTAGAAGGGAGACCAGCTCGGTCACGCTTCGACAACCTTTCCCCTCGACGTAGTATCTAATAGGATCTTTTAATTTGTATATGAGCTCGGTCAGAAATCGTTCTTCCTGACCGGGTGGAATACGCTGTATAGCCCGCTGTATCGAGACAGCGAAGTCCTCTAATGTTACAAAATCAGGGTCGAAACGGGGAATGCCGTCAAGTGCCCGATATACTCTCTCTTCATCTTCTCGGGAACGCCACACGTCTATTACAGACATTTCTGGGTCGTTCGTCCGAGAACCAAAAGATGGTCGGCCGTTTAGGGCTGGCGGTAAGGTGGGAGGAACAGGGGGGGGGGGGGAACATTATCTGTGGTATGGGAATTGGAAGAATGTGGCGGGGGTGGTGATCTCAAAATTCCACCCATCATTGCAATGTAGTAGGAAGTGTAGTCAAGTTACGAGCAGATAAGATTGCGGCAGGTCACAATATGTAGCGACGTCGCGTTTTCTTCTTTTATTCTAATAAGAACGGATTTAGAAAAGAAGAAGTGAAATCCCACTTCTGACACCAGTTTGTTACGTCCTGAAGGGACTTTTGTAAATCACCCCGAGCGGTTGGAATGATTTACCGGGTTCGCTGCTCTATCAAGGTGCTAAAGCACGCCTTGACTATACTTACCAAGGAAAGGGAGGATAAGAAGGGATTGAATATATCGGTACAATGGGTTTAAAGGGAAATCCAAGATGCAAAGTATATTGTTACATAAATAATCAGTTATTCATACCTAGAGGCGGCGCTCCGTCTCGGCTGTCGCTCGCTGGTTTTCGCTGACTTCGCACGACACGCTTGCCGTCGGTTATTAGCACGCTCGAGGTGTCGGTTGACCGAGCGTAGGTCGCGGTCGCTCGCGGTGCTTTATCGTAGCACACGGAAGTCGGTCACGTCGCTGTTCGCGGTCTCTAATCGTCGGTTTCTACGCGTTCCTACGTCGATCACGATTAACGCGCAAGGGCTCTCCCGGCTAGGCCGTTCTCGGTGCGTCGGATGGAGTTACCCTTTCACGAATTACTATCGGCCGTTCGTATTTCGCGGACTTGACGCGGAGACGCGGTCGCGGTATCTAGACGGCTCTCTGGCTCGTCGTGACTTCCTATCTCGAGCTCCCGAATCAGACTGACTTCCCGAAGTACCGCGATCGAGGTTCAAGCCTCGCACTCCCTATCTCGAGAACGGGGGAAATCGCCCCGTCAGGCGCTATCCTTCGCAACTTCCATTGCTCCATCCTCTGGAATCGAGGGCCCGGACCATCGGTGGTCACGTTGTGCCCACGCCGACGGATTCCGCGTTCGCCGACCTACCAACCCGCGTGTTGCGATTCCGCTGAATCGCTGATGGCGAAATGGAAGGCGACGCGGGGACAGCAAGCACGGAATGGACCTGAAGGGCCCATGTAACATTCGCGATGTCCAAAAATCGAATGAAATGGAAAATGGATGAAATTGATAATATTCTGGACATCACCAATTTGCATTACCCGACGTAGAAGGAAAATCCGCGAGGTCATCAACGGCATGTAAACGTAAACTATTCTTTTGCTTCTTCGCAAAAGTTGCATATAAATTCTCAGATGACATGAGAGACAGATGTTTGTCATCTACCTCCATGCTCTGAGCTGTTTCCCCGTGCGCCTTTAATGCCGATTTCGTTACGCAAATGGCATTGACGATAGTCGAACAAAGTCGGTTTCGTTTCTTGTTCTTTATGTCGGGAAGCATGGAAAACGATCTTTCAGCATCGGCGTTTGAATATGGAAGACTTCTAATGGAATTTAATAATTTCTGCAAACATGGATATTTAAATGAGCCTTGATCGTTTCGCGTTAACAACACCGTTTTCCAAACATCATCAAAAGCTAATGTACAAAGCATCTGCTTGTCTTTATATGCAAAATTCAGGTGCAATGTCGACCATTCTTTTTGCAAACCGTCTTCGTCGAAACCGCCCAATTTCTGAGCAGTAAAGAGAACACTTTTGAAGGAAGTGTCTCTGTCAGTATCTACTAATGCCAAATGAGGCTCAAAAACACGTAACTTGCTCAGAAATTCGTCATCGATTGGCAATCGATTACGAATTTCGTTTGCAGCCGTTATGTAAAACTTAATACAATTTTCTCGAACGGTTTGGACAACATCGGGTTTGCCTTCTGCAACTAATTGACAAAGAAAAGTGTCACAATCCGGACCTAAATGAATACTATCTAATGCGATTTGATTATCGCCTCTTGAAAAATCTATTAATTTTACTGAATCCATGTGCTTCAAAAGCTGCGGTTTCAAAAAATGACGTAAAATATCGTACAAAAGAGTTTTGGCAGTATTTTGAAGCAAATGGACATTAAAATACTCTAGAACGTATTCCAAAAACAGAAGATATGCTTTCGCTTCTGGATTTTGCATGATGATAAGCAGATCTTCCCCAGACTTTGTCTTCTCACTTACGACCAATTCTTGCAGAAATTGCAACACACTGTCCCAATTTTCTAAAAGTGTAACTACGGATGAATAACGCGATAACCATCGCGTAGTACAGAATTTTAAAATTTTGCGGTCAGTAAATTGATAACATTGTTGGAAATCGCGAAAAATGGCCGAGCGTTTGGGACTGCTATAAATGAATGTAGTGACTTTCCGTAATAATTCCTCGCAGACCTCGGGAATGGTAGCGCATGCTGCATGCACTACCAATGCAGAGGAGTGACATGGACACGGCATGGTGAAAAAATTTTCACCGCGAATTTCTGCAAGTTTGGTCTTGAATGACGAGTGACACCCTGTCATGACAGAAGCGTTATCACACGACAAAGCAAGAATGTTTCCGAACGGAATTTGCTTTTTCCACATGGAGTTCTTAAAGGAGGTAAATATTTTATCGGCAGTACATTCTCGCGCGTCAAGATTAATTAATTCTACTAATTCCGTTCGAACATCCAAAGTCTCGGGTGCGACATACCGAACAATAAACGACATCCATTTCTCATTGGTAATGTCGGATGTTTCATCAATAAATACTGAAAACTTAGAATTCTGTAAAACCAGACTAAGACGCTCTGTTTCCCGAGGACACAGAACGTTCGATATAATATTAGAACACTTTGTTCGACCACACGTCATACGTTCCAAAACATCAGGATCTTTCCCAACGTCTTGGAAAAGTTGAAGAATCGCCTCTGCGGATTGATGCGAAATATTTTTCTCGGCAACTAATGCAGCAAAACGAATAACCAAAGCATAAACAAAACATAAACAAAGCATACGCGACCACAGATCGCGGATCTGACCGTCAAATGTACTTGACGAAAACCAGGCCCGAGCGAACCCTCGAAACGGGAAACGAATAGAATAGATAGGAAATCGTAAAATAGTAAGAAAAATTCAGAAAGGAGAAAAATCGAAGAAAAGGCTAAAAGAAATAACAGCAAGGTAATGGTGACAGTACCGAACTGCCACAGATGCATTTACCAGTTACCTTTCTCTCCTATTCTTGTACAATAATACCTTTATACCAATTTACACATTTTAGTGTACAACATGTATCGCGATGTTAGCTTTGCATAACCAATTGTTTACATTTCCCTCTCGATGGAAGAGGGACCACCACTTTCCCGTAGTTTCCATCGAGCGGTAACGTGCACGCTGCGCGTAATTAATTTGTAAATAGTGCGTGATTCTTTGTCGCAACTTGATATAATTACGTTTGATGTGATTACGTTTAGATTTTATATTTTAGATCATACTTTGAAAAAATATTTTTTATCGAAGGCTTCTACAGCGTGCATGGTACTGGCCAAGAGTGGATTCTAATTCTAACAAAGTTCACCAATGTACAGTATCAAAATATTCGTCTTTTAATAAAAAAATTCATTTTAAGGTTTGAAAAATAGAAATAGCTCAAATAAAAAGTACGGAAATTTAAAACGAACACAAGAAATTGAGGCACTTGATGGAAAAAGGGCACATAAACCACTTGTTTAAAACTTATAAATAAAGACACATATCATTTTTAAATCATGACTTCTGTATTCAGAACGCTTGAACGACACGGTAACTACATCCTTAAAAAAATTTGATTTATGCATTCTTTTCATGCATTTACCTATTGAAATGTTGCTTCAAGTCATCGGGAAATTGAATTGCTTTTTCTTGTACATACATATATCTGTTCGCGAGTAGGTGTCACGAATGACGCGACTTTGGTTTCCCAAATAAATTCACATTTGTCAGGGCCCTCGTCTGAACCGCTTGTGAAATAGCGCACCAGCGAGAGACTCTCGGTCGACGGCGACTTGAGTCATCCAGTACTGAATATGAAAATGTTCATATTTCTCATTACACCTTGATAAGAGTGTTACCACCGATGGATTGGTGAGTTTATGTCCACGAACATGAGTCGAGACGCAAAGCAATTCGGTATATTTTTTTTTATGAATACATGATTAGGACACACACTACGTTCACTAAAAATGGACCGAATTCCTCCATATCTGACATCATTTTCATCGAGAAACCCTAAAAACTCCATTGGTAATACTTTCCTCAACACTTATCAAACATGAACATTTTATCTGGCCCGTCGGTTTTATTGCCTCAGCTGTCAACGGGTGGTCTACTGGGGTCCGAAGGTCCTCGCTCGCAGCGAGAAAGCAAAACGGTGGGATGGGTAGGTCTTTCCCGATAATCCGAGCCCAACCATTTGCGTGCGCAGCTTCATGTTGCACGTCAAAAAATTCTTTTAATTACAATTAGTAATTCAGTTTGTAAGTGCAATTAAATTAGGCGTCATTAAAATCATGCATAGTTCATTAATTTTAACTAATTCACCTGTTCATTTATTTTTTAATTCATTAATGTAGTGCTCTGGTGAAGAACATCGTAATACGTAGCTAATATTCTAGGCCCTAGAATCTACGATATTGTCAATGTGCAATTGAAACGCACGCCACTTCACACTATCGTTTCTTAGCATTCATACGACGTGATTTTCTAGCTAGAGTCGTCAAACGCGATGCTCGCCAACAATCATGTGTCTCGCTGAATTTCGTGGGCTTCGACGCTCGAAACCAGCGGAACTATACAATGTTGCACGCTAAGCAGTGACGAATCTGAAGTTCTGCAATTTCTAATCAGATCTTTGCAAAAGTGAGGTCAATCGATTCCGTACAATTTTATATATAATGTTTGTTCATAACTGCTTTCTGCATAGGACGTGTAATAAGTGTATTTCATGTTCTGTTTCGGTGCTTTGCTAGTAAAAAAATGTCTAACCTAACAAACTTCATTTTCTGGGGACATCCCCTTATCTATTTTCCCTTTTCACTTATAATTCCTTACTGCTAACGTAGAATATTGTAGCATAAGCACATTTCAAGTAATTAAAATGTACAATCAATTTTCTACGTTTGTAGTACCAGCCGACTTTCCGTTTAAATTATTATAAGTACAACGCAACAGCTATGAATTTCTTTCCTTATTCAGAATAGAATACGGAAATAGTAAACAGCTCCCTCTCGCGTTTACCGGGCAATCGTCGATCTATCGGTATTACCATTTCTGTGCAGAAAAAACCTGCTGTAATACCGACCTTCCGAATCGGCCAGGTCACGTGACGTGTCTACACCCTTAAGCAAATCTTACCCCCCCCCCCCCAAAACATGACTCATGTATGAAAGAAGCTAATTCCCTTTAATTCACTAAAAAAGTTCACCTGCAAAGATTGTGAAATCATCTTTGCTAATTCCAATTGTACCTTTAATTCACGAAAAACATTAAAAAAGTTCACACGCAAATATTGTGAAATCAACTTTGCTAATTCCAATTGTATTCTCGTTCTCCGCTCGAACACTGATTCCTCTGTCACTTTTTATACTTGACATTCCTTTATTGGCCACAAATCAATTCAGAGCTCAGATTTTCAGCTTCGGTTTTAAGGAATTAGCGGGCGTTGTATAAGAAAAAAACTATGAAGTCGACTTAAAACAAAATGATTCGTATTCTCCGCAGCTCTCTTACAGCGTATTCGGACGGTTGCAATGGTGCGCACTGGGTGCGAATTTTCGCCAATTGGCAGCGAAAAAGTTCGCATTCAGTGCGCACTAGTGCAGGTTGCCGAATGTGCTATTAATCTATTACCGACTTTGATTCGTTTAACTTAGTCTCTACCAAGTTTTTATTATCTTCCATCGTAAAACGATCTTCATACGCCATTTTTAACAGAAGATGTCCCTCTTATAAAAGTTTTTGTGTCATAGTTTTTTTCTTATACAACGCCCGCTAATTCCTTAAAACCGAAGCTGAAAATCTGAGCTCTGAATTGATTTGTGGCCAATAAAGGAATGTCAAGTATAAAAAGTGACAGAGGAATCAGTGTTCGAGCGGAGAACGAGAATACAATTGGAATTAGCAAAGTTGATTTCACAATATTTGCGTGTGAACTTTTTTAATGTTTTTCGTGAATTAAAGGTACAATTGGAATTAGCAAAGATGATTTCACAATCTTTGCAGGTGAACTTTTTTAGTGAATTAAAGGGAATTAGCTTCTTTCATACATGAGTCATGTTTGGGGGGGGGGGGGGGATTTCATCACTTTTTTCATAATTTGTTATCAATTATTAAGTGCCCTATTTCCTATCGGTATTAATTATAATTTTAATGGAACTATTTATTTACAATTGTTTATTTACAAAATGCGCCCGCTCGGCCACGGCCACGGCTCCTGAGTCTTCACTAAATCTCGCAGGGTACTCGCCTGCGAGCGGAGGTTGACGGCTTGCTCCCGTACCGCCTGGAGGGTGGCCCAATGCTCTTGACGGGCCCGCACCCTCCAGCCGCTCCTCTTATGACGCTTCGACGTGTATCCTCCTGTAATTAGTAATAATAAACGTCAGCAATTATACTATAATAATTTTTAAATTATTGGCACGCGCAGATAAAAATGTTCGCCTCCCCTGATATACAGGGTGTCCCACCTAAGACTGGACAGCCGGTTTTCTCCTAAAGTATTGTCGATAAAAATATTAAAAAAATAGGGAATTGCATGGTTCGAGGGGGGCAATTTACTAGCGCGAACGAATTTTGTTTTCGATTATTATTTTAAAAGATACGATGGTCAAGTTCGGTTTTTCAAATGGAACTATTTTTTTTGAAGACCTGAGTTGATAGTGCGTTCCAAGACAAATCCAATAAGCTGAAATGTATGCACTTTATTTCCACTGGTTTTTCAGATATTGCGCTTGCAAATTTACTGATTTTCACTGGAAGAAAACCCTCTGGAATAGCAAGGACCGGGGCGGTCTTACTGGCGCCACGGGTGGCACTGCCTGTTGAAATAGATACTTACCTGCCAAAGGTCTACGCCAAGAATGGCAGGCCCAAAGGCTGGACAATTCTTTTCCGTCAGAAATGCTACTTAGGTAGGTACATCTGCGGAATCGAGAAGCGCACCGTTACTTTTATTTCGCACTTGCTTCTACGCTCGGATGGCCGGTTCCTTTGGGAGGGATGCAAGCTGGATTGGTGAAATATCCATTACAGCGTATTAAGAAATTCTTTTCTTCATCGTGTCGAAAGGGAAGTGACGCGAATGGATTCCTTATGTTTTTCTGATGAAAATCATACCAAATATCATGCAAATCGGACTACTTTGACACAAGCTATTTCTATTCCCTATGTAAAAGTTGTCCCATTTTCCCAATTACCCTGTATCTGTTTAGGAAATAAAATAATTCTTTATTCTTTATCGTATGGATATGGAAGTGTCGCCGATGGATTTCTTGGGGTTTTGTGATGAAAATCATACCAAATGTCGTGTAAATGGGACAACTTTTACATAGGGAATAGAAATAGCTTGTGTCAAAGTAGTCCGATTTGCATGATATATGGTATGATTTTCATCAGAAAAACATAAGGAATCCATTCGCGTCACTTCCCTTTCGACACGATGAAGAAAAGAATTTCTTAATACGCTGTAATGGATATTTCACCAATCCAGCTTGCATCCCTCCCAAAAGAACCGGCCATCCGAGCGTAGAAGCAAGTGCGAAATAAAAGTAACGGTGCGCTTCTCGATTCCGCAGATGTACCTACTTAAGTAGCATTTCTGACGGAAAAGAATTGTCCAGCCTTTGGGCCTGCCATTCCTGGCGTAGACCTTTGGCAGGTAAGTATCTATTTCAACAGGCAGTGCCACCCGTGGCGCCAGTAAGACCGCCCCGGTCCTTGCTATTCCAGAGGGTTTTCTTCCAGTGAAAATCAGTAAATTTGCAAGCGCAATATCTTAAAAACCAGTGGAAATAAAGTGCATACATTTCAGCTTATTGGATTTGTCTTGGAACGCACTATCAACTCAGGTCTTCAAAAAAAATAGTTCCATTTGAAAAACCGAACTTGACCATCGTATCTTTTAAAATAATAATCGAAAACAAAATTCGTTCGCGCTAATAAATTGCCCCCCTCGAACCATGCAATTCCCTATTTTTTTTATATTTTTATCGACAATACTTTAGGAGAAAACCGGCTGTCCAGTCTTAGGTGGGACACCCTGTAGGCTAAACCGAACAATTTTTATATTGTAAAATAATTAAAGTATTAACAGATAATACCATGTGCCGTGGCTGGGCCCTGTGGTGGTGGTGGTGATGGTGTTGGTGGTGGTGGTGCTGGTGGTGGTGGCGGCGACGGCGCCGTAGTTGCGACTGCCAGCGACAGCCAACCGGCCTGGGCTCCCCTGATATAAGCTAAAGTCAACAATTTTAATTATATAGTTAAAAGATAAAAAGTATTAATTAATAGTATTAAGAATTAATACCGTTTGTCGCCGGCTGCTGTGGTGGTGGTGGCGACGCCGCCGTTCTCGGCACCTTGTTCGCTGCCGGCATCATTCGAGTCTGGAAAAACGAATTTGAATAAATGTATATATAACATTTTTTTATTATTTAATTCTTCTGTAAGCTTATCGTTAATAAAACTCACCATCAAGTAGGGCGGCCTCCCGCATTTTCTACAAAAATTAATAAACAATTAATTAACCAAAAAAATCATCCAGAGTTCATAAAAGTGGCGTAAGATAGAAGAAAGTCATACGTTAAGTATCAGTGGACATAGCCCGTAACTGTATAACAAATAATATAGCGACTTACCTTGTTAATTGAGACAATAATTCAATGTCCTATATGGTGGAAAAACTCGTGACATTTCAAATTGATAACTGACACAGGCAGGTTATGATTGATTGACAGCTAGGTGACATTTACTAGCGAGCCGAAAGCAGCGGCTTTTTGCCTTTTTCGTCAACTGCGCAACCGCATTTTCAGCAAAACCATTCCGGATAACTTCAGCTTACGAAAGGCGACATCTACCTGCGTCAATTGGAGAAGTAAAACGAGAATGGCGACATCTACTGGCGTCAAGTACTAGCGCTACGTGCTGTCTGACTGTCTCGTAAAAAAAGTATCATTTTGCGAACTATTAATTGAGAATAATTCTTTTATCTTTTAGAAAAACAGCTTGATACATTAAGTAAAACGACAAATGGGTTCGAAAAAAATTAATTATTCGCTTAATCATGTTAAAACACCGGGACTATGTCATAAGACATGATAAAAGACCAAAATAGCTACGGAGACCTGTCAATTTCGCTATCATTCGTGTATAGAGACGTGGTCGCTCAGTGTGCCTATAGGTAGAGGGGGAAGGGGAATTAGCTTCCAGACGCGACCGCGTCTGTTGATATTACGTTCGGCAAGCGTCGGAAACTTTCCAGTGTAGCCGAGCAGCATTTGCGTGGGTATTCCCAGTTATTCCTCTTTACGCGCCTGTTATTGCCACGGGCATCCACGTGCTTTTTCTGAACCAAAAAATGGCAACGAAGAACTTGAAAAAACATTATAGCGACGTGGAGAAACATTTATTTGTGGAGAGACTGAAGCAATACAGCAGCGTTATAGAACGGAAGAAAAATGATTCGAGTAGCCTACGCGAGAAGGAAGAAGTTTGGGACAATATTTGCAAAGAATACAATGCTTCCCACATAATATCCGCTAAGGTAAGGGATTTGTTTATTTGGGCTATATTGTATGATTTATATAAGAAAATGGCAATGAAACTATACTCGAATGTAAAGTATAATAAAGAATTGCAAAATATAGTTCAAAACAGTTCCATAGTGCGTGTTTTAAGAAAGGTATTTATTTTAAGAGGTGAAAGTGGCCAATTTTGAAGGAAAGAAAGACATTTATTTTTTATAAGAACCTCCAAAGTTACTTATAGCGAATTCGGTAGGCACGCACTGGCACTGCACTGGTGCCAGAAAATAACTTGTTGGTTGTTTCTGATAGAAACGAAGAAGCTCTATAAGAATCAACGAATCCAAGTCATTTTCTAGCACCAGTGCAGTGTTAGTGTAAGACACTGAATTCGTTATAAGGGTCATATTGACCCTTGGTCAGTGGTGGGTCCATATTTTACCTAACTTAGAAAACTGAATTCTCTATGTGTATAATAGGACGTATTAAATAGCTTAACTTTATTACGTTCATTTAATAAACTATTTTATACAATCCTTGCAGAGAACTGTTCATCAATTGAAAAAGCTCTGGAGTAATATAAAAGCTGCTCAGAAGGGTTTGCTTACAATGGAAAGACAGGCAACAATGGCAACAGGTGGTGGTCCACCACCACCACCCGTTGAAATTGACCCTGATGTGGCGCAGGTAGCGTCTCACCTTTTTGCTAATGCCCCAATCTTATTTTCCTCGAATATAAACAACGAAATGATACACGGTTAGTAATGTTATGATATTAATAAAATGCTAATGAGATTAGACGAAATGAATAATGAACGTTTTGATGATTAGAGCGACAAGACGTCATGTTTAGTACAAACGCAATGGCAATAGAAGCCATGGTAGAAGAAGTGGAGGAGTCCTCTGCTGGGGCACAGACATCTCAACCTACAGGAACATTAGAAGTTACGCAAACTATTGGTAAAATATGTATTTTTTTTATCTTGAGAAGAGTATTAATAGTAGGAACATAATGTTTTGTAAGTTCATTATCTCTTATTTCTATTATCTTCAGGTTCTGTGGGAAAAAGAAAAAAAAACGCAACTGGTAATTCTGACCTTGAAGAATTGAAACTTGAAAGAATCAAGTTACTGATTGAGGACGAGAAAAAACTAACGCTGCTAAATTATAAACACCAGGAACTAAAACATGAAAAGGAATTAGAATTTCTGACAAAAAGATATGAATTAGAGTTACGGAAATCGGCCGCGGAAGCGGAATTAGCGGAGAAGCAATTGACATATTTTTAATACTAAATTTTGTATTACATTTTTTATTACATACACTTTTTATTATTTAGTTTTGTTAAAATGCGGTGCTAGAATTGATTCTGCGACTCCATACTGCATATTGCTTCTAAGGTCGGGTGTAAAGAACTAGATATAGCTCTCCTAAATCACGGTGCCGATATTACTATTATGACTGTGATATTACTATTATTATGTTTTCGTCAAGTTTGAAATGCGTTTATTTTAATGTTATAAAAGAAGCTAATTTATTTACTTTAAGGGGTAATGCCACTGCATATTTTTTTAAATTTTATTTTATATTAATTACATTTTTTAATATTATTTTTTATACATATATACAGGGTGTCCCACCTAAGACTGGACAGCCGGTTTTCTCCTAAACTATTAGAGATAAAAATATAAACAAAATAGGGAAATGCATGGTTCGAGGGGGCCAATTTATTAACGCGAACGAATTTTGTTTTCGATTATTATTTTAAAAGATACGATGGTCAAGTTCGGTTTTTCAAATGGAACTATTTTTTCTGAAGACCTGAGTTGATAGTGCGTTCCAAGACAAATTCAATAAGTTTTAATGTACAGTGTGTCCGCGGGAAAGCTAAACAGCCGGCTTCCTCCTAAACTATTGGAGATAAAAATATAAAAAAAATAGGGAATTGCATGGTTCGAGGGGGCAAATTAATTAGCGCGAACGAATTTTTTTATCGATTATTATTTTAAAAGATACGATGGTCAAGTTCGGTTTTTCAAATGGAACTATTTTTTTTGAATACCTGAGTTGATAGTGCGTTCCAAGACAAATTCAATAAGCTTTAATGTATACACTTTATTTTCACTGGTTTTTAAGATATTGCGCTTGCAAATTTACTGATTTTCACTGGAAGAAAACTGTCTGGTACAGCACGGACCGGGGACGGTCTTACTGGATCCACGGGTGACACTGCCTTTTGAAATAGATACCTACCTGCCAAAGGTCTACGCCAGGCCCAAAGGCTGGACAATTTTTTTCCGTCAGAAATGCTACTTAGGTACATCTGCGGTATATTTATTTCGCACTTGCTTCTACGCTCGGATGGCCGGTTCTTTTGGGAGGGATGCAAGTTCGATTGGTTAGGTTAGGAGGAGTGAAAGTTGCTAGACTAAATTTCAATCATAGGGAGCAGATTGTATCAGAACCATTCGGATTTGCATTCCTCACAAACGGCTGCTCTCTTGAAGAGGCCCTCTTCACAGCAATGCCCACCTTCTCTCGCACGGAATACGTTAACGCTTGCTTTTGTTCTGATATTGAAGCTCGTGTTTATACTCGAGAGGACCACGCGTCGACAGCGGGCTACCCCTTTTCTTCCTGTGTCTCTCCACGAGCCGTGTTGACGGTGGATTGTAGGAGCGTAGATATCTGGATGCCAGTTATTGACTTCAGGAGACGATGGAAACATTTTATTACAAAACACACATGTACTATAATTAAAGTAAATCGTATTCCTCTCGGGCAGGAGTACTGATAATGATCGAACTTGCGCCCCACTTCGCGCAGACCAATTACACGGAGGGTAGTCGGGTCACACACTGCCCAAATGATACAGGGTAATTCTGGAGCAACGCCCGTCAAGGAGATGCGCTGGCACCCCGTGGCGAGGACAGACCTTCGCTGTGCCTCACCCGATTTTTATGGCTTTTTTTCCGGAAAAAGGTACGAATCCTGGGTCGAACGTAGCGAACTGAAGTCGACCCTCCGCAGTCGAGGGTGAATTATCCATTACAGCGTATTAAGAAACCCTTTTCTTCATCGTATCGAAAGGGAAGTGACGCCAATGGATTCCTTATGTTTTTCTGACGAAAATCATACCAAATGTCATGCAAATCGGACTACTTTGACACAAGCTATTTGTATTCCCTATGTAAAAGTTGTCCGATTTACACGACATTTGTAATGATTTTCATCGGAAAACCCCAAGGAATCCATCGGCGACACTTCCATATCCATACGATAAGGAATAACGAATTATTTTATTTCCTAACCAGATACAGGGTAATTATGGAGCAACGCCCGTCAAGGAAATGCGGCGGCCTGGTACCCCGTGGCGAGGACAGTCCTTCGCTGTGCCTCACCCGATTTTTATGGCTTTTTCCGGAAAAAGGTACGAATCCTGGGCCGAACGTAGCGAATTGAGGTCGAGCCCCCGCAGTCGAGGGTCAAATATCCATTTGAGCGTATTAAGAAATTCTTTGCTTCGTCGTATCGAAAGGGAAGTGGTGCCAATGGATTCCTTATGTTTTTCTGACGAAAATCATACCAAATGTCATGCAAATCGGACTACTTTGACACAAGCTATTTGTATTCCTTATGTAAAAATAGTCCGATTTTCATGATGTTTGGCATGATTTTAATCGGGAGAACGCCCGGAATCCATTGGCGTCACTTCCCCTTCGATACGATGAAGAAAAGAGTTTCTTAATACGCTCAAATGGATATTTCACCCTCGACAGCGGAGGGTCGACTTCAATTCGTTACGTTCGGCCCAGGATTCGTACCTTTTTCCGAAAAGAGCCATAAAATTCTATGGTCACTGCGGGGTGTTGTCCTCGCCACGGGGTGACGGGCGCAGCACCAGAATCAGCCTGTACCTACCTTTTTAAGAAATAAAACAATTCGTTATTCCCTATCGTATGGATATGGAAGTGTCGCCGATGGATTCCTTGGGGTTTTCCGATGAAAATCATTACAAATGTCGTGTAAATCGGACAACTTTTACATAGGGAATACAAATAGCTTGTGTCAAAGTAGTCCGATTTGCATGACATTTGGTACGATTTTCGTCAGAAAAACATAAGGAATCCATTGGCGTCACTTCCCTTTCGATACGATGAAGAAAAGGGTTACTTAATACGCTCAAATGGATAATTCACCCTCGACTGCGGAGGGTCGACTTCAATTCGTTACGTTCGGCCCAGGATTCGTACCTTTTTCCGAAAAGAGCCATAAAAATCGGGTGAGGCACAGCGAAGGACTGTCCTCGCCACGGGGTACCAGGCCGCCGCATCTCCTTGACGGGCGTTGCTCCATAATTACCCTGTATCTGGTTAGGAAATAAAATAATTCTTTATTTTTTATCGTATGGATATGGAAGTGTCGCAGATAGATTCCTTGGGGATTTCCGATGAAAATCATGCCAAGTGTCGTGGAAATCGGACAACTCTTACATAAGGAATACAAATTGCTTGTGTCAAAGTAGTCCGATTTGCATGACATTTGGTATGATTTTCGTCAGAAGAACATAAGGAATCCATTGGCGTCACTTCCCTTTCGATACGATGAAGAAAGGGGTTTCTTAATACGCTCAAATGAATAATTCACCCTCGACTGCGGAGGGTCGACTTCAATTCGCTACGTTCGACCCAGGATTCGTACCTTTTTCCGGAAAAAAGCCATAAAAATCGGGTGAGGCACAGCGAAGGTCTGTCCTCGCCACGGGGTGCTAGCGCATCTCCTTGACGGGCGTTGCTCCAGAATTACCCTGTATCATTTGGGCAGTGTGTGACCCGACTACCCTCCGTGTAATTGGTCTGCGCGAAGTGGGGCGCAAGTCCGATCATTATTAGTACTCCTGCCCGAGAGGAATACGATTTTCTTTAATTATAGTACATGTGTGTTTTGTAATAAAATGTTTCCATCGTCTCCTGAATTCAATAACTGGCATCCAGATATCTACGCTCCTACAATCCACCGTCAACACGGCTCGTGGAGAGACACAGGAAGAAAAGGGGTAGCCCGCTGTCGACGCGTGGTCCTCTCGAGTATAAACACGAGCTTCAATATCAGAACAAAAGCAAGCGTTAACGTATTCCGTGCGAGAGAAGGTGGGCATTGCTGTGAAGAGGGCCTCTTCAAGAGAGCAGCCGTTTGTGAGGAATGCAAATCCGAATGGTTCTGATACAATCTGGTCCCTATGATTGAAATTTAGTCTAGCAACTTTCACTCCTCCTAACCTAACCAATCGAACTTGCATTCCTTCCAAAAGAACCGGCCATCCGAGCGTAGAAGCAAGTGCGAAATAAAAGTAACGGTGCGCTTCTCGATACCGCAGATGTACCTACCTAAGTAGCATTTCTGACGGAAAAAAATTGTCCAGCCTTTGGGCCTGGCGTAGACCTTTGGCAGGTAGGTATCTATTTCAAAAGGCAGTGTCACCCGTGGATCCAGTAAGACCGTCCCCGGTCCGTGCTATACCAGACAGTTTTCTTCCAGTGAAAATCAGTAAATTTGCAAGCGCAATATCTTAAAAACCAGTGAAAATAAAGTGTATACATTAAAGCTTATTGAATTTGTCTTGGAACGCACTATCAACTCAGGTATTCAAAAAAAATAGTTCCATTTGAAAAACCGAACTTGACCATCGTATCTTTTAAAATAATAATCGATAAAAAAATTCGTTCGCGCTAATTAATTTGCCCCCTCGAACCATGCAATTCCCTATTTTTTTTATATTTTTATCTCCAATAGTTTAGGAGGAAGCCGGCTGTTTAGCTTTCCCGCGGACACACTGTATATACTTTATTTTCACTAGTTTTTAAGATATTGCGCTTGCAAATTTACTGATTTTCACTGGAAGAAAACTGTCTGGTATAGCACGGACCGGGGACGGTCTTACTGGCTCCACGGGTGGCACTGCCTTGTGAAATAGATATCTACCGGCCAAAGGTCTACGCCAGGCCCAAAGGCTGGACAATTTTTTTCCGTCAGAAATGCTACTTAGGTAGGTACATCTGCGGTATCGAGAAGCGCACCGTTACTTTTATTTCGCACTTGCTTCTACGCTCGGATGGCCGGTTCTTTTGGGAGGGATGCAAGTTCGATTGGTTAGGTTAGGAGGAGTGAAAGTTGCTAGACTAAATTTCAATCATAGGGAGCAGATTGTATCAGAACCATTCGGATTTGCATTCCTCACAAACGGCTGCTCTCTTGAAGAGGCCCTCTTTCACAGCAATGCCCACCTTCTTTCGCACGGAATACGTTAACGCTTGCTTTTGTTATGATATTGAAGCTCGTGTTTATACTCGAGTGGACCACGCGTCGACAGCGGGCTACCCCTTTTCTTCCTGTGTCTCTCCACGAGCCGTGTTGACGGTGGATTGTAGGAGCGTAGATATCTGGATGCCAGTTATTGAATTCAGGAGACGATAGAAACATTTTATTACAAAACACACATGTACTATAATTAAAGTAAATCTTATTCCTCTCGGGCAGGAGTACTGATAATGATCGAACTTGCGCCCCACTTCGCGCAGACCAATTACACGGAGGGTAGTCGGGTCACACACTGCCCAAATGATACAGGGTAATTCTGGAGCAACGCCCGTCAAGGAGATGCGCTGGCACCCCGTGGCGAGGACAGACCTTCGCTGTGCCTCACCCGATTTTTATGGCTTTTTTTCCGGAAAAAGGTACGAATCCTGGGTCGAACGTAGCGAATTGAAGTCGACCCTCCGCAGTCGAGGGTGAACTATCCATTTGAGCGTATTAAGAAACCCTTTTCTTCATCGTATCGAAAGGGAAGTGACGCCAATGGATTCCTTATGTATTTCTGACGAAAATCATACCAAATGTCATGCAAATCAGACTACTTTGACACAAGCTATTTGTATTCCCTATGTAAAAGTTGTCCGATTTACACAACATTTGTAATGATTTTCATCGGAAAACCCCAAGGAATCCATCGGCGACACTTCCATATCCATACGATAAGGAATAACGAATTGTTTTATTTCATAAAAAGGTAGGTACAGGCTGATTCTGGTGCTGCGCCCGTCACCCTGTGGCGAGGACCACACCCCGCAGTGCCCATAGAATTTTATGGCTCTTTTCGGAAAAAGGTACGAATCCTGGGCCGAACGTAACGAATTGAAGTCGACCCTCCGCAGTCGAGGGTGAAATATCCATTTGAGCGTATTAAGAAATTCTTTTCTTCGTCGTATCGAAAGGGAAGTGGTGCCAATGGATTCCTTATGTTTTTCTGATGAAAATCGTACCAAATGTCATGCAAATCGGACTACTTTGACACAAGCAATTTGTATTCCTTATGTAAGAGTTGTCCGATTTCCACGATATTTGCCATGATTTTCATCGGAAATCCCCAAAGAATCCATCCGCGGCACTTCCATATCCATACGATAAAGAATAAAGAATTATTTTATTTCCTAACCAGATACAGGGTAATTATGGAGCAACGCCCGTCAAGGAGATGCGGCAGCCTGGTACCCCGTGGCGAGGACAACCCCTCGCAGTGCCTGACCGAATTTTATGGCTTTCCACCCGCGAAGGGGTTCGAGTCCTTCATAAGAAGTGAGGAACCTTCGACTTGCGCATTTCTCATCAGATCTTTGCAAAAACGACACCTACCGATTCCTTATGTTTCGTCGATGAAGCTGTCACTAAGAACGACGTTATTCGGACCATAATGAAGGAAATTCCATGGAATATCGATTTATATCATTTCAAGCTGACTTGACTTGGTTAAAAATAGTCCGATTTACATGAAATTTGGTATGATTTTAATCGACGGAACGCCAGGAATCCATTGGCGCCACTTCCCCTTCGATACGAGGAAGAAAAGAAGCAAACATTTGAAATCCTGAATATTTCTCACTTCTTAATGGTATTCCAAACCCTTCGAGGGTCGAAAGCCATAAAATTCGATGGGCACTGCGGGGTGTTGTCCTTGCCACGGGGTGACGGGCGTACCTCCAGAATTACCCTGATGAAATAGAGGTGGAGGATGCCACATCTGGTTACCAAAAACTAACCGGACCGATCGGCTGCGGTGTCTTGCCAGAGTCGCGGTTTATGAGCGGATTTTCCGCGCGTCGGCGGTAGGCAACGGTACATAGTATGGGTCCGAAGTTATCGTACCCACTACCCATCGACAGAACAATATACGGATTAACTCAGACTGGACAATGTCACCACGTTTTTTATTGGCCTTTACAAATTCGGCAAACAGATGTTGTCGAAACGTTCTTGGAGAAATAATAAATTATCGATCGTAAAGAGCGAATGAATTTTCGTCTGGCTCTGAGTTCGCTTTTGTCCCGACGCACGCGAGAAAGATGCCCCAAATATAGGAATTGAAAAGTATTATCCACCGTCAATACGCCTCGTGGAGAGACACAGTAAGAAAAGGGGTACACCGTTGAGTGCGCGTGGTTTCGCCTGCATCGTCCTCCTTTCAAATTAAAGACGGATTCCTTATCTCTCGAGTATAAATCCTTATCTCTCAAGTATAAACACACGTTGGAATTTCAAATCTGGTTAGGAAATAAAATGATTCTTTATTTTTTATCCTATGGATATGGAAGTGCCGCAGATGGATTCCTTGGGGATTTCCGATGAAAATCATGGCAAATGTCGTGGAAATCGGACAACTTTTACATAGGGAGTACAAATAGCTTGTGTCAAAGTAGTCCGATTTGCATGACATTTAGTATGGTTTTCGTCAGAAAAACATAAGGAATCCATTGGCGTCACTTCCCTTTCGATACGATGAAGAAAAGGGTTTCTTAATACGCTGTAATGCATAATTCACCCTCGACTGCGGAGGGTCGACTTCAATTCACTACGTTCGACCCAGGATTCGTACCTTTTTCCGGAAAAAAAGCCATAAAAATCGGGTGAGGCACAACAAAGGTCTGTCCTCGACACGGGGTGCCAGCGCATCTCCTTGACGGGCGTTGCTCCAGAATTACCCTGTATCATTTGGGCAGTGTGTGACCCGACTACCCTCCGTGTAATTGGTCTCCGCGAAGTGGGGCGCAAGTTCGATCATTATCAGTACTCCTGCCCGAGAGGAATACGATTTACTTTAATTATAGTACATGTGTGTTTTGTAATAAAATGTTTCTATCGTCTCCTGAATTCAATAACTGGCATCCAGATATCTACGCTCCTACAATCCACCGTCAACACGGCTCGGGAGAGACACAGGAAGAAAAGGGTGGCTGTCGACGCGTGGTCCTCTCGAGTATAAACACGAGCTTCAATATCAGAACAAAAGCAAGCGTTAACGTATTCCGTGCGAGAGAAGGTGGGCATTGCTGTGAAAGAGGGCCTCTTCAAGAGAGCAGCCGTTTGTGAGGAATGCAAATCCGAATGGTTCTGATACAATCTGCTCCCTATGATTGAAATTTAGTCTAGCAACTTTCACTCCTCCTAACCTAACCAATCGAACTTGCATCCCTCCCAAAAGAACCGGCCATCCAAGCGTAGAAGCAAGTGCGAAATAAATATACTGCAGATGTACCTACCTAAGTAGCATTTCTGACGGAAAAAAATTGTCCCGCCTTTGGGCCTGGCGTAGACCTTTGGCAGGTAGGTATCTATTTCAAAAGGCAGTGCCACCCGTGGATCCAGTAAGACCGTCCCCGGTCCGTGCTATACCTGACAGTTTTCTTCCAGTGAAAATCAGTAAATTTGCAAGCGCAATATCTTAAAAACCAGTGAAAATAAAGTGTATACATTAAAGCTTATTGAATTTGTCTTGGAACGCACTATCAACTCAGGTGTTCAAAAAAAATAGTTCCATTTGAAAAACCGAACTTGACCATCGTATCTTTTAAAATAATAATCGATAAAAAAATTCGTTCGGGCTAATTAATTGGCCCCCTCGAACCATGCAATTCCCTATTTTTTTTATATTTTTATCTCCAATAGTTTAGGAGTAAGCCGGCTGTTTAGCTTTCCCGCGGACACCCTGTATGTATTGGTAGAAATAGAAAATTTAATTTTTAGGTTATTGTTTCAGATGAAAAGACAGCTGCGAAAGCTTAAATATGAACGCCTGGGACAGGGAGGGGCGCCGGGGAGGACGGCGCGGAAGGGACCAAGGAGGATGGAGCGGTAGGAGCCAAGGAGGATGGAGCGGAAGTGGCCGGGGAGGCGACGTAAAAAATTTTTATATGTCATTTTAAATATAAATAAAAACCTTTTATTAATTAATGTGATGGGTTTTATTTCTAAGCGGGCAAAAGTGATCCATTTCGGTTGGAATGTACAATGTCGTATATAGGGTGAATGTACCAGTAAATGAACACATACCCGTAAAATGCCCATACGTAGTGAATGGGCATTTTATATTAAAATGAGTAAAATAAGTTATTAAAATAAGCAACTAATTAATTAGAGACTTCTTTTAAATTCTTACTTCATATCCAAACAATTTTTGCAGCACGTGGAATCAATCGCGCTGCAAACATAATTTGATAATATTTTTCATTCATTAGCCTTAAGTGTTCATTTATTGGTGCGTTTACCTTACGGTTCATTTCACACCAAGCGGATCACTTTGCGCACTCGATGGCTGAGATTTTGTTCAAATTGAAACACGTTATAGTGCATGTGAAAATAAGAAAGTTTCAAATTGTCAAATTTTACACATTGAAAATTGTTCAAAAATGTAGACCCTCAAAGTGCACAATTTTCATCGATTTTTTGGAAAACTACATTTCGAATTTGGCAAAATAATTATTTAAACAGTAAAGAAAATCTATGAAACATCATATACATGTAATTCCATCGGGTGTCTACTTCTTGTACTAATTGCAGAGGCCTTGTTTCGGAATCCCTACATTTTTGAAGTTGTATAAATGTTTCTCTCGCAGATGTTGAACGTGCAAAAAATCCCACTATAGCTCGGCACTTCTTAGGAATTATTTCATATCGCTCATCATTTTTTAAGCAAGTCCTAATAGCCAGATGAAAACAATGTGCAAAACATGGTATTCGAGTCCAGTTTGCTCGTGTATTTATGGCTTTAACAACATTTGGAACATTGTCTGATATGATAAAAACCTGTTTTCCTTTAATTATGCCCCGCGTAGTCAATGAATTTACTATTATGCCTTGAATATGTTTATGTCTGTGTTTTGTCGGTAAATATTGCAAATTTAGAATATAATGATTGATGAAAAAATTGTTACCGGAGAACGCAGAACAACTATGTTTGATACATGTTAATTTAAAATACTAAAATATTCGCCTTCCCGTATATTTTTGTTACTATGAAACGTCCAGGAAATATTCCTTTCTGTATGCTTATAGTTGTTTGTACATTTTTTATTCGATATCAAAAGCAATCCCGAAAAACATTAATACCCGATATATTCCCTCTGCATAAAGTGTTAAGTAAGTGTATTATATTATTATTAGTGAAGTATATTATATTATTATTTGAAAATACGGTACAACGCGGTACAAACCTAGTACAAACTGGTACAACCACGAGTTTTTAATTTTTCGCAAATTTTTTTTCCCAGTAGTACGACTCGACACTTTGGTTATTTCGATTTTTCTCGGAAACCAAAAGAGTTAAACAATTTCTCCGAACGGTACAACGCGGTACAAACCTAGTACAAACTAGTACAACTTCGAGTTTTTAATTTTTCGCAAATTTTTTTCCCCAGTAGTACGACTCGACACTTTGGTTATTTCGATTTTTCTCGGAAACTAAAAGAGTTAAACAATTTCTCCGAACGGTACAACGCGGTACAAACCTAGTACAAACTGGTACAATATCGAAAATTTAAGTTTTCAAAAAAGGGGGGCTAAGTTCACACAGGTTACTAGGTGCGTACTAAACTGTGAATGTGTGAATCAGTGAAAATCGGGACGTATGTGTATGTGTATACGTGAAATGCACCGCTTAACCTGTCCACGGATCGTCACGCCAGCGACACGTATGCAGCAGATAGAAGGATAAACATTGAAATTGAATATTTCTTCTTTTCTTAGGAAAAGAAAATATATTCAATTTCTTTGTATATCCTTCTATCTGCTGCAAACGCGTCACTGACGCGACGATCCAGGGTCAGACGGCCCTAGAAAAGGTAAACCAGGGAAAGTGAGGACGCCATTTGAAGGATTTCTGGTCATTCCAAAATTTAATCTTTTAAATTTTATTTTAGAAATGACTGATTTATTTTATGTGATGACTGATCCACGTGGGCTACACTTCCTCGTGTCTGCGCGCCAAACAATTAAAAATGACGACGGTCGTCATGGTAACATTTCACCAACGTCGAAAGGTTGTGTGTCGTGCTCACTGATACACCTAGGTATGTGTGTGTGATGTCCCTAGCGCCTCCTGCCTACTTGGTGCTAACTAAACGGGAACTTCAGCCAAACAATGACGGCTTGGTCCCCCTGCTGTAGGTGTGCTGCCACGCCGGAGTCCTCCAAACCACGGTGTAATAGACAGGTGTTCCGACTCCTGTTCAGAATGTGTGATTTTTTCGTCCTAGTTCTTCTCGCGGCCGCTAGATTGGCGCTCAAGGAAAAAAGGCTTGTTATACCACTAAAATCTCTACTACTACAGTCTCATTAATACATATGTATATGCCTTCTAAGTCGCGACGCCTCTCGCGACGGCCAGGGGAACTAAAGAGAAATCGGCACACAAAATCGATCGGGTAAAAAGGTATAGAGATGGAACACCTGTCTATTACACCATGCTCCAAACCCATGGACATAGGACGGTATTCCTAAACGTGTCTTAAGATTAAGCAAATGCTTAAGCATTCGGCATCCTTTTCTAGCTACTAGGTTAGTAGAGGATGCCGCATGCTTAAGCATTTGCTTAAGAATAAGTAGCGACTATGAATACCGGCCATAGGAATATAGGGACAGAGGGTGAGGCTAGCTTGTGGACGAGGGACACGAAGCCTAATTGAGGGACGGGCCCCCACCCAGGGCAACCGAAGGGTGCCTGGACGTGATTGGTTGCATTAGTGCGCATGCTCTGTACCGCTAAATATGAAAAACTATTAACCACAGATTAATGCAAATGTCTACGTTAATACAATATATGGTACAAATATAATTATTTTAAATATAATAAAAATCCTCAATACCTGTGAAATGTAAGTTTCACATTATTACTTCGATTCGTACGTTTTTTCCAATTTTGGCAATCTGACCTGTTGGTACACGAGGGCACAGAGCACTTCATTGAACTAAGTTTAATTTATATTTATTATATTGGTAACTAACTATTTAGTTATCAAAACGTTAAAGAAAATGTGATGTGACGCTATGCAACTGTTTGGGATTAAGCTAGTTCCACTCACCGCCACACTCACTTCCACTGCAGCACCTCGCGGACCGCGATTCAGCGACGCTGATCGCAGGGCAACACCAATCAGCGCTGATCGATCAACCAATCAGCGCGGATCGATGAGCCAATCGGGGTGCCGCGCTGTGCTCTAGGAGAAGAGTGAAGACGCGTAACGGTCGGCGGCCATATTCGGCTCTCTTCTCTTGTGTGCTCTGCAGCAAATCAGTCTGATCTCGCTCCGCGAATTTACGACTCAGCTCAGCTTCTCTCGCTCTCAAGTGTTTTATAATTGTCCGCTCTTCTCACTGTTAGCTATTGTGCATTTATACATTGCGTTGAACACTCACAAGTCCAACGATTAGTATAATCGTGTGGACGCCACGTGGTGTAATCGCGTGGTGATCAAGTCTTGCTCATCTCATTATTCTTGTGCCGTACCGTGATCAGTAACATCACGGGACGTTTTTTGAAGATTAAGAACTCTCACCTTGTGCAAATAAATTTACGAAGTTTTCAACGAAAACAGTGATTGTGTACCTGTCTAAGATTCCTCTCATCCCTCACATAACCTCAAACATAATTTGGTCCTTCGAGCCGGAGCTTAGACAGGAAGTGCAGTGAACTCTCAAAAGCAGTGCAGCATGGCTGGTGACGAACCGTCAAAGTCAGCGACTCGGTCCCAGACAGCGTCGAGGCCGACATCACCCGCCATCACGCTTGATGTCCCTTCTCAACCTCCAACTGACAACGTCGAGGAGGCAGGACGGGAGACGAGAGCCTCGTCTCCGTCCGGGATACCATCCGAACTTCTGTCAAAGGCAGAGACTCAGCTCAGCCGGCTGGAGTCTTTAACAGTATTGAAGAAAAGGCTGCCCAAATGTGCCCCGAACACCACCATGGCGGAGCTTAAGGTGTACATGAGACAGCTCGATGATCTGCTCAAGGCGTTCCAAAAGAAACACGCCTACTTTGAAGTCGCGTGGCCCATGGCACACCGCAACCATGCATACTTCAAGGATAAGCTCTATTTTAAGGCAACCGAGCTCTGCATGGACATCAAGCTGATGATCGGCAAGCTTAGGGAAGAATTGGCCCCCTTCGTACCCACAGTGACATCAGGCTTTGCTCAATTCTCACCAGCTCCAGGGAAGCTCCCTGAACTGGCACTGCCAACCTTCACTGGCAATTACCTGAAGTGGCCGGCTTACTGCGAGCTCTTCTCAGCTCTCATTATTGCAAGAAGGGATCTCACGGATATTGAAAAACTTCAATATCTGCTCTCAAGTCTGTCTGGAGAACCTGCACAGAAGGTAGAAGCTCTACCTCTGAAGGGAGCCTCCTTCAATCCAGCCTGGGAGTTGCTCAAGGGCACCTATGAAAATAAGAGGCTGCTCATCCAGGCGCAGCTGGATAAGCTCTTCGATGTGAAGCCTGTGCTGAATAAGAACGCAGCGGCTCTCAAGCAGCTCATCTCAACTGTAGAGGAAGCACAGACATCTCTTAGCTCACTTGACGTCACCACAAACTTGGGTGACTGCGTTCTGACCCATCTTGTGGCGCGTCAACTAGACAAAAGTTCAAGGGAGGCGTGGGAAACCTCAATGGGCTCGTCCATGGAGTACCCCACGTTCCAACAAATCAAGGACTTCACTATCAACAAGGTGAGGGCATTGGAGAGAGCGGGAGCCCCAACCTCTCAATGCTCCACCAGCTCAACGGTGAAGGTTACTGGGAAACCAGCAGCTCAGCGAGCATCAACGTTCACAGCATCACAGGGGACCGTGAAGAATAAAAGCTTCCCGTGTGATCTTTGCCAAGGGGATCACTTCATTGTGATGTGTCCCAAGTTCAGGGGCATGAGTGTGCAGGAGAGGAGAAAGGTTGTGGCAAACAACATGCTTTGCTACAATTGTTGTGGGCGCCATTCGTCAGCCAATTGCAAGTCTCCTCACCGGTGCAAGCAGTGTGGAATCCAGCACCACACCATGCTGCACGTGGCGCCAGTCCAACCAAAACCTCAAGCTGAGGCCCCGCAGCCGTCGAAGTCTCAGCAACGCTGAGACATCCAAGCAGTCGTCAACTCATCAGCTCAGCTCACTCCTGCACACTCATCTCAAGGCCAATCATCATTATGCAGCCATCTCACGCTTCTAGCAACCGCTCAAGCTCATCTCTGCTCACCAGTGTCAACTCATCTGGTTCGTATACTCATAGATTCAGGATCAGAGCTCACCTTTGTTAAGGAGGAGCTCCTCACTCAATGCAATCTCCCGCGGTCTCAATCGTCCATCTCAATCATTGGCATCGGAGGGAAGAAGTCAACACAGACAAGAGGTGTCGCCTCATTAACACTGCGTTCAATTCATAGACCGGTATCAATTTCCTTTCAATCTCATGTTCTTAGATCACTATCTTCAAGGGTGCCCTCTGCTGAGGTACCCAACCAAGAGTGGCCATATTTGATGGGGCTCACGTTGGCAGATCCTGACTTTTTAAAACCACAACCTGTTGACATTCTCATCGGAGCAGACACATATGGACAAATCATAAAGCCCAATGTCATCAAGGGCTCTCCTTCCATGCCGATCGCTCAGCTCTCGGTCTTTGGATGGCTCGTACTTGGACCAGTTAATTCTCCAACCACACTTTCTCAGTTATCTCATCACACATCACTCGTACAAGAGAGCGAGTCAACCGTACGTGATTTATTGGAGAAATTTTGGATTCAAGAGGAGCTTCCGAGTGACACTCCATCTCAACTCAATCCTGAAGAGCAGGAGTGCGAAGATCATTTTCGAGCAACACACACAAGAGATGCCACAGGACCATACATCGTACGCATCCCTCTCAAATCAACACCTAGTGTATTGGGCAACTCATATCTGGCAGCTCATGCATGCTTGAAACGCACTCTCATCAAGCTCAACAGGAACGCTGGGTATCGTAAACTCTATCAAGAATTCATATCAGAGTACGAACATCTCAACCATATGGTAAGAGCACCACCAATCTCATCTCATAACAATTCAATCTTTTACCTTCCTCATCATGGAGTGCTCAAGCCCGACAGCAAAACCACCAAACTGAGGGTTGTCTTCAATGGCTCGTGTGCAACGTCATCTGGGTACTCTCTTAACGATCTCATGCACACAGGGCGTAACCTTCTGCTCAATATTTCAGACGTGCTGCTGTGGATTCGGCAGCACAGGTTCATTTTTGCTACAGACATCACAAAAATGTACCGACAAGTCCGAGTTCATGAAGACGATCAAGATCTCCAACGCATACTGTGGGTGGACGAGGAAGGGGAAGAAATATCATTCAGGCTCACGACAGTCACTTACGGCACCAAGGCTGCACCGTTTCTGGCTGTTCGAGCATTGCTTCAACTGGTGGAGGACGAAGGGCACCGCTTCCCATTGGCTGTACCCTCCATAACACACGCACGATATGTCGACGACATCTTTGGCGGCGCTGACACAGGTGAGCAACTCATTAAAATTGCACAACAACTGAAAGGCCTGTGTCACGCGGGAGGTTTTCCACTCGCCAAATGGCATTCAACGCATCCTGCACTACTCGAAGAAACATCGTCCATCTCAAGAGCTCAAAACTCAACCATCTCACTCGACGACTGCCACACTAAAATTCTGGGGTTGCAATGGAATAGTTTCCAAGACAACTTCACATTCTCATCGAAACCTCTCAGCTCATTCTCCATCCCAACGAAACGCATCATTCTATCAGAAGTTTCTCAAATATTTGATCCTCTCGGTTTCCTATCACCAGTCATCATTCGAGCAAAAATGATCCTGCAGGAGTTATGGCTGCATAAACTTCGTTGGGACGATCCAATGCCACCTCAAGTCACATCTCATTGGTATTCCATCAGAGAAGATCTCACAAGCCTGGTCAGGCTCTCAATTCCCAGGTGGTTCAACACCTACTCCAATTCAGTCGTGGAACTCCACGGCTTCTCTGATGCCTCTCAGCTCACCGTGGCAGCGGTAGTGTACATTACCGTGATCTCACCGTCCACAAATCTCAAAGTGTCGACACTGGTGTGCGCCAAAACTAAGGTAGCACCTCTCAAGAAACTTACAATCCCGAGACTCGAACTCACAGCAGCATTGATGCTGGCAAAGCTTGCCAAGTATGTTCAAGCAACTCTTCAGCTCAACATTGAATCTACTCATTTGTGGACGGACTCTCAAGTGGCACTTACATGGATCAATTCTCACGCCTCCCGCTGGAAGGAGTACGTCAGGAATCGTGTAGCTCAAATTCAAGAGCTCTCTTCTCACGCACATTGGAGACACGTTCCAGGCACTTCTAATCCAGCTGATTGCGCGTCTCGAGGCCTCACGACATCTCAGCTTGAACATCATCAGCTATGGTGGACGGGACCAGCATGGCTTTCTCAACCCAGTGACTCATGGCCATCACAATCATTACATCAGGACGACTCGAGTGCACTAGAGGCTCGTCCAGGATTCGCGACCTTACTCAACATTCAAGAAATTAAATATCACTGGGATCTCATATACAGATTCTCAACTCTCAACAAACTGATTCGCATTACTTCAGCTTGTTTCAGATTCATCTCAAGGTTAAGAAAATTGCCTGTATCATTGCCACTCAGCTCACATACACCAAGGGATTTGGAAACGGCCCGCATTTTTTGGATAAAGATGACTCAGGCAATCTACTTCAACCACGAATTAAAAGTTATCAGCTCGAACTCGATGTTGCCTTCATCTCATGCCTTCAGTCGACTCACTGCGTTCATCGATGAACAAGGAGTCATACGAGTTGGAGGCAGACTTCGTAACGCTCACATTGATTATGAAGGTAAACATCCTGCAATCTTACCTCGCAACTCACATCTGTCCGATCTGATTATAGACCACTCTCACAAGCGAACTCTTCATGGAGGCACTCAGCTCACTCTCGCTCACATCAGACAGACCTATTGGATCGTCGGAGGTCGAGCTCCAGTGAAATCTCATATACTGCGGTGTGTTGTGTGTGCTCGACAAAGGGGGATCCGTGCCCATCAACTGATGGGCCAACTACCTCTTTCTAGAGTCACACCCTCACAACCATTCACCCACACTGGAATTGACTACGCTGGTCCGATCATTCTCTAAACGTGGAAGGGGCGAGGAGCAAAAACACAAAAGGGCTGGATCTGTGTTTTTGTGTGCATGACAACGTCAGCTGTTCATCTCGAGCTTGTAACAGACTACTCCACCGAAGGCTTCATCGCCACATACAGGCGATTCTCATCAAGACGTGGGATTCCACACACCATCTACTCTGACTGCGGAACCAACTTCGTTGGTGCCGATGCAAATCTCAAGAGCATGTTCACTCAGAGCTCACAGTATCATCAAGAATTGGCTTCTCTATTTGTCAACGACAATACAACGTGGTGTTTCAACCCACCAGCAGCTCCTCACATGGGCGTAAAATGGGAAGCGGTCGTCAAGTCCATGAACTATCATCTACGACGGACTGTTCACGAGACTGTACTCACGTACGAAGAGTTCAGCACGCTTCTCACACAAATTGAGGCCATGCTTAATTCTCGACCACTCGAGGCCCTTAGCGATGATCCTGAAGACGTCTCAACACTCACTCCAGCACATTTCCTCATCGGCAAACCGTTAACAACGTTGCCTGAACCATCAGTTGAAAGCTCATCACTCTCACCATCTGCCAGATGGCAATTAATCCAGAAGAAGATGCAACAATTTTGGTCTCAATGGTCCACTCACTACCTACAACGTCAGCAAGCGATTTCGAAATGGCATCACCCATCCAATGACATCAAGGTCGGGTCATTGATACTCATCACCGATGAACGGTTTCCCCCGAGCAAGTGGCCACTTGCTCGGGTTCTCTCATTGCATCCTGGGAAGGATGGACTCACAAGGGTTGTGACCATCAAGACAGCAACCACCACTCTAACTAGGCCAATTGCCAAGTTGGCAGTTTTGCCTGTTTCAGGTTAACATCATCAACTTCGTTGCTGAAGGCGGGAGGAATGTTTGGGATTAAGCTAGTTCCACTCACCGCCACACTCACTTCCACTGCAGCACCTCGCGGACCGCGATTCAGAGACGCTGATCGAAGGGCAACACCAATCAGCGCTGATCGATCAACCAATCAGCGCGGATCGATGAGCCAATCGGGGTGCCGCGCTGTGCTCTAGGAGAAGAGTGAAGACGCGTAACGGTCGGCGGCCATATTCGGCTCTCTTCTCTTGTGTGCTCTGCAGCAAATCAGTCTGATCTCGCTCCGCGAATTTACGACTCAGCTCAGCTTCTCTCGCTCTCAAGTGTTTTATAATTGTCCGCTCTTCTCACTGTTAGCTATTGTGCATTTATACATTGCGTTGAACACTCACAAGTCCAACGATTAGTATAACCGTGTGGACGCCACGTGGTGTAATCGCGTGGTGATCAAGTCTTGCTCATCTCATTATTCTTGTGCCGTACCGTGATCAGTAACATCACGGGACGTTTTTTGAAGATTAAGAACTCTCACCTTGTGCAAATAAATTGACGAAGTTTTCAACGAAAACAGTGATTGTGTATCTGTCTAAGATTCCTCTCATCCCTCACATAACCTCAAACAGCAACGCTATGGGGCTATGGACGCTATGGACGCTATGGCCAACGGTACATATGGTAGTGCTGCGCTTGCGCCGGACAGGGGCCAATGGAAATGAGGCACCCTTTTACCTCGTCCCCGTCCCGCAATGGGTGCGACCCCGCAGTGGTAGTGTTGCGTGGCCGTCTGGATTCCTTGGATCCTTCGTGGGGAATTTGGCGAGGAACGATGCCCGTGGAGTGCTAAGGCACTCTGCTCCTTGGACACGGATTTTTATAGATGTTTATAATAATAAGAAAGGGAATAAAACAATAAAACGATTGAAACACAAATAACTGGTAGCTTTAATAAACTTAGTGAAACGATTCGAACACAAAGAATGAATTTTTAGAGTTTTAGGAATACGTCTGTTCGCTTTGGATGTCGGGGTTTGAGTGAGTTACAAGGGCAAACGCTTTTACAACTTTTGTTATTTTTCAAGATGTCCTTAAGATCTAAAGCTAAGATCCAATCAAATATTTATTAACTAAATTCCTATTGGTCAATCTATTTCTTCCCAGTTATTGATTTTTAGAATCAAGCGTTAACAACATTGCCCTGGAATTACATCTAGGAGAAAGGATCAAAGTGCAGTTCATTTATTCAAACACCCGTTTCTAAGTGGATATTGATTGATTTATAATCTTGAAGTCCTCTGATTAAAAGAATCTTTAACTATTTTCAAACCCCTCGGGTTTGTGCGAACTTCACTTTGTCTCCCTTTCCAATTACATTCGTGTAGTTCGATTTCGAACATCGCGTTTCTGAAGTTTATACTACACGCCGCTAGACGAGGGTCGCAACAGTAGTGAGCCCCCTTGTCCAAACCCTGCTTAAGGACGGTATTCACAGTCGCGTCTTGATCTCAAGACTATGTCAAGCATTTGCTCAAGATGCCGCCTAGATTCATAGTTGCGTCTTGAGGTCGTGTCTTGAGCATTTGCTTGAAGAAAATCTTGTTCAAATTAGAGCTGTTACTTTTCTACCCGTCGGGTACCCGTCTACCCGAAATAACTTCAAGCCATTGAAAGTGGTATTGTTCGATCATATTTGGCTAACATCAGACTCCACCACAGACAATCACAAACAATACTACATTCAATTGCTTGAAGTTATCCCGGGTAATGTCCGGGTACCCGGGTACCCGACGGGTAGAAAAGTAACAGCTCTAGTTCAAATAAGTATATCCTTGTATGACGTCACATTTTCTCAAGACTATGGGCGGTATTCATAAACGTGTCTTAAGCAAATGCTTAAGATCATCTTCTAGAGGACGGTCTTATTTCACTTAAGACATCAGGTATTCATAGACGTTGCTTAAGATGATCTTAAGCATTTGCTTAAGAATAAGCAATTGCTTATATCATATAAGCACTGTCTTTATAAAGCATTTGCTTAAGACAATGCTCATTCACGTTCGGAAATTTTCGGAATAATTCTGTTAGAACAACCAATGATTGAAGGATATTCCGTTCGTTCCTAGGTGGGCGACGGAGTAGGATGCTCGAACATGTGTGAGTAACGCGTGTGAGCGAGAAGTTATTTATTAATGATTTGCAGAAAAAAATTTTTCCACTGCCATGTAGTGTTTGTTTTTATCATAATAAACTAATATATAAACCCAACCACTAAACTGATGTAATGTAAAAATAAAAACACCTCAGACAGCGGAGACTCCATTTAATTATAATTTATTTTGTACAGGGTGTTAAGAAAGTATTGTTCACCGCTTGGAGGGGTGAATCTACACCCCCCGATCGGTGGAGATTTGCAAAAAAAATTTGCTGCAAAATTGTTTATAACATTGAAAATCAATGTTAAATTTTTTTTTACATCAACATATTCTGTTCGGCATAAGGAGAAAAAGTTTGAAAGGAGCCATATGTCGCAAACGAACCGTTTCGTGGGGAAAAATTGTAAAAGATTTCGCAACGATTTAAATGTATAGAGTTGCACGTAGATGCTTGGGTCCACCACCACCACTTTGCCGTTTGCCAGTATTTACTACCTGAAGGGTAGTGGCCTGGGGTGGGTAGCTCCTGGGCTCTACGCAGACACAACACGGCTTTTAAGGGGGTAGACACGTCACGTGGTCTGGCCGATTTGGCCGGTCGGTATTACAGCAGGTTTTTTCTGCACAGAAATGGTAATACCGATAGATCGACGATTGCCCGGTAAACGCGAGAGGGAGCTGTTTGCTATTTCTGTATTCTATTCTGAATAAGGAAATAAATTCTCAGCTGTTGCGTTGTACTTATAAAAATTTAAACGGAAAGTCGGCTGGTACTACAAACGTAGAAAATTCATTGTACATTTTAATTACTTGAAATGTGCTTATGCTACAATATTCTACGTTAGCAGTAAGGAATTATAAGTGAAAAGGAAAAATAGATGAGGGGATGTCCCCAGAAAATGAAGTTTGTTGGGTTAGACATTTTTTTACTAGCAAAGCATCGAAACAGAACATGAAATACACTTATTACACGTCCTATGCAGAAAGCAGTTATGAACAAACATTATATATAAAATTGTACGGAATCGATTGACGTCACTTTTGCAAAGATCTGATTAGAAATTGCAGAACTTCAGATTCGTCACTGCTTAGCGTGCAACATTGTATAGTCCCGCTGGTTTCGAGCATCAAAGCCCACGAAATTCAGCGAGACACATGATTGTTGGCGAGCATCGCGTTTGACGACTCTAGCTAGAAAATCACGCCGTATGAATGTCCAAGAAACGATAGTGTGAAGTGGCGTGCGTTTCAATTGCACATTGACAATATCGTAGATTCTAGGGCCTAGAATATTAGCTACGTATTACGATGTTCTTCACCAGAGCACTACATTAATGAATAAAAAAAATAAATGAATAGGTCAATTAATTAAAATTAATGAACTGTGCATGATTTTAATGACGCCTAATTTAATTGCACTTACAAACTGAATTACTAAATGTAATTAAAAGAATTTTTTGACGTGCAACATGAAGCTGCGCACGCAAATGGTTGGGCTCGGATTATCGGGAAAGACCTACCCATCCCACCGTTTTGCTTTCTCGCTACGAGCGAGGACCTTCGGGCCCCAGTAGACCACCCATTGATAGCCGAGAGCAATAAAACCGACGGGCCAGATAAAATGTTCATGTTTGATAAGTGTTGAGGAAAGTATTACCAATGGAGTTTTTAGGGTTTCTCGATGAAAATGATGTCAGATATGGAGGGATTCGGTCCACTTTTAGTGAACGTAGTGTGTGTCCTAATAATGTATTCATAAAAAAAATAAACCAAATTGCTTTGCGTCTCGACTCATGTTCGTGGACATAAACTCACCAATCCATCGGTGGTAACACTCTTATCAAGGTGTAATGAGAAATATGAACATTTTCATATTCAGTACTGGATGACTCAAGTCGCCGTCGACCGAGAGTCTCTCGCTGGTGCGCTATTTCACAAGCGGTTCAGACGAGGGCCCTGACAAATGTGAATTTATTTGGGAAACCAAAGTCGCTTCATTCGTGACACCTACTCGCGAACAGATATATGTATGTACAAGAAAAAGCAATTCAATTTCCCGATGACTTGAAGCAACATTTCAATAGGTAAATGCATGAAAAGGTGGGATCAGGAATTCCCAACCAAGTGATGCATATGAAAGAACTGACGATATTCAACAATAGTTTGACGTCTAAATTGTACAATTAAAGTATTTGTTTGACATGAATATAAAGTTTGTCAGCAAAGTCTTTCTCGATTTGAGTTGTATATAAGGCTGACTTTCCTTCGCCATGAAAAGTCCCCTCTTGTCCTGCACGCTGGCAAGAAATCGACGCTCGAAACCAGCGGGACCATACAATGTTGCGCGCTAAGCAGTGACAAATCTGCAGTTCTGCATTTCTAATCAGATCTTTGCGAAAGTGACGTCAGTCGATTCCTCATGTTTTCTCGATCAAATTGGCCCCAAAAATGATACAATTCGGACCAAAATTAAGGAAATTACGTGAAAAATTGTTTGCAGAATTGAAAGCCCGTTTCCTTGAAAATAGTCCGATTTAAATTATTTTCGGTCAATTTAATCAGGAGAATGCCAGGAATCCATTTGTGGCACTTTCATATTGATACGATGAAAAATAAACAAATTCTGTTTCTTTATAATCGATGACACATCGCCGAGCACGGCGATCTCGCGCGGCTCGGGACACAAAGGTTCTCGTCGGTTATTCGAACTTCTAAGATCGGTGGCCGGTGAGTTTTATAACAAGGGGTGTGCGGTTACCCGATTTTTCGGGCTCGGGACGGGCCGGCAACTTTCAGGCGGGATCGGGCGGGGTCCCGATACTTTCGTATTGCTCGAGATCCCGACAGTTTCGGGACCCCGAGACTCGATTCGGGCTACAAGCATAGCCGCCATGAGCGGACAATTTGATTTCAGGTCGGCTCGGCAAAACTCGGACGCGATCGGACGATATCGTTACCAGTAATAGATTAAAATTATTACCTGAGAACATAGAAAAATTATGTTTCTTACACGTTAATTTGAAATAATAAAATATTCGCCTCCTGTATATTGTTGTTATTATGAAACATCCAGGAAATATTCCTTTTTGTATGCTTATAGTTCGTACGTTTTCTATTTTAAATCTGAACCTAACCGGAAAATGATAATACCCTATATATTCCCTTTACATAAAGTACTAAGTGTGAAGTATATTTTATTCAGATTATAAAATATTGTCGGTATAAAAATAGTCTTCTTCCCAAGTTCTGAACATGGTATTTATTTAAGTACGTATATGGACGTATTCAGTATTCACAGACTATTTGGTAGCAATGAAAATACATATATATGTAAATAAATAATAAGATACAAATTATGATTCAACAGGAGACAGAAAGGTAAAAACTTATCACTCTGGTATCGATATAAATGATATACATAATTCTTTCCGTCTCGGTCCCCTCGTTATAGCTGGCTTTCGAGCCGATCGCGTCCGAGTTTTGCCAAGCCGACCTGAAATCAAATTGCCCGCTCATGGCGGTCATGCTTGTAGCCCGAATCGAGTCTCGGGATCCCGAAACCGTCTGGATCTCGAGCAATACGAAGGTATCGGGACCCCGCCCGATCCCGCCCGAAATTTTCCGACCCGTCCCGAGGGCCGAGAATCCAAGCTGCGGGACGATCCGCACACTCCTATTCGTAACGCGTATTCTCTTGTCATCGCAGAACACGAGTGAGCCAGAAGTGGTGGGGATAGCGCCAAGCTTCTGTCATGTATAGGCCAAACCGAGCTGCAGCGTAGAAATACACGCATCAGAATAGGTGTGCCTTAGGCCTTAGCTCCGAAAAAATTCAGGAGCTTTATTGGTCAGAACATTGATTCTTTTTCGATAGCTTCATCTCGTATTGGTCATAACAGCCACACGGCTACGTTCAGACGGAGCCGAGCAGCATTCCCGTTACCCCACCATACCCTTGGGTGGCCTCGTAACTCCAACAGACAAATCCACGATCGTCAGATGGTGGTGGCTGATTTCTCCTCGATCGCTGTTCGCGAAAACGAATCGACCGGCCAATATATCTGAATACGACCTTAGGATAAAGATATAATGAAAGATGAAAAATTATTCGAAGCCCAAGATGAAAGGCCTTCGAATAAACAAAGGAAACTAATAAATACCCGAAGCTAAATAGAATTTTAGATTTAGGGTACACACACCCTCCCCCAAACCTCGTGTCGATCGGCCACAGGGGCCATTCGGAAGTATATTCTTTTAATTAAATAATACCCATCTCTGCATAGGAGCGTAAAGAATTACAAAAAAAATCAAGGAGTCAACTGTTGACCGATTTGGAGACTTTTCCTTGTTATATGTTATATACAATAGTCGGAAGAATAATAATAAAAGCAATAATCGCAAATAATTGCTGTAACTTCCACATTCTGAAAATATGGTATCAGTAAATTACTACTTCCAGTGTTATTAAAAAGTTCCAATCTCTTTTTTTATTTGAAATAATGTGGCCATATAATTATAACATATATTCGGCAGCGGTCATGTTTGTGTTACAGTAAAAGCGTGAATTTAGTAAATGTACACAGTTTCCAGCAGTTTCTAGTCAATGTATGCCTAAAATGCATATAATCTAACCTACAATCGTCCAAAAATACATACATTGACTGTATCACGCTTTTGCTGTGGCACATGTATCCAGCTAACGCTTCAGTTTTGCTATGATTCCACGTTGGCAGTCCTCCCGAGTAGGCGCCATCTCGTATCCACTAGCTCAACTAAATTTGTCACGTGACTTGCTCTGTATTATCGCCAATATGGCGGAACTCGTATTTGGGAATGCAATCACGGGCTGACGTTGTTTGTCCTTACATGAGCAAATTTTGGGCTGGGTGAGGTCTCATTCGAAAGAGGAAGGTTCAATGCAGCCCGCTCTGCTCATCGTTTGAGTCAGAAAACTCTTTTAGAGACCTACAAATACATGGAATCCGCGAGTGCATTTTGTCGATTTTTTCTCTACTTTGGACACTCGTATTATTACATATCAACACAATCTCTTTGAACCATGAGCAGAGCGGGCTGCATTGAACCTTCATCTTTCGAATGAGATCTCGCCCAGCCCAAAATTTGCTCGTATAAGGACAAACAACATCAGCGCGCAAACCCATGTTTCGGGCCAGATTGTGTCGGTATACAGCGCGCTGCATTACCCGTGTCTACCCCCTTAAGATGCCGCCTAGATTCATAAACAGGAATTAAGCAAATGCTTAAGGTCGTGTCTTAAGCATTTGCTTAAGATGGTCTTATTCGAGTACTATCTCAAGCATTTGCTCAAGATGCCGTCTAGATTCATAGTTGCGTCTTGAGCATTTGCTTGAAGAAAATCTTGTTCAAATAAGTAAATCCTTGTATGACGTCGCATGTGTCAAACTAGACGGTAAAGCGAGGTTATATTTTCAAGACGACATTTTAGATGTCTTGAGACGGTCTTGAGACCAACCCATACGTCATTATTTGCGTGAAGGAGGCGAGAGTGACGTGAATGAAAATGGATTTTGGAGGAGACATCGATATTAATATTGATATTAGCGATACTGATGATGCTAATATAGCGGGCAATAGAGTTCTTAGAAGATACATTCGTGACGTGCACAGTCATGTGAGATTCCACGAGATTAACCTACTTAACCTGCAAGAAGGTTTTCATTCATGATTTTATTTCACAATTTAAATATTATCATCTTTGTTGCAGGCTGTCGTTGGTCCAAGGATGGAATTTTTAAACATTGTACTAGAGTAGCTGGGTTGTGCAACAATGTCGCTAATATCAATATTAATATCGATGTATATCAAGTATCTGACATCAGAACCGTAGTCGTCTGTGTCCGCATTTGGCTGCGTTCTGAGGTGCAGATTCTGATGTCAGATGCCTGATGTCAGATCGGCAGCAGATCGACAGCAGATTCTGCCGTCTGCTATGGTTCTGACGTCAGACTCTGCGCTCTCATGCCAGCACCAGACCCTGCTACCAATCTGATGTCAGACTGGAAACAGATGGTTATCAGGGATATCAATTATGTACAAAATAAATTATAATTAAATGGAGTCTCTACTATCTGAGGTGTTTTTATTTTTATATTACATCAGTTTAGTGGTTGGGTTTATATATTAGTTTATTATATAAATTAATTTTGCATCTAATTTCCTTCATTATACACCGAATTACGTTGTTCTTGAAGTCATTGTAAGGCACCACGAGGGGTTATCCTCGCCATTTCAAAGATTCTCCGATAAACTGTGCCCCCCGCATCGATGAGGCAGTGAGAGCGACAACGGACCAACCTACATTAACCAATTTTTTCCCCCTATTTTATATGATTAGTAGAGCCTTGTTGCGTAACTCTTCGGCCCGGCGATGGTCCTAGGGGCTGGGTCGATGCCCGTGGAGCGCAGAACCGCTCTGCTCGGCGTTGCGCGTCGGTGTTCGAATAAATTAACTCCAGTTTTGTACTTTAGGTTTGTATCTTTGTAAGTTTAAACGTTTTATAATTATTCTCAACGACTTAAGGATGGATTATAAATTGTAACAGAGCTCAGGAATAAACGTGTTATCGCTAATACAGCCGAGATTAGAATAGCCATCTTCTAGAGTAGTTATTCTTCGTTTCTAAGGAGAAACCGACAAAAGCTAGCTCAACGAGCGGCTTCAAATATGCCGGGCAAAAAGGCGAATTTAAACTCGGATTACTTATCATGGCAGACAACCTTCTAGCTGAACCCCCAAGTCTTTCTTATAGTGGAAAACGCATTGTTACCAACTTGAGGTTGCGCGGTACGCAACAGCCTATTAGAATACGTGGGTAAACTTTTCCTCTGGGAAACCTTTATTTTCACCGGAAATTTATATAGATCGAAAACACGTATCAAATAACATGCAAAAATAACAATTTTGAGTTTAGGAATCTATTCAGTGAAAAGTTATTAAGTAAAAGGGACTGTGAAATTTTGACGTATATTCTGACCCCTAATGTGACCAACTGTGCTTCTATTTTAATGGATACTTTTTTTAACCAATACTATACAACGTAGGGCACGGGCCTGGCACGGTCGCATTGGTGAGTATAATCACAGAACCTCAGATACTAAAAACGCACCATCTTCCTACTTTTCATCGGAGAAAAATTATTTTAGGTTATGCCCAACCTCACATCGGTTCGCTACCATGCTTTACACGCCCGCAAGCTGGCGCGCGCCCCCCGCCCTAATCTAACCCAAACCAATACAGGTACCCTGGACAAAGTAGAAAGTGGAATGCGTTTTTTCGGAATAAGTCAACGGAAATACTGTACAGAGTGGAGGGAGTGCAGTATTTAAGTATATAACAAAAAGACAAAACACATACACTCCGTACACCCTCTATTTTAGAAACACCCTAAGTATTTCAGGCTGTCGAAATCCCTCAGTATAACCGTTTCGAAAAACAAAGAAACTACATGCTCTACCCCTCCAACCTAAAACAACGAATCATACGCGACAACCACTGTAACTGTCACAATAAGGTTAGAAAATCTGTCAAAATTTCGCCATTTTTTCGCCTCATAACTTTTCAACGAACAGATTCCTAAACTCCAAATTGTGATTTTTGCATGTTATTTGATACGTGCTTTCGATCCATACCAATTTCAGATAAAAAAAGGTTTCCCAGAGGTAAAGTTCACATGAATACGTTATTGCTACTAACTCAATTTCGAAAAAAATGTTGGTTAGTCCGCTGTTGTTCTCACTGTCTCATATAACCTCGAGTTCTCGACGCTCACAAGCATTACTCGCACATGTTCGAGCCCCTACTCCGTCGCCCATCAAGGAACGAACGGAATATCCTACTATCATTGGGTGTTCTATCAGAATTATTCCGAAAGTATCCGAACGTGAATGAGCAAATGCTTGAGTAAATGCTTTATAAAGTAAATGAATACGTCATATAAGCAATTGCTTATTCCAAGCAAATGCTTAAGATCATCTTGAGCAACGACTATGAATACCTGATATCTTCAGGCAAACAAGATTGTCTTCTAGAAGATGATCTCAAGCATTTGCTCAAGACGCGACTGTGAATACCGCCCTAAGCCCATCCTATTGCATCCTATTGGCCAATACCCGCCATTACTTACATGAAGCAAGTACAGAGCGAAATCGAAGTGCAAATACTGAAAAAATGGATTTATTGAACATTGACGTTAGGTTTGCCTCCCGTACTTTAAAATAAAGTATCTTACGTTATTGAGATATTTCAAAATAATAAAAATTTACTCTGTAATGCTAAAAGCAATAGAAAATATGTTTGGAAGAAATAAAAATTAATAAGATTCCCAGATAGCACAAAGACGTTTTAAAAACGTTTTTAAAACGTCCAGGTCGGACGTTCGGGACGGTTTAAAAACGTCGAGAAAAGGTCCAGAAAAGGTCATAAAAACGTCCATTTTCACAAACCAGAACGTTTTCTGGAGGTTTTTAAAACGTTTTCAGGACCTTTTCTGGACGTTTTTAAAACGTTTTCAGGACGTTTTCAAAACGTCTTCAGGACCTTTTCTGGACGTTTTTAAAACGTTTTCAGTACCTTTTCTGGACGTTTTTAAAACGTTTTTAAAACGTCTTCAGTACGTTTTCTGGACGTTTTTAAAACGTTTTCTGGACGTTTTTAAAACGTTTTTAAAACGTCTTCAGGACCTTTTCTGGACGTTTTTAAAACATTTTCTGGACGCTTTTAAAACGTTTTCAGTACCTTTTCTGGACGTTTTTAAAACGTTTTGGTTAGGTCTGAAATAGTAGTTTTTAGGACGTTCGTCGGTACTGGTTCGATTGAATAAAAATTTAAGGAAATGGTTTTCAAAATAATATCACACTCGATAACAATGTATTTCGTTGACTTAATTTCAATTAAATTTATTTTTAGTATTATTATGTATACAGGATATAGGTATGCAGAATATATATGCAGTTACAATAAATGCATGAAAATGTGAGTATGTACAAGGGCGATTGTACAGAATATACCACTTAAAATAGATATGAAATATGTAGAACATGTAGGTAGTACACATAGATTATACAAATTATACAAAATATAGGTACAGAGTATGCAAAATATCTGCACTTACATTAGATGTTTATAATATTGTTGAAAGATCTCAAAATATTGAGGAAAATGTTTTCGCTGCATTATTCACAATTGAAAATGCTATTGATTTACAATACACTAAAAGACTAGCACAAAGCAAAATCACAATTTTGTTATATGTAATAAAGAGTAATATTTCGAGCATAAATGTATCTTATAATTTGTTAGCAAAGATCGGAACCGCACACGTCGCTGGAACGGGGAACTCGCGAGAGGGTTTCGCTAGGTTTATGACACTAATTTTAAGCACTAGTTTAATATAACAATATGAGTCTATTTACAGCTATTTACAATAAATGTCTGTTGATGCACTTCTCTCGAATATTGTCTGTTAAGTTAATATAGTCCAATGATTCCTACGCGGTAGGTCTTTCTAATTAAACTGCAAAGCACGTGGACTCGGCCCGAGGTCCTTAACAAAGCAATGCGTTTAAGCGAAGTAAAGCTAGCAAGCGGCGGAAGAGATTTTAAGCAAAGCAAAGCAAAGCAAGCGATTAGTAAGCGATTAGTCAGGTGTTACCTCTCGGACGGCTCGTCGACTAGTAGATCGAGGAAATCTGCGTCGATTTCCTCGAATCCGCGAGCTCTCCCCCTTCCATCGATCGCCGATCGATGGAAGGGAGATCTTATCGATGCTTCACATGAGCGGGGTGGGGGGGCCTGGGAGACGTCATCAGGCCTAGGTTCGCTAGGGCTCGGGAGATGGCGCAACAATGTCTCTTTCTTTGTACATTTCCCGCCCGCCTTCATCGAGAGATGAATGAATGGCCAATGCCTTGGTGACGCGGATTGGTCCTATCAATGGCGTGATCGGTTCACGGGTCGCGTCGTCGCCACCCAGCCCATGTGGAGCTCGCCCATCGCTTGCGATCCGGTAGTGAATTTAGTTCGTTGTGTTATTGCTTGTATTCGTTGATTCGTCCGCCTGTGCAAAAGGTAAGTAAATTAGTTTTACTATTGGTCGTACGAATTCCGATCGCGCGGTTTTTACGTATGCAACCCGTGTCAAACCGTCTGGTCCGGGGATCAACCGCGTGATACGCGCGAGAGGCCACTTATTGGGCGGCAGAAGTTCGTTTTTCAACAGGCACAGGTCCCCAACCCTCGGTTGTGGGTGTGGCCGAATCCATTTATTGCGCGCCTGAAGGGATTGCAGATATTCCCTAGACCAGCTCCGCCAAAATTGTAGTCTCATCTGCTGCAGAAGATGCCATCGGGACAAGCGTGATCGGGGTGTATCCTCTACCTCTGGGTCCGGGACAGCGAGCAGCGCGTCACCGATCAGGAAATGCCCGGGAGTAAGGGCCGTGACATCCCCCGGGTCATCAGTCAGTGGCTGTATCGGACGTGAATTTAAGCAAGCTTCTATTTGGGTAAGTAGAGTCGTCATTTCCTCAAACGTGAGGCGCTGATCGCCGACGACTCTCCGCAGATGATGCTTCGTCGATTTAACGGCTGCCTCCCAAATTTCCCCGAAGTGCGGGGCAGCAGGTGGGTTGAACCTCCACGTGATGCCGTCGCTCAGTAGATGGGCCTGCATAACCTCACTTTGGTTGCAGAGAGGCTCCAGGTTACGCAGCTCCCGTGCGGCGCCCACGAAATTAGTGCCTCGGTCGCTGTGGATGGTGTGACAGATGCCTCGCCTCGAAGTAAAGCGCCGCAATGCCGCAAGGAAAGCCTCTGTACTGTAATCAGACACTACTTCCAGGTGAACGGCCCGCGTGGTTAAACACACAAATACGGCAACATAACCCTTGTGCGTTCGCTGTCCCCGGCCCCGGGAAGCTAATAGTGTGAATGGTCCTGCGTAGTCGAGGCCCACTTGCAGGAAAGGTCTGGCGGGATTGACCCTGTAAGCCGGAAGGTCCCCCATGAGCTGCTGGCCCGGCGCAGCCCTCCAGCGGAGACAGGTTACGCAGTGATGGATGTGGGCTTTGACCCGCTGTCGACCGCCTAATATCCAGTATCGCTGACGTAAAGCTGCCAAGGTAAGCTGTGTCCCTCCGTGTAGTGTTCTTCGATGAGTCTCATCGACCAATAAATTTGTGAATGGCCCGTTCCTTGGCAGGATGACGGGGTGCTTCTCCCAGGACGGTAGTGCAGCGTGCCTTAAACGTCCTCCAACTCGTAGCAATCCTTGGGAATCTAAGAAGGGTGTGAGTCTTAACAGCTTACTTCGACTCGCAAGCGGGGCTCCTTGTTCCAGTTGGTGGAGCTCCTCCGTGAACTCCTGCCGTTGGATCAGCTTGATCCAATGCATCCGGGCTGCTTCAATCTCCGCTGGCAACAGACAGGGGCCCCGTCCTCTAGTTGGGTGAGGCAGTGACCAGCGTAGGCACCACGCTGTTACCCTCAGTAGGCGCTGTATAGAGGAGTAAGTTTTTAGGAAGTAATTGGTATCCACCCCTTTACCGCTGGTGGCCAGATTTGATACAACTCTGGCCTCCAGTTTAGTTCCTTCTTCCTCGCTTTCAGGGTCCGTTAACCAGTGTGGAGGCCCCGTGAGCCAGGCCGGACCCTTCCACCACAGTTCGAAGTTGGGTAGTTGGTGAGGCGGTATGCCCCTGGTAGCACAATCCGCTGGATTCTCGCTCCCAGTCACATAATGCCATCGCGCGTCAGGAAGTTCCCGCTGGATGTCTGCCACTCGATTTGCGACGTAAGTTTTCCATCGCGACGGGTGGCCATGAATCCAATCCAATACGATCCTTGAGTCGCTCCATAAGTGTGTCGGAACGCCGTCCATCTCTAAGGTTCCCTTTGTAGTGTTCACGAGGCGGCTCAGCAATGCAGCAGCGCATAACTCGAGCCTCGGGAGCGTGACTCGTTGAAGTGGCGCCACCTTGGTCTTGGCCGTGATCATATACGTCTGCGTAGTATCGTCATGGTCTACGACGCGTAAGTATACTACGGCGGCGAAAGCTCTTTCGGAAGCGTCAGCGAATCCGTGGAGTTCTATACCTTTGACCCTTGAATGAAGTCCTAGCCAGCGTGGCACGCGGACATCCGCCAGGCTCGGCAAGTCCGATATGAAGTGGACCCATGCTCGCTCGTCAGCTGGTGGCAGGGTGCTGTCCCAATCTATCTTCAACAACCAAAGTGACTGCACGAAAATTTTTGCTGTTACAGTTACCGGCGCCAGAAGTCCCAGTGGGTCGAAGATCCGAGCAACTCGGGACAGGACCGTTCGTCGGGTGACCGCTGTGGCAAAGTGGTCCTCCGCCACCCGAACTCGAAACTCATCATCTCGTACGCTCCAGTGGACACCTAGCGCCGAGTGGAGCGTACCCTCCTCCCAATTGACAGCCGACGGTACCTTCTCGCCAGGGAGGCCCTCTAGTAAGGTGGGTGTATTGGATACCCATTTTCGCAGGTTAAATCCGCCCGCTCTGCATAGTAAGCGCAACTCCGATTGTATTGCTTGTGCCTCCGCTTCGCAGTCGGTCCCTGTCAGAACATCATCCATGTATACGTCTCTTTCCAGTATCGAGGCCGCCCTTGGGTACTTAGAGCGTTCATCTTGGGCCAGTTGCCGCAGCGTGCGGATGGCCAGGTAAGGGGCACAAGCAAGTCCGTAAGTGACTGTATTTAATTCGTAGTCGCTTATTCCATCCTCTGGTCGCCTTCGCCATAGCAGCCTTTGGAAACGTCGATCTTCCGGGTGCACGAGTATCTGGCGGAACATCTTCTCTATGTCTGCTGTCAAACAAATCCGGTGCACTCGCCAGCGCAGTAGTACTTGGGGCAGACTCGGCAGCAGATTAGGTCCCACCATCAACAACTCGTTCAACGATTTCCCGGAACTCGTGGTATAGGATCCATTGAACACTACCCGTAGCTTTGTAGTAGTGCTACTCTCCTTGAAGACCCCGTGGTGTGGCAGGTAAAAGGACTCGCCATCTGTGTGAGTTTTATAAGTTTTAGTCATATGACCTAACGCCTCATACTCACGCAGGAACGCTTGGTAGGCCTCCTGGAATTCCCGGTTCCGGCTGCATTTGTCTTCCATCCGTTTAAGCATTCGGACGGCCCCGGCTCGGGACTCGCCCAATCCTTGCGTCTCCTTAAATGGGAGGCACACCATGTAGCGGCCCGATGGTAGACGCTGGTGAGTGCTAGCGAAGTAATCTTCACACTTCTGGTCCTCGTCATTGAGGGTAGTGGCTGGTTTCACCTCTTCCTGATCCCAGAAGCGTTGAACCAGTGGAGTAAGGTTGTCCTCCATCGAGCATGAAGCAAGTGGATCGTCGCGTTCCAGGGCTGCAGCCAAGCCAGAAACTATCCAGCCCAAGGTAGTCTTCTGGGCGATGGGTTCACCCTCTCGCCCCCTGCGGACGCCGTCCTCCAGGATTAAAGAATAGATGTCGGCACCCAAGAGGACATCTATTTGGGTGCCATCCGTGAAGCTCGGGTCAGCCAGAGAGATACCTTGTAGGTGAGCCCAAGTCTCTTTCCTCTGGTTGGTCAGCGGGGAATAGGCCGTGATCCGCGGCATCACCAAGGCCGTGGTCGAAAGCAGTGTACCACCACCTCCTTGTGGTGTGAATTCCAGGGGTACTTGGCCCCGTACTCGCTCAGTCCGTTGGTTGCCGATACCGATTATGCGTACGTTCGTAGGTCCCCTGGGTAAACGTAGTAATTGCACGAGAGCCTCCGTGGCTAGAGATACCTCGCTGCCCTGGTCAATCAAAGCTCGCACCACCTTTGACTCTCCGTCCGGGGAGCGCACTACTATTCGAGCAGTGGCCAGTAGCACTGGCGGGAAGGACACCGCGGCGCAAGGGAGGCTCTTCCTTGGCGCGGACCTCCCCAGGTTAACCGAGACCTCCGAAGTATCGGCGTGAGTGGCGCTGGCAGTTCCCTCGTGGATGGAAGTGTGGTGCTTCTGTCTGCATTCCTGGCATCTCTTCTCGCATTTACAATCCGCGGCGCGATGTTTGCCCAGGCAATTAAAACAAAGACGCTTCGCGACTAGCGTCTCCTTTCGCTCCTTCGGGCTCTTGGCTTTATAGTCCGCGCAGTACTGTATAAAATGACTAGCGCCACAGAGACTGCACTGATCAGGTGATCCCTTTGTTTTGCTCACCTGATTGACCTTGGCTGTTCTCTTTGTTCCCGTAGATTTCATCGCTCTTCCCTCCGGAGTCGGAGACTGATCTTCCAAGGCCTCCAGGGTGTTCACGCGTCCCTCCAGGAAGGTCTTCAATTCTTGGTAGGTCGCGGGAGTCTTTGTCTGACCAAGCCGCGTCTCCCATTCTCGCCGAGATGGGGGGTCCAGTCGCTTTACCACCAAGTGCACTAGCCAGTCGCCGCTGGCATCAAAGGGCCTTTTCAAGGCTGCGAGGGCCTCTACAGAGTCGCACAAGGTATAATATAAATTTTTGAGGTCCGTCCCTGACTCACGTGTTAGCGTAGGTAAATCAAAGATGGCGGCCATTAACGCCTTAACCGATAACCGCTGGTTATCGTAGCGATCTTCCAGCATTTTCCATGCGACCTCAAAATTCTCCTCACGCACCGGCAGATTGATTAGGAGCTTCGCAGCATCCCCGGTAAGAGCACCACGTAAGTAATGCAAGCGTTCCGCATCCGATAGAGTGGAGTCCTTAATTACTAGTGACCGGAAGAGGCCATTAAAGGATGGCCATCCTTTATGCTGGCCGTCGAAACTGGGTAGCGGGATCTTTGGGAGTGAAGACTTGGAACGCACGGCTCCAGCCGTAGCCACGTGTTCCGTATCCATGGACAAGCGCTCGACGGTTCGCGCGGCAACCCTTTCTAGTTTCAGTATGTCCTCTAACTTGTCCATGAGGAGGGCCTCTTGCGTAAGGAAGGCCTCCTCCGTGTTCGCAGGCTCGTCCTCTTTAAAATATGGATCGTCTACTATCTCCAGCTCGTCCTTCATACCCCGCAATTCGTCATGCTGGGCTTCGAATTTGGCCCAGTTTTTCCGCAGGGCTCTCAAACGCGCCGACACATGACTCTTGGTTAGATTGTTGCTTCCCAGTTTCTTTAAATTATCATACGCGCGCGCAATTCGGCCGCGAAGATCGCGTTGACTCGCTATAATTTTACTCATCTTCTTCCCCAGAGGTCACGCACGACGGTTACCCACAACACGCGCGAGGAATCCCGAACGTTCCAGAAGCACAGAATCCAAACGGCGCCGCTCCGGCTCGAAGGACCAAAAAATGTTAGCAAATATCGGAACCGCACACGTCGCTGGAACGGGGAACTCGCGAGAGGGTTTCGCTAGGTTTATGACACTAATTTTAAGCACTAGTTTAATATAACAATATAAGTCTATTTACAGCTATTTACAATAAATGTCTGTTGATGCACTTCTCTCGAATATTGTCTGTTAAGTTAATATAGTCCAATGATTCCTACGCGGTAGGTCTTTCTAATTAAACTGCAAAGCACGTGGAAAGCTAGCAAGCGGCGGAAGAGATTTTAAGCAAAGCAAAGCAAAGCAAGCGATTAGTAAGCGATTAGTCAGGTGTTACCTCTCGGACGGCTCGTCGACTAGTAGATCGAGGAAATCTGCGTCGATTTCCTCGAATCCGCGAGCTCTCCCCCTTCCATCGATCGCCGACATCTATAGTATAATGGACATAATAATACTGATCAGGCGCAAATACCGCAGTAATATATAAGTTCTATCCTAAATGTGGCAAATAGCAGTTTTATTGCCGCTTGGGTATAGTTGCACAATTGTTGTTGCTTCTCGTACATCCCTCACAATCATGGCTTGGGGGCAGCGTTTCCTCCACTCATCTTCCTTCGGACGGCATTGCTTATACTGCGGGCATCCATCTAAGGAGATGCTTCAAAGTATCCAGCCTTTCCATTTGCGCGATTATTCTACGAACAATTAAATAAAGACATGTATAAAGACGTATATATACACTTATATAAAGACTCCCTGTAATGTGTTACTTACATTTGTAGGAATAGGTGTAGTAATTCCTACGTGTTCCGGAGCCCCGGAAAAAGAGAGTGTCACAGGGCGTCGGGGATCGAACCAGAGCCGCCCGCGTGCTGACCAATCGCGTTTGTCACCACGGCTACGCCGACTCTCCTTGGTCTCTTACAAGGGAACATCCCGAACCCGGAAATTCAAAATATTCTGAAACTTTGTGAATATGTAGGGAATTTCGTCCTGATTACAACGCAATTTTTGTATGCTGCCCAAATTCACTCTAAGATTATTCGCATATTTTCCGATTTTATGTTATAACCCGTGAACTGTAAAATAATTTTGACGTAGAACTACGCCTTTCCCCGTACTATATAGGTATGCAGCGGCTATGGGGGCCCAAATTGTGTTAAGCGTTGTATTTAAAGTAAATACGAATTTTGTTATAGCGTTTGATAACAGTTCGTGTAATAATTTGCAAAATGACAAAAAAAAACGTAGTTCTACGTGAAATATGCAGCATAATACATTTATGCTTGAGAGATTCTTTACCAAATGATAGATCTAATTAAAAGGAGTAACTTTTGTCTTGAAACTTTTTTTCTATCTCTTACAGTTCACGAGTTGCAACACAAAATCGGAAAATAGCCGAATTTTCAGGGGTTAATTTCACCCGCTTCCAGTGAATTTGAGCAGCAAACAAAAATTGCGTTGTAGCCAGGAGGAAATCCCCTAGATATTTATAAAGTTTCAGAATTTTTTGAATTATAGGATTCGGGATCCTTGATTCCACATACTCTTAAAATTTCTTTGATCCTTTCCGGTCCCCAGCTCTTCTTAACCATCCTTGTATCGACAGCTCAGTTTGCTTGTCATTTCCAGCCATTTTTCCCTGTTTTGCTGCACCTTAATAAAGAATTTCGAGGGAACATTACATTGAATTTTACTGTAATCAATATTAGGAACAGTAAAATAAGGGCGATAGTTACATATTACAAGCCTTGCAATGTTCAAGCGGTGAAACTCTCCTTTCCCCTTTCGGCCCAGCCAACTGAAAAGGATGGCAACTTCGTTGCTCACCAACGCTGTAAGCACCCGCTTCACAAAATTGTAGTTGTCCGCTCCCCCGTATTCGGCCAATTCTTTGACCTAAAATTTGAAAATTATTCAACATTAACAAGTTAAGTATAATTTTGTTTCGAAGAATTACCGTCAACAATTTTTTTCTCAGAAATCGAAACTACATCTCTGGTGGGCGGGTAATCGAGTAGGGTAGACCGGGGACGGTAGTAATATGGGGGGGGGGGGGCACGAATGTAACACGCTAAATATTGACTGATACTATTGGAACCATAAGCAAAGGATAGTAATGTAGAAAATGTTAGTGTACTTATCCCTTTTTTACAAAAATTCGACTTATATCCGTCTGCCCGTCCACCAAAAACATATTTTCTACATACAGAATACAGACATTAAAAATGACGGTATTATACTTACTGCGTCTTTAAATTCACACTCCGTATTTAAAATTCGATCAAATTCGTTCAAAGCCTCTATTGTGTTTAAGGCTGCCGTCTCAAGTTTGTTTTGGTCCGAATCGATCGAAGCGTCCCCAGTAAACAAACGGACCCTAATGAAATTACTCCGATCGATAAAAAGAATTTGTACAGCAATGACATCTTCAGGTACTCTGGGTAGACGAATTTTTTACGCATAGTTGCCACATGTTCTGTACTCTCTGTCTCTGCCGCGCTGTTGCCACAGAGTTCTCTCTTTTCATCGAGAAGTCTTGAAGGAATACAGCACGAGAGCTGCCTCTAGCGTTAGAGCCTCCCTGAATGTAGCAATAATGAAAGATAGAGTGGTCCGGGAGTGTAAGAAGGAAAGATGGAAAGATAACCTGACACAATTTGAAATATCATTATTAACGAATAACGATATTACACATAAAATTTATTTGCAGAATTGAAAGCCGGTTTCGTTCAAAGTACTTAGTCCGATTCAAATTATTTCCTGTCAATTTAATCGGCAGAATCACTTTCATATTGATACGATGAAAAATAAAGAAATTCTGTTTCTGCATAATCAATGATATGTACATCGCCGAGCAACTCCAGGCAACAGATTAGCCCTGATAACCAGGTTTGCCAGCAGATCCGGCGCCGTCTATGTATTTTTATTCGACGACAAATAAATATAAAGTCTCTTTAATTTGATAGTTTATTTCAATAATTTATGAAAGAATACTAATTTGGGTATCAATATCCCTTCTAAACTTCACAATTCTTATTATCTTCTCTCATTCGGTGCAATATTTCTGTTTTCTTGTGAAAAAATATAATGATATGATTGTTCAATGATTTGTATATTTTGTGTGTTTAAATAGAATGTAAAACTTTCTATCGTATCGGCATGAATGTTTATAAAATAAATTTAAACACGGTATAAATTAGATTATTTTTAAACGATTTTATTCAGCTTCGACCCTCGGTTAGTTTGTATATTTTTTGTATGTTTGATATATGCATGGTAGAAATCTGGCAACTGAAATTTAACCAACTTCCAACTATCGAGTTGTCTTGAAACCTTGCAGGCGTGCGTAGTTTGGAGGACAATACAATATTTAAAAAAAAATAAACCCCGAAGGGGTGGAAAAATTACCCACTCATCAATAAATATAACCCATAACCACAAAAAGATTAGAAATCAGCCACTTGCGTTCTTTGCGAAAACGACGAAAACCGCTTCGTTCTGAACGCTAGTGGAATCGTGGAATTTCCGTAGTAAATACACAAATCGAGAAATAAAAAAAAAAATGGTACGAACGTTTTTTACCATTGAAAATCTGTGTTAAACTTGAAATTTTACAACAAAAATATGTTTTGTCCAATACCATTTTCGGTTAGAATTTTTTCTTGACATGTTGTACATCATTTCCTATAGATTTTGTCGCGCTGACTTCAAATCCGTTCGCAAAATTTGTCTACTACCTCAGGATTTTGAAGAAAAAAAACGATTTAAAGTTTAACACAGATTTTCAAAGGTAAAAAACGTTCGTATCAAAATTTCATTAATTTTCCCTTATTCTGCAATCTTTTAACTTTAATTTTAAAAAAATCATCACTCTATCTCATTTCTATCAAAAGTTCTTTGATTATGAAACAAACTTCGTCACTTTGCCCCACTGTGCGGCGCGGCGTTGAGCCCGTATCGCGAACAGAGCCCTAATTCCCAGTGTTCGTTTCTCGCTTCTTTCTGGCCGAAGGGGGGAGCGAGATGGAACGCTCTGCCTGCGCGACGGCCGCGAACGCAAAGGACGGAGTTGTCAGGCGTCCGAAAGACGGAGCGAGACAAAACATCATCCCGTCGTCTATCTCGTACCGCCCTCGCTCGCTTTCAGTGCCTCTCGCTCGCTCTCGCCTTCGCCGGACAAGAGTGAGACAGAAGTGGTGGGAATAGCGAAAAGTCCACATCGTTTACACCAAACCGAGCCCGTAACGAGACAGTACTGTAGTATCTTTTATTTGAGTTTATCCAGATAATATCTTTGCCCATTTCTGTTCTCCAGCCGCTTCGCCGTGATTCATTCAAGCCTCCCTGACGACAAAATAGTAATAGGGGAAATGCGGCAACAGCGCGATTCGATTCTCAATACGTCTTGGCAACTATGTCTTTCCTACATTTATCGGCTAGATTGGACTTCCACCGGTTTTGATGGTACAAGGCATGAATATACCATCAACGCCGGTGACGGAGAATCCTTGAAGCTTCATTCTGTCATTTTTCGGGCTGTCCTGAGTACACAATTCATAAATTCATTATTATTTCAACGTACGGTGCTTATTAGCATTCAAACGCACCAGACCACCCTGCACGAATGTCTACTGAAGGCAACTGTACCCGCAAAAACTTCCTTCGTGCCGATTCCAGGACGAAAGTTGTAATTTACGGTTTGTTTACTACACGCGTATACGTACACGCTTTTCCTAGCTTGTGTGACCGTACGCACACACAAGCTAAGTTAAGCGTGTACGTATACGCGTGTAGTAAACAAACCGTAGTTTTCATCTTTCGTCCTGGAATCGGCAAGAAGGAAGTTTTTGCGGGTATAGTTGCCTCCAGTAGACATCCGTGCAAACGGGTACGGTGCGTTTGAACGCTAATAAGCACCGTACGTTGAAATAATAATGAATTTATGAATCGAAAATTGACAGAATGAGGCTTCAAGGCTTCTCCGTTGGTGGCGCTAATGGTGTACTGCAGGCACGTCGCACCAGCGTGACGTATACGCAGGGCCGACGCGAGGTTAGTTGGTGCCCTTAGGCAAGAACATTTTTGGTGCCCCCAAATTTTTGCCCCTGTTTTCTATTTAATATGTTTTGTCTTTACAGGGGGTACATTTCGTTTATGTGGGGGTTGGATTGCTTTATTATTAAGCGTGCGATATAGTATTTTAGCGTCCCATTAGGCTGGCGCCCTTATGCGGCGCGTAACTTGCATAATGGTTCCGCCGGCCCTGTGTGTGCGCGTGTAGTAGCCAAACCGTAGTTTTCATCTTTCGCCCTGGAATCGGCAAGAAGGAAGTTTTTGCGGGTATAGTTGCCTCCAGTAAACATTCGTGCAAACGGCAAATGCGTTTGAACGCTAATAAGCAGCGTACGTTGAAATAATAATGAATTTAGGACTCGTGTACTGAGACAGACTCGAGAAATGACAGAATGAAGCTTCAAGGATTCTCCGTCACCGGCGTTGATGGTATATTCGTGCATTGTACCAACAAAACCGGTGGAAGTCCAATCTAGCCGATAAATGTAGGAAAGACATAGTTGCCGAGATGTATCGAGAGTCGAATCGCGCTGTTGCCGCATTTCCCCTATTACTATTTTGTCGTAAGGGAGGCTTGAATGAATCACGGCGAAGCAGCTGGAGAACAGAAATGGGCAAAGATATTATCTGGATAAACTCAAATAAAAGATACTACAGTACTGTCTCGTTACGGGCTCGGTTTGGTGTAAACGATGTGGACTTTTCCCTATTCCTTCTGTCTCACTCTTGTCCGGCGAAGGCGAGAGCGAGCGAGAGCCACTGAAAGCGAGCGAGGGCGGTACGAGATAGACGACGGGATGATGTTTTGTCTCGCTCCGCCTTTCGGACGCCTGACAACTCCGTCCTTTGCGTTCGCGGCCGTCGTGCAGGCAAAGCGTTCCATCTCGCTCCCCCCTTCGGCCAGAAAGAAGCGAGAAACGAACACTGGGAATTAGGGCTCTGTTCACGATACGGGCTCAACGCCGCGCCGCACAGTGGGGCAAAGTAACGAAGTTTGTTTCATAATCAAAGAACTTTTGATGGAAATGAGATAGAGTGATGATTTTTTTTTAAAATTAAGTTAAAAGATTGCATTAAAGTTGAAAGATTGCAGAATAAGGGAAAATTAATGAAATTATGATACGAACGTTTTTTACCTTTGAAAATCTGTGTTAAACTTTAAATCGTTATTTTTCAAAATCCTGAGGTAGTAGACAAATTTTGCGAACGGATTTGAAATCAGCGCGACAAAATCTATAGGAAATGATGTACAACATGTCAAGAAAAAATTCTAACCGAACATAGTATTGGACAAAACATATTTTTGTTGTAAAATTTCAAGTTTAACACAGATTTTCAATGGTAAATCACGTTCGTAACATAATTTCATTAATTTTCCCTTATTCTGCAATCTTTCAGCTTTAATTTTAAAAAAAATCATCCCTCTATCTCATTTCTATCAAAAGTTCTTTGATTTTGAAACAAACTTCGCCACTTTGCCCCACTGTGCGCCAGTCCCGACCAGCGAGAACTTGGGCTGTTCGGCGGTGGCTTCTGATCCCAGTTCGAGTCTCTGTACTACAATTTTATCCTATTCGAACGTAACGAATCACTTCTCGATTTGTGTATTTACTACGGAAATCGCGATTCCACTAGCGTTCAGAACGAAGCGGTTTTTCGTCGTTTTCGCAAAGAACGCAAGTGGCTGATTTCAAGTCGTTTTGTGGTTATGGGTTATATTTATTGATGAGTGGGTAATTTTTCCACCCCTTCGGGGTTAATTTTTTTTTAAATATTGTATTGTCCTCCAAACTACGCACGCCTGCAAAGTTTCAAGACAACTCGATGGTTGGAAGTTGGTTAAATTTCAGTTGCCAGATTTCTACCATGCATCAAACATACAAAAAATATACAAACAAACCGAGGGTCGAAGTTGAATAAAATCGTTTAAAAATAATCTGATTTATACCTTGTTTAAATTCATTTTCATTTGGGAAATCACAGCAGTATGTTACTGAAACATTCATGCCGATACGATAGAAAGTTTTACATTCTATTAAAACACACAAAATATACAAATCATTGAACAATCATATCATTATATTTTTTCACAAGTAAACATAAATATTGCACCGAATGAGAGAAGATAATAAGAATTGTGAAGTTTAGAAGGGATATTGATACCCAAATTAGTATTCTTTCATAAATTATTGAAATAAACTATCAAATTAAAGAGACTTTATATTTATTTGTCGTCGAATAAAAATAACCCAGAGTTAGTTTTATTTGAAATGCCACGGATGAATCAGTTTATTCGGCGGGAATTCATCCGTCGGCCACAAATAATTTTTTTAATCGAGGGCCTCTATTCTTGAGGTCCCCCGAAGCTCGAGCCGAGCGACATTGTATCGCTCACCCGTCTAATCTGTTGCCTGGAGTTGCTCGGCGATGTACATATCATTGATTATGCAGAAACAGAATTTCTTTATTTTTCATCGTATCAATATGAAAGTGATTCTGCCGATTAAATTGACAGGAAATAATTTGAATCGGACTAAGTACTTTGAACGAAACCGGCTTTCAATTCTGCAAATAAATTTTATGTGTAATATCGTTATTCGTTAATAATTATAGTTCAAATTGTGTCAGGTTATCTTTCCATCTTTCCTTCTTACACTCCCGGACCTCTCTATCTTTCATTATTGCTACATTCAGGGAGGCTCTAACGCTAGAGGCAGCTCTCGTGCTGTATTCCTTCAAGACTTCTCGATGAAAAGAGAGAACTCTGTGGCAACAGCGCGGCAGAGACAGAGAGTACAGAACATGTGGCAACTATGCGTAAAAAATTCGTCTACCCAGAGTACCTGAAGATGTCATTGCTGTACAAATTCTTTTTATCGATCGGAGTAATTTCATTAGGGTCCGTTTGTTTACTGGGGACGCTTCGATCGATTCGGACCAAAACAAACTTGAGACGGCAGCCTTAAGGGGGTAGACACGTCACGTGACCTGGCCGATTCGGCAGGTCGGTATTACAGCAGGTTTTTTCTGCACAGAAATGGTAATACCGATAGATCGACGATTGCCCGGTAAACGTGAGAGGGAGCTGTTTGCTATTTCCGTATTCTATTCTGAATAAGGAAATAAATTCTCAGCTGTTGCGTTGTACTTATAAAAATTTAAACGGAAAGACGGCTGGTACTACAAACGTAGAAAATTGATTGTACATTTTAATTACTTGAAATGTGCTTATGCTACAATATTCTACGTTAGCAGTAAGGAATTATAAGTGAAAAGGAAAAATAGATGAGGGGATGTCCCCAGAAAATGAAGTTTGTTGGGTTAGACATTTTTTTACTAGCAAAGCATCGAAACAGAACATGAAATACACTTATTACACGTCCTATGCAGAAAGCAGTTATGAACAAACATTATATATAAAATTGTACGGAATCGATTGACGTCACTTTTGCAAAGATCTGATTACAAATTGCAGAACTTCAGATTCGTCACTGCTTAGCGTGCAACATTGTATAGTCCCGCTGGTTTCGAGCGTCGAAGCCCACGAAACTCAGCGAGACACATGATTGTTGGCGAGCATCGCGTTTGACGATTCTAGCTACAGAATCACCCCGTATAAATGCTAAGAAACGATAGTGTGAAGCGGCGTGCGTTTCAACTGCACATTGACAATATCGTAGATTCTAGACTGTACACGATACGGACTTTTCGCTATCCCCACCACTTCTGTCTCACTCTTGTCCGGCGAAGGCGAGAGCGAGATGGAAAGAGAGCGAGCGAAGGCACTGAAAGCGAGCGAGGACAGTACGAGACAGACGACGCGTTGATATTTTGTCTCGCTCCGTCTTTCGGACGCCTGACACTCCGTCCTTTGTGTGCGCGACGGGCGTGCGCGATGGTCGCAAGTGCTTACGGTGAGCACGGGAACCGCTTCGCAAAAACTTTTTTGCGCCCTAAGCGAACTTGTCAAATTGCGCCCTTTATTATATTACGTTTATTTGAGATTATATATGACTATACTCTGCCAAATTAGGCAACTGCTAGGGCGTAAGGTTGACAAGAAGTGCAAAATGGCCTTTTCATTGTTGGCATTGTTGAAAATAAATTTTTAAATGAAATACTATAAATTATACACTCCTCACATTAATTAAAGGATCACCTCTGGGAGGCCGAAAAATAGGGGCAAGTTCACATGGTCATAACTCCGGTAACAATAGTCGTATCGATATTTTGAAAATATGGTTGGAAAGCGTGGAATCTCTACTTTCAGCTGTTTTTTGTAAATTTCGGATGCACTGCTTTTCGGCAAAGTTATAGCATTATAAAGAGCACTTGGTCAGTTTGAAAAAATTTTCTTCAACTTTGCGAAGTTTCACGGCGTGCATGAAATTTTTTACACAAATTTCATTTACACCACTCGAAAGCGGCTACTTTCCTGTGTAAAAAACGAGCAATAAATTTCTTGTGCGATTTTTTTTGGCCGAGTTATTTAACTTTGAAGCAAAAACCGTTTTTTCTACTTTACTTGCTTCTAGCAAACGAAGAGATCATCGTAGAACGTTCCTGAAAAAAGCATTAGAAAGATCAGACTTTTCTCTTTAAGACGCATCTTCGACTTTTTCGTTTCGGTTAAAGTTTGGGTCTCTGATGTCCTTTCCAAAATATGCTTAAAAATTGCACAAATTCCATTTTCTCTTCAACTCGCTGTATCTTCGCGAGGGATGATCGGAACGTCATTGTCTTAAGCTCATTTTAAAGCGGAAAGTCTGCCGATTCTTTTGAGTGCCCCCGAAACCGGCTGCGATAATTTCTTACCGGTGGCCTTTCAGTTTAAAGTTTACTTTCAGTTTCATGCACGCCGTGGAACTTCGCAAAGTTGAAGAAAATTTTTTCAAACTGACCAAGTGCTCTTTATATTGCTATAACTTTGCCGAAAAGCAATGCATCCGAAATTTACAAAAAGCAGCTGAAAGTAGAGATTCCACGCTTTCAAACCATATTTTCAAAATATCGATAGGACTATTTTTACCGGAGTTATGACCGTGTGAACTTGCCCCTATTTTTCGGACTCCCAGAGGTGATCCTTTAATTAATGTGAGGAGTGTACTACAACGGTTTTAAACTACAAGTAGAGTAAGGTCATGAAGAAGCTCAATTAAATGTATTATAATAAATGGCGGAATTTGGCAAGCTCGCTTATGGCGCAAAAAAGACTCGTGCCGTGCCTGGCTATCTGACCGTGGCGCGGATGCATCGAACAGTCACGATTCCATCTGAGCGCTCGCGCCCGTCGCGCACGCCCGCCGCGCACGCAAAGCGTTCCATCCTGCTCCCCCCTTCGGCCAGAAAGAAGCGAGAAACTCAGCCTCGGAATTAGGGCTCCGTTCATGATACGGGCTCACGCCGGTCCGGACCAGCGAGCGCAGGGTTGCCAGATCAAGCCTGATCTCTTGCCGGAGATTTCAATTTCGTGGAGGATTGGAGTGGGGAAAGTGAGAAAAAAAGGGGCGAAGAAAAAAACAGGCATCTAAAATTCATTATAATAATGACTTCTTATAAACGAGTAATAATAATAATAATAATAATAATAATAATAATAATAATAAAAGTATTATGAATAGTTATTAGAATTTGTTACAGATTTTAATAGATTTCTATTTTGTTTATGGCACGCTGCAACATACTCTCTATTCTGCCGGAGATTTTTATTGTGCCTGCCTGAGGCCGGAGACAACGGTTCAAAACCCGAGACTCCGGCTGAATGCCGAAGATCTGGCAACCCTGAGCGAGCGGCTAACGAGACTTTACATTCAGATATATTGGCCGGTGAGTTTCGTAACGCGTATACTCCCACCATAGGTACCGCTTAGCTGCCTCGGTGCTCCTGTTCGCAACGTTTTCTGACTCGCTCTCGTTCCATCTCACTCTCGCCTTCGCAGAACAAGAGTGAGCCAGAAGTTGTGGGGATAGCGCCAAGCTTCTGTTGTGTATAGGCCAAACCGAGCTGCAGCGTAGAAATACACACATCAGAATAGGTGTGCCTTAGCTCCGAAAAAATTCAGGAGCTTTATTGGTCAGAACATTGATTCTTTCTCGATAGCTTCATCTCGTATTGGTGATAACAGCCACACGGCTACGTTCAGACGGAGCCGCGCAGCATTCCCGTTACACCACCATACCCTTGGGTGGCCACGTAACTCCAACAGACAAATCCACGATCGTCAGATTGTGGTGGCTGATTTCTCCTCGATCGCTGTTCGCGAAAACGAATCGACCGGTCAATATATCTGAATACGACCTTAGGATAAAGATATAATGAAAGATGAAAAATTATTCGAAGCCCAAGATGAAACGCCTTCGAATAAACAAAGGAAACTAATAAATACCCGGAGCTAAATAAAATTTTAGATTTAGGGTACACACACCCTACCCCAAACATCGTGTCGATTGGCCACTGGGGCCATTCGGAAGTATATTCCTTTATTTAAATAATGCCCATCTCTGCATAGGACCGTAAAGAATTACAAAAAAAAATCAGGGAGTCAACTGTTGACTGATTTAGAGACTTTTCCTTGTTGTATGTTATATACAATAGTCGGAAGAATAATAATAAGAGCAATAATTGCAAATAATTGCTGTAACTTCCACATTCTGAATATATGATATCAGTAAATCAATATTTCCAGTATTAGTAAAAAAGTTCCAATCTCTTTTTTTATTTTAAATAATGTGGCCATATAATTATAACATAAATTCGACAGCGGTTTCAAGTGATGTATGTGTTGCAATAAAAGCGTTAATTTAGCAAATGTACACAGTTCCCAGCAGTTATATGCCTAAAATGCATATAACCTAACCTACAATCGTCCGAAAATTCATACATTGACTGCATCACGCTTTTACTGTGGCTTGTGTATCCAGCTAACACTTCAGTTTTGCTATGACTCCACGTTGGCAGTCCTCCCGAGTAGGCGCCATCTCGTATCCACTAGCTCAACTAAATTTGTCACGTGACTTGCTCTGTATTATCGCCAATATGGCGGAACTCGTAATTGGGAATGCAATTACGAGAATACGCTTTTCGTCCTTATATGAGCAGATTTTGAGCTGGGTGAGGTCTCATTCGAAAGAGGAAAGTTCAGTGCAGCGCGCTCTGGTCATCGTTTGAGTCACAAGACTCTTTTAGTGACCTCAAAATACGTTGGTTCATGCGGGTGTATTTTTTCGATTTTTGCTCTACTTTGAACACTCATATTATTAGATATCAACACAATCTCGTCGAACCATGACCAGAGCGCGCTGCACTGAACCTTTCTCTTTCGAATGAGACCTCGCCCAGCCCAAAATTCGCTCATATAAGGACGAAAAGCGTATTCTACTAAACCCATGTTTTGGGCCAGATTGTGTCGGTATACAGCGCGCTGCATTACCCGTGTCTACCCCCTTAAAGGGAATTGAATTTGGTGTTTTGTAAACATTGAGGTGGCTTGGTCCTCTGTCGCTCGGCCAGTTATTACGTCCTTCCGCAAACTTTTAACTTCCTGCAGAGTGTCCGCCATAAGGGCCGAAGTAAAAATAATTGTGTGGTCAGGGATTCCAGCTTTTTATTATTTTCACTGCAGCCGCTGCAGCTGGGCACTGCTACATTTTCTGCAAATTATTTATTACATTTCATATTTTTTCACTGCAACTGTTGACGTTAAAAAATATTTCTGTGTGCAATATCTTTAGAAAAAAAATGAATTTACCGATAGGGGTACTGTGGAATGAGGAACTGTTCGTTGGATGAATTTCTTCCAAGTGTTCTTCGATTTCCTCATTTAAATGTTCCTCCTGATAATCTAGGTCCTCCTCTTGATCATTTATTTGCTCCTCTAAATATTTTTCGACGACCAAGGAGGACTGAATATTCTCTGCTGATTTGTCTGAAAATAATATTTACTTGAAAAGACTACTTCGTACAAGAAAAAGAATTAAGCGGCTTCAGATATTATAATTTTGTACAGCATATTTCCCCTTTGTATTAACACACCAGAACGTTGAACTTCGTTGTCGGAGTCTTCGCTGCTCCAGAATGCTTTCGGCATAATGCGCCTACGCTTGGTCGGTGGCTCATCGGACTGCAGGTCACTCGTGTCCTCAGCCAGCTTTGCTTTCTCCCTCGCTTTGAGGTAAGTATCTGGAAGTACATATTAGTAATTACTTGATATAATAATTCGAAATTAATTAGTATAATAATTTCAACCTACCAAAAGTGACTCGTGTAAGCAATTTCACTGGATGCTTTGGCCAACTCGTTGATGCTGGCTCGCATTTCTTTATCACAGCGGTGATCATTTTTGCCACAATCGGTGGCCAGGAGCAGACTTCGCCGTCAAGCGAAAAGCCGTCCTCCAAAAATTTGATGACCGACCACGAACGGCTCATACTAGAAGTTAAGTAGTAATTTTTTTACAACGCCTAGCCACATTAAGTGCATATATTTAAGAGGAAATGAATCTATCATGTGAATTCTCGGTATTTTTTTTAAAAATTCATACGCCTGTGCAATGAGTGTGTTTTAGCTTGGATCTAGAATCACGGTCTGTTCATAAACGGATTATGCGAATTATATACGAAAAATATATCCTGTTATCTGTGCAATTTCCTTCAGTAGAACATTTACTACAGGAATCATACACATTGTCACCTTTAATGTATTTGATGTATGATTTTGCATGGGCACTCAAATAAAAGATTTTATTTTTACACGATACAACTGCCCATCAATTGAGATTGTATTATTAATCGACACACACAGTGGGAGAAAATCGGTAGGTGCCGCAGCGTCCAAAAATCTATAACTTTTGAACGGATGAAGATAAAGTAATAATTCTTTTTTCTTTAATGAAGTTCATAATATCAGTTAGATAATATTAGGTTACTTATGTTAACCCTCGGTTGTCACACTGACCAAATTTTGACTTTAAGGTAGTATAATATATTTGAGGCATCGTTGAAATGATACTACTGGTGCCATGTAATAGTAATTTCGTGTATCCTCTACAGGCAGAGACGCTACCCCAGTGATTTTTTTAGCAATAAAATTTTCTAGAATTTTTTTCAAAATTTTTTTAAACACGAGGATGTTTTAAATATTAGTTTTCAACGGTGGGCATATATTCTACGTTCAAACTTTATCTCAAAACTTTTGCGACTTAATTTAACAGATGGTTTTTAAACAGCAGCTGATTGAATATCGAATCGACCCAGTGTGACAACAATGTTCGAAAAAATAGGTGTGATAACCGAGGGTTACGTAATACTTGATTACGTTAGCTAATACGATAATGTTACTTGCATTATTACTATTTAATATTCGAAAATATCCCTAATCACTTCTGGCCACTCTTCTTGAATATCCTTCCGTTTTCGTTGCAACCTTGACGATGATATTAAAGAATCCGATGAGGAAAGTAACATAATACAGAAGAGATCTTGATTAAATCTCTGTCTTGATATTTTGCAAGTGTTGCTAAGTCTTAACCTTCGATATTCTTTGTAAAATCACACCTTATCAATTACCAAAGCTGTATACTATTCTTTAAACTTCTAGATTATGTGTAAACGTTTAGAGACGGATATCATTCTTTGTACACTGGTCAGGGACACATGGTAGAATAATACTACAGTATATATATATAGTGTTTGTTTGGATTTAGCTTTCGCTGATACCACGTGTTCTTTCTTCCTTCCACTTTAATTCTTGTATTTCTTGCTTGCACTCTGAAAGTTAATTTATTTGTTTTTTTTTTTTTTGTTGTTTATTTGTTTATATTTGTGTATTCATGCTGGCAAAGGCCTGTACTATGTTGGTAATGGTTTCCATGTCATCGCTAAAAGCTAGGGCCCTAATGTCATATGGACCTTGTATCCCTTTCGTCTGTATGAAATTGGTGAAATTGTCTGTAATGTCTTTATTTAGAGGACATGTGAATATCATGTGATTTAGATCTTCTTCCTCGTATCCGCACTTGCATTTGGGATCTGGTATGATGGAGATTTTGTATAGGTGTGCATTGGTTCTGTGATGATTGCTTCTAATTCTGTTTATTATTGATATTGTTTTCCTAGTTGGTTTTTGTGTGAAATTGTTAAACCAGTGGGTATTTAATTTTATATTTTCATTTGTTAGTTTGAAGTAACTGTTGTTATTTGTTTGCGATATTGTCTCTAGTTCGTTTTTCCAGTTTAGGATGGATGTGGATTTGAGGGCATTTCTGGCCTCTTTACTTGTGAGCTTCGTTGGAACTTGCCTTCCTGCTTCTCTTCCCGCTTTTGCCAGTCGATCTACCTTGTCACTATTTTCCACGCCTATGTGGCCTGGGCACCATATGAAAAGAATTTTTTTGTTTATGGATTGGCATCTGTACGCTAGGAATTTTATTTCCATTATATATTGGTTTTCCTGTATGTTGTGGTTTATTTGGTTTAATTTATTAATGAGGTATTTAGCGTCTGATATTATCTTACAGGATTCATAAGTGCTGGTTTTGAAGAATTTAATCGCTTCTATAATTGCAATTGCTTCCAAAGTTTCTGGTGAATGTTCTTTGGATAGGCTAAATGATTCACATTTATTTATTTGGGGGATGTAAAATGCTGCGCCTGCTTTTGTGGTTCCCTCGTTGTCGTCATTTTCTATTGTTTTTTTGTGCCCAGATCCATCTGTGTATATGTCTATGTCATAAGGTGGGAGTTCATTTAGTTTTTTGTTAAATGTTTCATTTGGTTTTTCTGCTTGTTTTATAATCCCTCCTATTTCTGTGTTTATTTCTATCTTGTTGAATTGTATTTGTATTGGGTACTCATATAATATTGGTAGGTTTGTATGATGTATTTTTTCCAGTATACAGTGTGTCCGCGGGAAAGCTAAACAGCCGGCTTCCTCCTAAACTATTGGAGATAAAAATATAAAAAAAATAGGGAATTGCATGGTTCGAGGGGGCCAATTAATTAGCGCGAACGAATTTTTCTATCGATTATTATTTTAAAAGATACGATGGTCAAGTTCGGTTTTTCAAATGGAACTATTTTTTTTGAACACCTGAGTTGATAGTGCGTTCCAAGACAAATTCAATAAGCTTTAATGTATACACTTTATTTTCACTGGTTTTTAAGATATTGCGCTTGCAAATTTACTGATTTTCACTGGAAGAAAACTGTCTGGTATAGCACGGACCGGGGACGGTCTTACTGGTTCCACGGGTGACACTGCCTTTTGAAATAGATACCTACCTGCCAAAGGTCTACGCCAGGCCCAAAGGCTGGACAATTTTTTTCCGTCAGAAATGCTACTTAGGTAGGTACATCTGCGGTATATTTATTTCGCACTTGCTTCTACGCTCGGATGGCCGGTTCTTTTGGGAGGGATGCAAGTTCGATTGGTTAGGTTAGGAGGAGTGAAAGTTGCTAGACTAAATTTCAATCATAGGGAGCAGATTGTATCAGAACCATTCGGATTTGCATTCCTCACAAACGGCTGCTCTCTTGAAGAGGCCCTCTTCACAGCAATGCCCACCTTCTCTCGCACGGAATACGTTAACGCTTGCTTTTCTTCTGATATTGAAGCTCGTGTTTATACTCGAGAGGACCACGCGTCGACAGCGGGCTACCCCTTTTCTTCCTGTGTCTCTCCACGAGCCGTGCTGACGGTGGATTGTAGGAGCGTAGATATCTGGATGCCAGTTATTGAATTCAGGAGACGATGGAAACATTTTATTACAAAACACACATGTACTATAATTAAAGTAAATCGTACTCCTCTCGGGCAGGAGTACTGATAATGATCGAACTTGCGCCCCACTTCGCGCAGACCAATTACACGGAGGGTAGTCGGGTCACACACTGCCCAAATGATACAGGGTAATTCTGGAGCAACGCCCGTCAAGGAGATGCGCTGGCACCCCGTGGCGAGGACAGACCTTCGCTGTGCCTCACCCGATTTTTATGGCTTTTTTTCCGGAAAAAGGTACGAATCCTGGGTCGAACGTAGCGAATTGAAGTCGACCCTCCGCAGTCGAGGGTGAATTATCCATTACAGCGTATTAAGAAACCCTTTTCTTCATCGTATCGAAAGGGAAGTGACGCCAATGGATTCCTTATGTTTTTCTGATGAAAATCATACCAAATGTCATGCAAATCGGACTACTTTGACACAAGCTATTTGTATTCCTTATGTAAGAGTTGTCCGATTTCCACGACACTTGGCATGATTTTCATCGGAAATCCCCAAGGAATCTATCTGCGACACTTCCATATCCATACGATAAAAAATAAAGAATTATTTTATTTCCTAACCAGATACAGGGTAATTATGGAGCAACGCCCGTCAAGGAGATGCGGCGGCCTGGTACCCCGTGGCGAGGACAGTCCTTCGCTGTGCCTCACCCGATTTTTATGGCTTTTTCCGGAAAAAGGTACGAATCCTGGGCCGAACGTAGCGAATTGAAGTCGAGCCCCCGCAGTCGAGGGTGAAATATCCATTTGAGCGTATTAAGAAACTCTTTTCTTCATCGTATCGAAGGGGAAGTGACGCCAATGGATTCCGGGCGTTCTCCCGATTAAAATCATGCCAAACATCATGAAAATCGGACTATTTTTACATAAGGAATACAAATAGCTTGTGTCAAAGTAGTCCAATTTGCATGACATTTGGTATGATTTTCGTCAGAAAAACATAAGGAATCCATTGGCACCACTTCCCTTTCGATACGACGAAGCAAAGAATTTCTTAATACGCTCAAATGGATATTTCACCCTCGACTGCGGGGGCTCGACCTCAATTCGCTACGTTCGGCCCAGGATTCGTACCTTTTTCCGGAAAAAGCCATAAAAATCGGGTGAGGCACAGCGAAGGACTGTCCTCGCCACGGGGTACCAGGCCGCCGCATCTCCTTGACGGGCGTTGCTCCATAATTACCCTGTATCTGGTTAGGAAATAAAATAATTCTTTATTTTTTATCGTATGGATATGGAAGTGTCGCAGATAGATTCCTTGGGGATTTCCGATGAAAATCATGCCAAGTGTCGTGGAAATCGGACAACTCTTACATAAGGAATACAAATAGCTTGTGTCAAAGTAGTCCGATTTGCATGACATTTGGTATGATTTTCATCAGAAAAACATAAGGAATCCATTGGCGTCACTTCCCTTTCGATACGATGAAGAAAAGGGTTTCTTAATACGCTGTAATGGATAATTCACCCTCGACTGCGGAGGGTCGACTTCAATTCGCTACGTTCGACCCAGGATTCGTACCTTTTTCCGGAAAAAAAGCCATAAAAATCGGGTGAGGCACAGCGAAGGTCTGTCCTCGCCACGGGGTGCCAGCGCATCTCCTTGACGGGCGTTGCTCCAGAATTACCCTGTATCATTTGGGCAGTGTGTGACCCGACTACCCTCCGTGTAATTGGTCTGCGCGAAGTGGGGCGCAAGTTCGATCATTATCAGTACTCCTGCCCGAGAGGAGTACGATTTACTTTAATTATAGTACATGTGTGTTTTGTAATAAAATGTTTCCATCGTCTCCTGAATTCAATAACTGGCATCCAGATATCTACGCTCCTACAATCCACCGTCAGCACGGCTCGTGGAGAGACACAGGAAGAAAAGGGGTAGCCCGCTGTCGACGCGTGGTCCTCTCGAGTATAAACACGAGCTTCAATATCAGAAGAAAAGCAAGCGTTAACGTATTCCGTGCGAGAGAAGGGGGGCATTGCTGTGAAGAGGGCCTCTTCAAGAGAGCAGCCGTTTGTGAGGAATGCAAATCCGAATGGTTCTGATACAATCTGCTCCCTATGATTGAAATTTAGTCTAGCAACTTTCACTCCTCCTAACCTAACCAATCGAACTTGCATCCCTCCCAAAAGAACCGGCCATCCGAGCGTAGAAGCAAGTGCGAAATAAATATACCGCAGATGTACCTACCTAAGTAGCATTTCTGACGGAAAAAAATTGTCCAGCCTTTGGGCCTGGCGTAGACCTTTGGCAGGTAGGTATCTATTTCAAAAGGCAGTGTCACCCGTGGAACCAGTAAGACCGTCCCCGGTCCGTGCTATACCAGACAGTTTTCTTCCAGTGAAAATCAGTAAATTTGCAAGCGCAATATCTTAAAAACCAGTGAAAATAAAGTGTATACATTAAAGCTTATTGAATTTGTCTTGGAACGCACTATCAACTCAGGTGTTCAAAAAAAATAGTTCCATTTGAAAAACCGAACTTGACCATCGTATCTTTTAAAATAATAATCGATAGAAAAATTCGTTCGCGCTAATTAATTGGCCCCCTCGAACCATGCAATTCCCTATTTTTTTTATATTTTTATCTCCAATAGTTTAGGAGGAAGCCGGCTGTTTAGCTTTCCCGCGGACACACTGTAGATTTACTGCTATTCCATCTTTTTAGTAGCGAAAAGTTCAACCTATGGTTTACTGATTTTTTGAGTAAGATGTTTATATATTTTAGTTTTGTTTTAAGTTTATGTGATGTTTGTGTATAGCAATTTACTAGATAATTGTTTGATAGCATTTCTGCTCTTTGGTATATGTTCATTTCCTTAGACATGTGCCATACTATTGCATTAGGAGTTGACTGCATCAATCCCAAACATTTTTTTAAAGCAGATTGAGTTAGGGTGTTAATACCTTTTAAATTTGTGTTTGATGCGTTAATGTATTGTGGTAGACCCCATTCTATCATAGTTCTTATTGTCGCTTTGTATATTAGTAGTAGGGTTTCAGGGTGAGCTCCCCAATAAACTCCCGATAGCCACTTTAATATAGTTGTTGCTTTGATGATTTTTCCTTTAAGGTATTTGATGTGCGGTAACCAATTTAACTTGTTGTCCATCATTAATCCCAGGAATTTTGCCTCTTTATTTGGTGTAATTGTTTTTCCTTCTATATCGATGTTAAACTCTTGATTTTTCCTTTTCCTGGAGAAAATTACTAGTTTTGTTTTTTCCGCAGATATATTTAAATTTATTGATGTTAGCCATTCTTTGAGGATGTTTATTGAGTCTGTTAGATTATTTTTTATTATGAGCTTGTCTGCGTTCTTACAGTAGATCACTATGTCGTCTGCAAACTGAAGGATAGAACAGTTGTCTCCTATGTGACTTAATATTTTGTGTATATATATGTTGAAAAGGAGTGGACTTAAAATAGATCCTTGAGGGAGGCCTTTCCTGCATGTTCTTGTATCTATATGAGTTCCATTTAAGTAAAAGTGGACCGTTCTTTCTATTATTGTGTTTTGTATAAACTTAATTATGTTGGATGGGATTTTCAGTTTTTTTAGTTCATTGATTAATATTGAAGGGTTTACGTTGTCAAATGCACCTTCAACATCGATAAACAGTGCTCCCAAGGATTCCCTTTTGAGGAAAGCTTTGTAGATATCTGTGGTGAACAAATTGAGACTGTCTTGGCATGATTTATTTTTTCTGAATCCAAATTGTATGTTTGGTATTATGAGGTCATTTTCTATATAATGTTCAAGTCTGTTTTTAATAATTTTTTCTGTTAGTTTTAAGATATTTGAAGCTAGTGATATTGGTCTAAAGCTGTTTTTCTTTTGTTTTGGTATCAATGTGGTGTTATATGTTTTCCAGTCTGGTGGTGTTTCTCCTTCTTCGATGATTTGTGATACAATGTCCTTGAGTCTGTCTATTATATTATCTGGTAAACTTTTTAATATTTCATTTGTGATATTGTCAGCTCCTGGTGCCGTGTGTAGTTTTAAGTTTTTAATTATTTCTTTTATTTCTTCCACTGTGACTTCTTGTTTCCATATTGATGGGAGGTCCCTTATATTGTTATTTATGTGTACGTAATTTGCTGTTGACGGTGGAGCGATATTTTCTGTGTATATTTTTGCTGCTTTTATTTGTTCTTCTGGTGTGGACTTATTTGGTGCGTTCCATATTTTGCTGTTTTTAAAGGATTTTATTATATTCCATATATCTTTTAGTTTTGTATTTGGGTTGATTTTATTTATTGTTTCTTTAAAGCTATTTGACTTTTCACTTTTTACTATTTTTCGTGTCTTGTTAATTTCTTCTTTCCATTTATTTAAGTTTTCATAGGTTGGGTGGATTTTGTATGCTAGGTATGCTGTTTTCCTGTTGTTCGTTGCTTCCTGACATTTATCGTTCCACCATCTGAGTGCTGGCCTAGTATTTTTATTCTTCTTCGTTGTTCCTATGTGGGTGTTACATGTGATGTTTTGGTTTTGCTGTTGGTTGTTTATCTGTTTTGCGCCATTCTTAATTAAAGTGTCTCGTATAGTGTTGACTAGAGCCTTGTATTCCTCTATATGGTTAGTTTTGAATATTTTATTTTTGAAAATTGTTTTCCTTAAATCTTCTTGCGTTTTAATCCAGTCCACTTTCGCTGTTGATAATTTCGGTCTGTTGCCTGTGATTTCTTGTGGTTGAACGTTGGTTTCGATGGTCATTGGGTGATGATCACTATTCATAGGGTCTATAATGTTATTTACTGTAAAGTTGCTAATTAAATCTAATGAGACTATTTGTAAATCTGGTGCTGTTGGTCTATAGTTTATTTTTGGTATCATTGTTGGTTCTCTTTTTGGTACTATCGATAGATCTAATTTATTTACCGCATATATTAGGTTTTCACCTGTGGTGTTTTCAGCTTTGCTTCCCCATACTTTGTGATTGGCGTTAAAGTCTCCACATATGATGTGTTTTTTAAAATTTGAGATGTTTCCTATTTTGTTTAGTAATTTGTACCATATTTTGCTTGTTGTCTTTATTTGTGGGGGTTTGTATATATTTGTTATGTATACATTTTTGTTTTGTTTAGTTTTTATTTTTATTGTTTGTATTTCAAAATGATGAAAATCTGTGAAGTCTTCGTTAATTCTATCGTATATTATGTTTTTGCTTATAGCTATTAATGTTCCTCTGCCATGTTGAATAGCTTGTCTATCATTTCTTTCTATATTAAAGTTTCCAATATTTATGTAGCTTCCATCATCGAGCCATGTTTCCTGGAGGGCGATTATATCGTAATCCTGTGCTATGTTCCTTAGATCCTCGATTTTGTTCCTGATTCCTCTACAATTCCATTGTAGTATTTTCATTTTATTAATATTCTTTTCTTTGTACGTTTACTTATATAGTGTTTTTGTTATATTAGTGTTTGTTATATCTTCTAGAGTTCTGGATCTAATTTTTACATCGTTTGTAAGTTTTTTATTTTCGTTAAAGTTATTGTTTTTTGTTGTTCCCTTAATTTTAGGATTTACTAGTGTTATTAGAGTGGGTGTTTTGCTTGACGTTATTTTTCCTTTCCTAGGGTATGGAAAGTTGTTATTTGAGTATGCAGTTTTTATGTGCGTCTCTTCTAATTTTGTGTTCCTATCTTTGTCATCATATGATTTTCTTTCCATTGGGTTTTGATTCGTTGGTGTGATTAACTTTATGTCTTCTATGTTCCTATTTATATTAGTTATGTTGTTATTTATATTTCCTTCTGTCGCAGTTTCTATTATCGTAGTTTTTGCGACTTCTATTTTTTCCAATGTTATTGGATTTAGGAATTGTTTTTCGTTCCAGTTATATAAGGCTCTTTTGTTTATTTCCTTATAATATAATCCAATTATTTGGTTTTCGCTTAATATATTATTTTTTCTTATTGTTTCTTTTGCTTTTTTATGGTCTATGTTGAAGTAGCTCATAGTAGTTGCCAATATTTTTTGATATTGTAAGGAGGGACAATTTATGTCAAAAGTTTTATGGTTTCCCTTGCAATTATAACATTTTACTGCTTCCTTGCATTGTTCAACATCTTGGTGTTCCGTTTCGGTGCAAGTTACGCATCTTTTTTGTCCTCTGCATTGTGATGCTATGTGTCCATATCTTAAGCAGCTATTACATTTTTTAATGTTCTTCTTTATCGGCGCTACCTTACATTTGACGTACCATATTGTAATGTTCTGAGGGAGTGAATCTCCTTTGATTACTATTTTTATAGCGTTTGTTGGAGTTAGTTTGTCACTTCCTTTATCATATCTCATTAGTCTTTCGATTTCTAATACTTCTGGATTAGTTTCATGTTCTTCTATTCCCTGCTTTACTTCATCTATATTCATTTCCTTTGGGATGTCATATACTATTATGCGTCTATGTACTTTGTAGTCCGGGATGTATGTGTACCATTCTGCTAGTTTGATTTTAGCTTTGTCTACAAACTCGTTCGCATATATGTGATTATTGAATGTTAATTGAATTTTGTCTTTCCCTAGCTTATTAATTTTTTGGAGCTGGGTTGCAAGTGGTGCAATCTTTTTTCCTAGTTGTAGGGGGTGTAAGTTCCCTAAATTGTGTGTCTCGTCTCTTGCCGTCATTTGGACTATGTATGGTCCAGATATATTGTTGTCATATTTGTTATTCTCTTGCATTTCATAGAATTTATTTTGTTTTGTTTTTTTATTTGTTAAATTGCTGTTTGTATTGTCATCTATTGATGATTTAGCATCCTCTTGGATTGTTCTTTTTAATGTATTTTTTTGTTGTGTGTAAATATTATGGCATGAGAAGGAGTTAACGCCTATAATATCCATGACTTGGTTGTTATTTGGGGGCTGTGTAGGATTTTTATTTGTTGTTACTTGATTTTGAGATTTGTTAAAATCTAGTGTATTCTTCTTCTTTGTTTTATCCTCAAATTCCCTTTCCTCCATGTCCGTTTGTAATGTGGTGTGTATGTAGTCTCGTGTGATTTGTAGGTTATTTTCCCTATATTTCCTTCTACTTCTTCTTACCTTGTGTCAGGATTGTGTGAAATGAGGTGATTTAGATTCTCACTATTCCTTTAATTCACTTCCTACTCTAATTTGAATAGGTTTTTACTTTTAGAATTTTTTATTTGGGTTTGATTATTTCGCCACTTAACTTGCCGTGTTTACTCGTTTACGTTCTAACCGGAAGTCCCATAATACTACAGTACACTCAGCTCCAGAGATCGGAGGACTCTGGCCGGTGTTGATGGAGGGGGAACACCTACAGGAGCGGTGGTAATGTGTGCGTGAATTGACGCCAGCGCGAAGCCAAGCCAAGTGGTGACAACGCGAAGCGAATGTGACGTCACTTTGATTTTGTAGACACCACGAGTCACGACGCCACGTGAGACGTTTGTAAATTGTGCCTTTTTTTAAATCTCACAGTGCTTTATTAAAGTTGCTTGCTGCCCTAACTCGAATAAAACTGGACATGGCAAACGAGAGTGCATATTGTTATAATTACAAAATTACGGATCAAATGATCCAGTTATTTAATAACAGTATGTACTCTAGTACTAATGAAATATCAGAGGAGCTGCTAGGAAATATATTAGCAGGTGTGGATGATTTGTAAATATTTATAAATATATATTTTATGTAAATATAAAAAATGTATAAATACATAATGTTTTCATTATTATTTTGTGTTTTCTGTTACCTCACACCAATCTTACATATTTTTCAATTCATTTTATTAGAAACAGGGACGTAAAAGACCTTATACTCTTTAATGTTACCGCCATAATTCATCGCAGTGTCACGTGATGGAGAAGTAACACCTAAAGAAGCGATGGTAATGTGTGCGTGAGACGCACGATTGGAGACGAACCGACGCCAGCGCCAAGCGAGTGACGCCGCGGCCAATCAGCGTCGACAACATATGTCCCGGTGACGCTGATTGGCCGTGGTTCGGTTCGTCTCCCATCCTGGCGTCTCACGCACGCATTGTCACCGCTCCCTGTAGGTGTTTCCTTCTGACCAATAGCAGCGGTGGGCTCCAGCTGCCCTTGAGATCAACACCGGTTGGAGTCCGCCGAAGCTGACTTTCAGGGTTTCGAGGAGTCCACCGTAGTGACGTGAGCATGTGACGTCACATTCGCTTCGCGTTGTCACCACTTGGCTTGGCTTCGCGCTGGCGTCAATTCACGCACACATTACCACCGCTCCTGTAGGTGTTTCCCCTCCATCAACACCGGCCGGAGTCCTCCGATCTCTGCTCAGCTCAAACGATTGTGGCCGTTCGAGATTCGATTGCATTCGAGCTTACCAGGGTCCGCTTTTTCACATCGCTAACATTCTACAGTATTTCATGAACATGGTGAGGACACTGCCAAGCCACAGGTTCCCGTCTAGAACACTTCTAATTCATGATGAAACACCACTGTGGCGGCATCTGCCTATGATTGTCATAATTATATAAATCTGCGCGATCGGCTCTGTTCACGATGCTGTAGCGTAAATGACGCCAAAAATAAATGTCAAATGACTTTTATTACAATGAACCTAAAAAAAAATCATAATAATTTTGAGACTGTAAACGATAAATTTGTAATATCCAAAATAAATAAATCAATGGATTTATAATGGAATACACAAATAAATAGAGCGGGATGGTGGGGTAATAAAGAATAGAATGGAAACGAATGTTATATATTTCGTAGAGATGGCAAGGGTTAGGAAACCAGAATACTGAGATGTATAAAGTTTGTGGTATTTTATTCCTAGCAGTCCTCATAGATTAAAATCTATGATCCCGCTCATTATTAGTGGAAATGTGTAGATCAAAGAAATACGCATTTACTTCAAAATCTACTATCCGTTATTTTATGTTAACAACGGGAAAATAAACATAACCGAAGCAATGTAAATTAACTTTTGTGACGGGACTGCGCGAACGTGTCTTATATTAGATGGCGTCACAGTGATGTTTCCTCACGAAATAGAAGTGTTCTAGACGGGAACCTGTGGCTTGGCAGTGCCCGCACCATATTCATGAAATTCTGTAGAATGTTAGCGAAGCAAAAAAGCCAGCCCTAGTAAGCTCGAATGCAATCGAATCTCGAACGGCCACAATCGTTTGAGCTGAGTGTACCATTCCAACTGTGAAACGTTGTGATTCTTTTGTTTCAAACAATGTAAGTAACTCGAAGACATTATAGGTGATTGCTTGCAGTTAAAATTAAATGTTCCTGTCTATACTTGGTCCATTCTATCCTAAAACACTCAGAGTTTAATTATTTAAGAAAAAAGAAAACAAAAAATGTCAAAATATCAGGAGAAAGAGTTAATCAAGATCTCTTCTGTGTTATGTTACTTTCATCGGACCCTTTAATATCATTTTTAAGACTGCAACAAAAGGGGAAGGATATTCAAAAAGAGTAGCCAGAATAGATATTTTTGAACTTTAAATAGTAATAATGCAAGTAACGTTTTCGAATTAGTTAATGTAATTACGTATTAGTTAATATAAGTAACGTAATGCTATCTAACTATATAATGAAGGACTCTTCAACTTCATTAAAGAAAAAAGAATTATTATTTTATCTTCATCCGTTCGGAAGTTATAGATTTTTGGCCGATGACGCACCGATTTTTTCCCACTGTGCGACGTGTGTTACGAAAAGTAGTACATTTCACTTTTCTTACGAAAAATAGCACGTTTGTCTTCGATGTTACGAAAACTATTACGTTTCGGTTTTCGCTGCGATAACTAGCATGTTTGAGCGGTTTGTCACGAAAAGTAGTATGTTCCGACTGTAGTTATAACGTATACGAAAAGCAGCATACAGTAAAGTCTCTCTATGGGCTCGGTTTTGTGCACACGATGAGGGCTTGTCACCTATCCCCACCACTTCTGTCTCACTCTTGTCCGGCGAAGGCGAGAGCGAGATGGAACGAGAGCGAGCGAAAGGCGCTGAAAGCGAGCGAGGACGGTACGAGACAGACGACGCGTTGATGTTTTGTCTCGCTCCGTCTTTCGAAGGCCTGATACTCCGTCCTTTGCATGCGCGGCGGGCGTGCGCGATGGTCGCAAGCGCATAAGGTGAGCAGGGGAACCGCGTCGCTAAATCTTGACGCAGGCCCGGCTCAAGTCTTTTTTGCGCCCTAGGCGAATTTGTCAAATTGCGCCCTTTATTATAATACCTTTGTTTGAGTTTATTGATGACCTTACTCTGAATTTTTATTCGTAGTATTAAACCACTCATAGTACAACTTGTAATATTTAATTTTAAAAAAGTATATATAAATGATTTATTTAATCTAAGACGCGTTATTTATATATTTTCTTTGGCTATGTACATACCCATCGCTGCCCGTAAGCTTGGCTGGTCCCTGTAAGCAAAATTAGGCGGCTGCCTAGGGCGGAAAGTCGACAATAGGTGCAAAATGGTATTTTCATTGCTGGTATTGTTCAAAATAAACTTTAAAATTAAATATTACAAGTTGTACTATGAGTGGTTTAATACTACGAATAAAAATTCAGAGTAAGGTCATCAATAAACTCAAATAAATGTATTATAATAAATGGCGGAATTTGGCAAGTTCGCCTAGGGCCCAAAAAAGACTCGTGCCGTGCCTGGCTATCTGACCGTCGCCCGCATGCGTCGAGCAGTCACGATTCCATCTGAGCGCTCGCACCCGTCGCGCACGCCTGCCGCGCACGCAAAGCATTCCATCTCGCTCCCCCTTCGACCAGAAAGAAGCGAGAAACGAACACTCGGAATAAGGACTCGGGTCTCCATGAGGGCTCATCGCCGGTCCCGACCAGGGGGGCCAAGCCGTCATTGTTTGGCCGAAGTTCCCGTTTAGTTAGCACCAAATAGGTAGGAGGCGCTAGGTACATCACACACACATACCTAGGTGTATCAGTGAGCACGACACATAACCTTTCGACGTTGGTGAAATGTTACCATGACGACCGTCGTCATTCCTTCAAATGGCGTCCTCACTTTCCCTGGTTTACCTTTTCTAAGGCCGTCTGACCATGGATCGTCGCGTCAGTGACGCGTATGCAGCAGATAGAAGGATATACAAAGAAATTGAATATATTTTCTTTTCCTAAGAAAAGAAGAAATATTCAATTTCAATGTTTATCCTTCTATCTGCTGCATACGTGTCGCTGGCGCGACGATCCGTGGACAGGTTATAAAGTAAGCGGTGCATTACACGTATACACATACACATACGTCCCGATTCACCCATTCACAGTTTAGTACGCACCTAATAGGTAGGAGGCGCTACAAACTCTGCTTCAACTTTCGTAAGAGGGAAGCTTGGCCCCCCTGGTCCCGACCAGCGAGCCCATAGAGAGACTTTACTGTATTTGGATGGTTCACTACCAAACATCGAGAGCGCGTCAACTTAAGGGGGTAGACACGGGTAATGCAGCGCGCTGTATACCGACACAATCTGGCCCGAACCATGGGTTTGCGCGCTGACGTTGTTTGTCCTTATACGAGCAAATTTTGGGCTGGGCGATGTCTCATTCGAAAGATGAAGGTTTAATGCAGCCCGCTCTGCTCATGGTTCAAAGAGATTGTGTTGATATGTAATAATACGAGTGTCCAAAGTAGAGAAAAAATCGACAAAATGCACTCGCAGATTCCATGTATTTGTAGGTCTCTAAAAGAGTTTTCTGACTCAAACGATGAGCAGAGCGGGCTGCAATGAACCTTCCTCTTTCGAATGAGACCTCATCCAGCCCAAAATTTGCTCATGTAAGGACAAACAACGTCATCCCGTGATTGCATTCCCAAATACGAGTTCCGCCATATTGGCGATAATACAGAGCAAGTCACGTGACAAATTTAGTTGAGCTAGTGGATACGAGATGGCGCCTACTCGGGAGGACTGCCAACGTGGAATCATAGCAAAACTGAAGCGTTAGCTGGATACATGTGCCACAGCAAAAGCGTGATACAGTCAATGTATGTATTTTTGCACGATTGTAGGTTAGATTATATGCATTTTAGGCATACATTGACTAGAAACTGCTGGAAACTGTGTACATTTACTAAATTCACGCTTTTACTGTGACACATACATCACCGCTGCCGAATATTTGTTATAATTATATGGCCACATTATTTAAAAAAAAAAGAGATTGGAATTTTTTAATAACACTGGAAGTAGTGATTTACTGATATCATATTTTCAGAATGTGGAAGTTACAGCAATTATTTGCAATTATTGTTTTTATTATTATTCTTCCGACTATTGTATATAACATATAACAAGGAAAAGTCTCCAAATCGGTCAACAGTTGACTCCTTGATTTTTTTTGTAATTCTTTACGCTCCTATGCAGAGATGGGCATTATTTAATTAAATGAATATACTTCCGAATGGCCCCAGTGGCCGATCGACACGAGGTTTGGGGGGAAGGTGGGTGTACCCTAAATCTAAAATTCTATTTAGCTTCGGGTATTTATTAGTTTCCTTTGTTTATTCGAAGGCCTTTCATCTTGGGCTTCGAATAATTTTTCATCTTTCATTATATCTTTATCCTAAGGTCGTATTCAGATATATTGGCCGGTCGATTCGTTTTCGCGAACAGCGATCGAGGAGAAATCAGCCACCACCATCTGACGATCGTGGATTTGTCTGTTGGAGTTACGAGGCCACCCAAGGGTATGGTGGGGTAACGGGAATGCTGCTCGGCTCCGTCTGAACGTAGCCGTGTGCTGTTATGACCAATACGAGATGAAGCTATCGAGAAAGAATCAATGTTCTGACCAATAAAGCTCCTGAATTTTTTCGGAGCTAAGGCCTAAGGCACACATATTCTGATGCGTGTATTTCTACGCTGCAGCTCGGTTTGGCCTATACATGACAGAAGCTTGGCGCTATCCCCACCACTTCTGGCTCACTCGTGTTCTGCGATGACGAGAGAATACGCGTTACGAATAGGAGTGTGCGGATCGTCCCGCAGCTCGGATTCTCGGCCCTCGGGACGGGTCGGAAAATTTCGGGCGGGATCGGGCGGGGTCCCGATACCTTCTTATTGCTCGAGATCCAAACGGTTTCGGGATCCCGAGACTCGATTCGCGCTACAAGCATGACCGCCATGAGCGGGCAATTTGATTTCAGGTCGGCTTGGCAAAACTCGGACGCGATCGGCTCGAAAGCCAGCTATTACGAGGGGACCGAGACGGAAAGAATTATGTATATCATTTATATCGATACCAGAGTGATAAGTTTTTACCTTTCTGTCTCCTGTTGAATCATAATTTGTATCTTATTATTTATTTACATATATATGTATTTTCATTGCTACCAAATAGTCTGTGAATACTGAATACGTCCATATACGTACTTAAATAAATACCATGTTCAGAAATTGGGAAGAAGACTATTTTTATGTCGACAATATTTTAAAATCTGAATAAAATATACTTCATAATTAGTACTTTATGTAAAGGGAATATATAGGGTATTATCTTTTTCCGGATAGGTTCAGATTTAAAATAGAAAACGTACGAACTATAAGCATACAAAAAGGAATATTTCCTGGATGTTTCATAATAATAACAATATACAGGAGGTGAATATTTTATTATTTCAAATTAACGTGTAAGAAACATAATTTTTCTATGTTCTCAGGTAATAATTTTAATCTATTACTGGTAACGATATCGTCCGATCGCGTCCGAGTTTTGCCGAGCCGACCTGAAATCAAATTGTCCGCTCATGGCGGCTATGCTTGTAGCCCGAATCGAGTCTCGGGGTCTCGAAACTGTCGGGATCTCGAGCAATACGAAAGTATCGGGACCCCGCCCGATCCCGCCCGAAAGTTGCCGGCCCGTCCCGAGCCCGAGAAATCGGGTAACCGCACACCCCTAGTTACGAAACTCACCGGCCAATAAATCTGAATACGATCTTAGAAGTTCGAATAACCGACGAGAACCTTTGTGTCCCGAGCCGCGCGAGATCGCCATGCTCGGCGATGTGTCATCGATTATAAAGAAACAGAATTTGTTTATTTTTCATCGTATCAATATGAAAGTGCCACAAATGGATTCCTGGCATTCTCCCGATTAAATTGACCGAAAATAATTTAAATCGGACTATTTTTAAGAAAACGGGCTTTCAATTCTGCAAACAATTTTTCACGTAATTTCCTTAATTTTGGTCCGAATTATATCATTTTTGGGGCCAATTTGATTGAGAAAACATGAGGAATCGACTGACATCACTTTCGCAAAGATCGGATTAGAAATGCAGAACTGCAGATTTGTCACTGCTTAGCGCGCAACATTGTATGGCCCAGCTGGTTTCGAGCGTCGATTTCTTGCCAGCGTGCAGGACAAGAGGGGACTTTTCATGGCGAAGGAAAGTCAGCCTTATATAGAACTCAAATCGAGAAAGACTTTGCTGACAAACTTTATATTCATGTCAAACAAATACTTTAATTGTAAAATTTAGACGACAAAGACGCTAACTTAGAGCCACCTCTTCCGACATCATGTTCTCCTGTTACAATCTCAATTTTGGAGCGTTTAGAAAATTTTGGCCAGATTTTGGAGCGATGTATCAGGAGAACATGAAGCGAAAGGAGGTATCGCCTGAATTTCATCGTCGAAGGCCTTTCGAAAACTCTGCCCCTCTCCGATTTTCCTCGATTGTTACCGATTTCTCAGTCACCCTGTATAGTAGAGTATTTTTCACCCCTTAGGAAAGTACTCGGTACGTGAAAGCGCATCCAAATAGTATAATAAAAGTACCCTTTGATCGCCGATTTTCCTCGATCGTTACCGATTTCTCGGTCACCCTGTACAGTAGGGTATTTTTCACCCCTTAGGAAGGTACCCGGGACGCAAAACCGCGTCCAAAGAGTACAATGAATGTACCCTTTGATTGCCGATTTTCCTCGATCGTTGCCGATTTTTCAGTCACCCTGTATAGTAGGGTATTTTTCACCCCTTAGGAAGGTACCCGGGACGCGAAACCGCGTCCAAAAAGTACAATGAATGTACCCTTTGATTGCCGATTTTCCTCGAACGTTGCCGATTTCTCAGTCACCCTGTATAGTAGGGAATTTTTCACCCCTTATGAAAGTACTTGGAACGTGAAACCGCGTCCAAAGAGTACAATGAAAGTACCCTTTGATCGCCGATTTTCCTCGATCGTTGCCGATTTCACAGTCACCCTGTATAGTAGAGTATTTTTCACCCCTTAGGAAAATACTCGAGACGTGAAACCGCGTCCAAAGAGTACAATGAAAGTACCCTTTGATCGCCGATTTTCCTCGATCGTTGCCGATTTCTCGGTCACCCTGTACAGTAGGGTATTTTTCACCCCTTAGGAAGGTACCCGGAATGCGAAACCGCGTCCAAAGAGTACAATGAATGTATCCTTTGATTGCCGATTTTCCTCGAACGTTGCCGATTTCTCAGTCACCCTGTATAGTAGGGAATTTTTCACTCCTTATGAAAATACTTGGAACGTGAAACCGCGTCCAAAGAGTACAATGAAAGTACCCTTTGATCGCCGATTTTTCTCGATCGTTGCCGATTTCACAGTCACCCTGTATAGTAGAGTATTTTTCACCCCTTAGGAAAATACTCGGGACGTGAAACCGCGTCCAAAGAGTACAATGAATGTACACTTTGATTGCCGATTTTCCTCGATCGTTGCCGATTTCTCGGTCACCCTGTACAGTAGGGTATTTTTCACCCCTTAGGAAGGTACCCGGGATGCGAAACCGCGTCCAAAGAGTACAATGAATGTATCCTTTGATTGCCGATTTTCCTCGAACGTTGCCGATTTCTCAGTCACCCTGTATAGTAGGGAATTTTTCACCCCTTATGAAAGTACTTGGAACGTGAAACCGCGTCCAAAGAGTACAATGAAAGTACCCTTTGATCGCCGATTTTCCTCGATTGTTTCCGATTTCTGAGTCACCCTGTATAGTAGAGTATTTTTCACCCCTTAGGAAAATACTCGGGACGTGAAACCGCGTCCAAAGAGTACAATGAAAGTACCCTTTGATCGCCGATTTTCCTCGATCGTTGCCGATTTCTCGGTCACCCTCTACAGTAGGGTATTTTTCACCCCTTAGGAAGGTACCCGGGACGCGAAACCGCGTCCAAAGAGTACAATGAATGTACACTTTGATTGCCGATTTTCCTCGATCGTTGCCGATTTTTCAGTCACCCTGTATAGTACGGTATTTTTCACCCCTTAGGAAAGTACTTGGGACGTGAAACCGCGTGCAAAGAGTACAATGAAAGTACCCTTTGATTGCCGATTTTCCTCGATTGTTTCCGATTTCTGAGTCACCCTGTATAGTAGAGTATTTTTCACCCCTTAGGAAAATACTCGGGACGTGAAACCGCGTCCAAAGAGTACAATGAAAGTACCCTTTGATCGCCGATTTTCCTCGAACGTTACCGATTTGTCAGTCACCCTCGCGACACGGACTTCCATAAGGTGATAGGTCTATCCTATACCTCGTCTGTGCCTGTGCCTGGTCTATGGTAACACGTTACCAACCGCTGTTGTGGTGGTTAGGCGGATACAACAGAGTGCGGAGTTATCGACTTAACCCCCACAACAGAGGTTACAAACCTGATTGTCAAATCGGCCTGCCAGATTTTCAAAACAAAGTGCTTCCCAGTGCTTCCTTAAGCTGTGTACTCGCAGTGCGAAATTTTAAGGTTTATGGTATGTTATGTGAATGCTCTCGAAACCATGTTATTGTATCATTCCTTATTACGGCTACTGCTTAACTGTATTGATGGGGGAACCTACACTGTGTCGATAGGGGACAAGTATACAGATATTTGATACTTTTGCGAGCATTACGTTCATCTTACTTAATTATCCATGTGCTTAGTATCGAAAGCGAACGCTTTAAGTTTATTCATGGGGTGCCCTGGGCTGTATTGCGGAAGAGAGCTATTGCCCGATGGGAATTGGAGCGAGTGCGGCGCTTGCCCCAGAGGGTTTAGGGCCAATGCGTCCTCGGCGTGCATACTCTGCGACGCCGACCCAATGGTTTATGACTGGCTCTATCTCGGGTTCATGGCATTGCTAGCGTTGCTATTACATTGGTTTTTTATCGACATGGTATCGATGAGGCGTAACATACCCAAGGAAGTGATCGCGTTGCACCTATCCGCATTGTTCGAAGTGGTCGCCGCAGCTCTCATCACTTTACAATTAACCGATCCCATAGGCTCTTTTGGAATTAAATTGTGCAAAACCACCAAGCTTTCAGACTGGTACACTCTGCTGCACAATCCTCGTCCGAAGTACGAGGAAACTTTACATTGCACTCAGGAAGCTGTTTATCCGCTGTTAGTACTCGCATAATCATGAAAGTATGAAATTGATTCGTACGTCGGAGGATAATGAATCATTGCATTTCTAGGTACACTATGGTATTTGCTTTTTATGCTTCAGGAACGGTTATTATGTTATTGATAAGGCCATTGATAGCGAATAAATGTTTACCAAGGCAAGGGAAGTTTTCCATTTATGCCGCTCTTTATTTCTATCCGAGTCTGGCATTAATTCACGCGGTCGGCGGTGGTATAATATGTGAGTAGACCAATTTACGTTTTAAAAGGAATATCTATAATTCGTTCTTCTAAACATCTCGAATTCTTTTGTAGATTATTCATTTCCGTATATAATAATAACGTTGTCCGTCCTGTCCAATGCGGTACACTTTGCGTTTAAACTAAATCAGGTAAAATCTTTGTAATGCTTGCATCAAGGTACACTCGAGTATTTCAATTTTTACAGCTTTTGTCAATATGTATTTCACCTTCTTTCAGACAATGAAATCGTTATTACTGAGTTCTGTGTCAGACTTGAAGAACATAATAGTCATTTTAGGTCATTGGCTCTTACATGCATATGGCATAGTTGCTGTAACAACTCTTCGTGAACTCAGCTTTCACCCGGGGATGATTGCTTTAGTTCCTCTACCCGCGTTATTTTATATCGTTACAGTAAGGTTTACAGATCCACATAAACTGCATATTGAATAAAATTTATTATTCTAGACACAATGGTAATAAAATGAACACCCTTCCCTCGGGAGAAATGAGCTAACAACAATGTCCCATCTTTTGCTGCATCATATTTTATTACACACATTTTCAGCACGCAGAGGTAACATACAATTTCATTCAGTTAAATGTCATTATTTGAGGGCAGTAAGCAAGGGATTAGCTTGACTAAGTAGAATGTTTCTTCACGATGCGATTAATTCTTCGGCACGAACGTTAACACAACTGTACTCTTTCCCGATATAGGGACCCTATTAGTAGCCAGCTTGGTCCTGCGATGAAAAGAACGTTGCGTTAATCAAATAATCCTCTTTCAGTTGTTCCATATTTAAGAGAAAAATAGGCGATTTTACCGTATCGTGTCACCGTCTTGCACATAATTGGGGCTATGGGCAACCACGCTGACTTCTTCCGAAATATGCGGTATCGTGGATAAGTCCACCGCGGTAGGCTCTTCTGCTGATTGGTACGCTACCAAGTAGCCAGGATTTCCACTCTTTAACCTAGATAATTTAAGTACAGTTTAAATGCAATTATTTCGAAAGTTAATTCGAAAGGTCGAGAGAAACAGGCTCAATCAAGTAGACTAATATACACGTTTCGAGTTAGTCAAGACAATAACGATTTATCACTCAAAGTTACATCTACGGAAGATAGGTTTCATGCAATATGTTAGTGAGAGGACTCACCAGCTCCTGCGTTGCATGGAGGGAAGCGTGGAACAGGGCAAATTAATCTTTAGTTAGTAAATTACATAGTACACATGTGTGAGTTGTGTGGAGTGTATGTTATTCGAGCTTTGGGCATGGCCTCAAAGGATGATTGAGACGATTTATAGCAATTGAGACCTAAAAAGACCTAAAGTGCAGCAAGTTTATTCAAGGGGGTAGTGGACTATTTCAGCTTCAGAAAATCGATCACATTTTTTTTACTGATTTTGAAAGTCTTATCCTTTATGAAAATTTTAAACAAAATTTCATGATGAAATTCAAATAATTGTCGAAGTTATAGCAGCGAACGTAATTGAGTGCACCGTCGAGTAACGGCCTTGCAGAACGGTATTGGCATAGGGCACTTAACTTTAAAGCCGGTTTTCTCGAAACACGATTTTCAAAAACGGTGTACATCATAACTCTTGAAGCAATGAATATTTTCACTTAAAATTTTAACTGGAGCTGTAGAATTCCATTCTCTATCGTGTAGAAATTTCGCAATGACATTAAATGTTTGTAAAACATTTTATAACTGATTACAGACAATTTTTTCCCGTAAAAATGTGGAAAAAATTTATTCGTGTGTAACTTCCACAATTTTTGTTCAAATTCGTCGGCAAGTTTCCACACTGTAGATATTTGTGTATAGAATAATCACCTCAAAGCATTTTGCTTTCAGATGATTGGTTCACCTGAATCGATGTACACCACCTGCAGCGGCGCGCCGTACAGGACTATCTTCAATGATTAATAACTTCGACAATTTTATACTTTCCGACGATTTTTTGTGTGTAAATACTCGCAAACGTGCCCACAGTAGATTGTCAAAAGCACGACTATAACGATTGTTTGGTATCAAAGTACTTTAGCGTCAAAGAAACTAACGATTTTACGTATCCAATAGTCCACTACCCCCTTAACGCAGCTACACAGCATGAATTAGTCGATTCTACTTGCTGAAAAGTTTCAATGTTATCTACAGGATCTTCAGCTGATACTTTCTATCGCGAAGGCACAGGGAAAGTTTAGTGTACGGGTTAAAGTTGTTCGTATGTTAATAATACATTTATAATGATAATTCAGTTACCTTGTGTACACAAATACACTTCCATTGACAGTCCTGAATACTGTTTCCCCGTAAAGGAAGGTCGAACTGTGCCGCGCTTTGGACAAAGTTGCGAATGCATCCTTCGCAGATAATGTGTCGTTCAGCGTGATTATTGGAGTTCCCGGTAAAAGTAGCGTCATAAGTGTCAAGCTGTCTGCTATATCCGCAGGCAATCTTTGCCTCAAGCTACGCTTTTTACCAGTCAGCTGAAAGATATACAGGACGTGGATGAATACCGTAATTAAGGATATATCGATCAACGCCGTTGAAACTTACATCCCAAGCAGGCCAGGAAGTAAACTCTAGCCACTGCGAGATACTTCTGTGCAAAGCAGTGGCGTTTATATTAGTTTCGGCAGCTGCAAGGAATTGCGAACTCTGTGGAATATCGATCAGTCTTCTCTTCTCGTTGTAGACTTGCAGAATATCTTTTCCAATGTCGTCTTGAAGGGCGAACAATCTGAAAAGTTATATCAACTCGTATGTTTATTATTGAACGCACGAAATATCTTCGGAAGTTTTCATTACTGTACGAGATAGCTTACCCCTTATTCTCTGTTTCATTGTAAACTCTTTCCTGCCATTTCGACAAGACCGCAGCATTTTCCGGGCGATCCCTCGTATAAGCGTGCACTAAGGAATCGTAATTATCCGTTTCTGTAGGGATAGTGCTTCTGAACTCATCACGAAGCTTTGGATCTGCGATTAAGTATCCGGTGTTAGCTAAACGGAAGCCACTGATTCCCAATTTTATCCAGTGACTCAACACATCCTGTATAAAAGGTCACGTAATTACTTAGTGTCTTGTCTATCCGCGCGATATACTAAAAGGCAAGTAGCTTACAGCAAATTCTGCAATTACTGCTGAGTTATTGTAGTTCAATTCAGGCTCGGTTGTATTGAACTGATGAAGGTAATACTGCGCTCTTTGTTCGTTCCACTCCCACGCTGACCCTCCATTTACGCTCAACTAAAAGTAACATACATTATTAAAAGTTTCATACGACGCAGAGGTCGCTGTATAAAGAGAAATATAACCAACCCAATTGTTCGGAGGAGTTTGCCTGCCCTCCGATGTTGTCTTTCCATCTGCCCATACATAATAAGACGTGAATGGTTCCTCTTCCTCCAAAGAGCGTCTGAACCATGGATGCTCGGCTGAAGTGCGAGTTGGATCTAGTTCCAAGATAACATGCTGATCTTTATCCTTCGCAGCCTTTATAAGAGCCTCTAGATCGCTCAACGTTCCCAATTCAGGCTTAATGTCTTTGAAGTCTTCTATTCCTCCTGTAATTCAAGATGCGATGCGTATGATTGCCAGTCCACAGTCAACTAAAGTGAGCACGCGAAGAATACGAACGTATATACCTGTTGCACTCTCTTTGACTATAGACACAAGAGAAATTGCATCTACATTTTGCTCTTTCAAAGTCTGCAACAGAGCTTCTACTCCTTTCAAATCGTGGGTACTCGTTTCGATGGGATCCAATTGTACGATAGGACTCTTCTCCCACCATTCCTTCGGCTTAGGCGCTGAACACTTCGGCGCCATTACGACAATGGCCACGGCGCCTCCCAACATGGCCAGCCACAGTAGCCAAAAGGCGATGAACAAGAACCATCTCAATCGAACCCAGAATGGGTCGGTAGCGAATTTCATTAGCTCCTCCTTGCCCATTCCGCAGAGAGCCTGCTTAACCGTTTCAATGTCAATCTTGGCGTCCCCATTCTCAGATATGAATTTCACCTAGCAATGCAAATCGTCCGTTAACGTTACAATCTAGCGCACACGTACCTTTCTTGTTTCACTCGATTACTGAATGAATCAGAGTTATTCCCCCAGCATCTATTCCAAGACCTGTCCCTCTACACCAAGATGATGCAAGAAAGGGGAATTCTTACTTCCCTACAGTGTATTCATTCCGACATGGGATAAATTTAAACGCTCGCGATTATCGAACAGAAAACAACGGGGAGTCGTTCTATAGTGGATCAATCGCTCATTATCGGCCAGACAGAGTGGCCTTTATACTGAAGCAACAACTCCCACGCGGAACAAAAGAAATCAATCAACTGTTTACCATGGGACGGGACGGCAATAAAAATATTAAGAATATTCGCAAGACAAAAGAAATCAGTTCCGCTGTGAGCGAGGATGATCGCGTTTGATCGATCGGCGCGTAAGATTAGGCCAGCAGGCGTGCCTCAAAATAAAAACGTGTCATTATCATATGTACCTCGGTTGTGTCTTTCGTGGGAGAGATTTTGCTCTCGTCCTTGAGCATTTTCTCGTGGACCCCATCGTCGATCTCATTCTCGTTGTTCGGCTTTCCCATCGCGACCGTTTCCGCTACGTCTTGCCTGGCAGAGTCGTCGTCCGGTAGCGCCTTGTACGTGGCAACTGGCGTCTTCTTCACGTTACCGTTCGCCTCTGCGCTATCTAAATCCAACCTCCCACTCTCCATGTTACGGCCGCTGCACGGATTCGAGGGCGTGCTCCAACGATCCTATGCGACAGGGGATCTGCGAGATTTACGCGGAGAAAATCCTTTCCCTTTTTTGCGATAGCTTCCGAAGCACAGAGCCGCGACTTCGTTAGTCCCTTAACGCTCCAGCTGCAAGAATGGACAAACGCGTTTCACCCCTCCAAGACACGTAGCTGGGTTCTCGGCCCCCTTTTTGGCCCCTGGACCTATTTACTTTTACTACCACAGACGCATTGTAGGAGACAATCAGGGACGACCCTTGTCCCTGGAAGGTTCCATGGCTGGAAGGGCCCTGAACACCGAGAGTCTCGGTACCATTGTTGCGACGTGAAACAACGCTCGCAAAGCTCTCTTGTACAGATGAGAGCCATTTTTCATGGGAGCGAGGGTAAATATTTGTGGGGTCGAGGGTCGCAGTGGAGTTTTGCGTTTCTATGACGCATTTAGCACTGTTCAGGCATACGAAGGGGGGTAAAAAGTTTCCAATTTTCGGGGAGCTTTTGAGAGATTTCTTGAGAGGACTTTGAGATAGATAATCGGGAAGATAGCACGGGTAGATTGCTGTTAAAAATTCTCTTGCGCGGGGTTCCGTGCCGTCGTAGTCCAGAGCTGATGTAAATGCTCTGATTTCGATTCAATCGATTCGAACGATGAATAGGGCACGCACACAAAGGAAGCGGCGCAAACCGTTCTTCGGCGTTTGTGCGCATCCTGCTCATTGAACGTGTACTTATTGACTAGTTGTAACGTTACAACCGCGGGGGTTTCGAGATATTTATTGCTGCATGATTAATACACCGCATGTATTTGTATAGAGTAAAGAGAAATGTTTATTATTACGATATACAAGTCTACCTTAATTTACCGCCATGTTTTCATTTATTCTACTACAATTTACCAGCCCTAATAAAGTTACACGATTAATTTCCTTTATATATGTACGTTGGACCGTAGCCTTGCCAACGTCAGCATGGAATTAAATGCTTATCTTGTATCTTGCTGATAGCACAGGGAATGTGCTATCTCTATCAGCATACAGACTTTCCATTTGCACTCTTATTTGGGTAACGTCAAATTAGGAACAAGGAATCCGAGTTATTTCGCAGTGACCTAAAATATTGAAGCGAATAAATATTAAAAATACGAAGATCGTAACATGAAAATTAAAGTTATAGTGAAACTCGTTCGAATACTCACCGCAGTTGTTGCATTTAAATTAGGTACCTTCTCTGTATTGGTACATGTCTGCGGCAAAAGGCAACAGTAGGACAAAATGGATCCAATAATCACCACTATCAACGTTGCCCATAAGAGCCAAAATATACACAGGCGAACGTTCATCCACACCGGGTCAACCGTGCTGTATCTAAGATCGTCATTTATCGATTCTGAAAATAAATTTTTCCACTTTTCATGACTTTCTTTACCCAAGCATCGCGTCCCGATTCTATCAAACTTTAATGCTTCTTCTATTCAGAATAATGCACTCGTAGTTCGTATTACTTAGTTTCCCGCGGTATCTAAGGAAATCGATCGATCGAACCCGGACTCGAGAATCGCAATTTTGGCACTTCCGGTCAAGGAGCGCATGCTGCGCGGGCAATTGTGGGAGACACAGATGCGCGGGCAATTGTGGGAGACACGGTGATTGGCCGAATTCGAATACATGACGCGTGTCGTTTGTTCCGGTCGGTCGCGCGCGTGCTTCTCTTGTGTTTTGTGCTTAGTTTTGTGGCCAAACCTGTGTCCTTTTGCCTCCCTTTGGATTCGTTGATGCGTATGGCCTCGTAGAACGACTTGCCGCAGAACAGGTGAGTAGTCTCCTCGGATCCCATTATTTCATAGCCTTTTCCTTGTTGCTCGTACACTTCGCTATCGGAGTAGCCGACTAACGGTCTCCCCGACTCATCGTTTTTTCCGTTGCGCGCTCGTTTGCTCCCCGATACGGCGGGGATACTGGTATTTACAAAATGGTGACACGATTTAGGTTGACCGTCAACGATTTGTGTCACGGCACGGGACAACAGAGACGAACGTGGCATTTATTACGCGAGATAGCTATAGACAGAAATAGATACCGATTCAATGGCGAAATTGCCTTCGCCGCCCCTATTATTGTTTTCCTTTTCTTCTTATCGCGCGGGGAGATACGTTAGAGTCCGTTCAGCGTATTTACGTCACTTCAAATTCGTTGTCGCTTTAATTAGAAAACGCTCGGCATATGCGACTGATAACTTTGGTGCGAACGTTGGAAGCGCGCAGCAACGGATTATTCGCGACTCGCGATTTCTTAAAATGTATTTAAGTAATAACAGCGCATGTACTATCTGCTTTTATGCTACTCCCATTCGCTTCACGAATGAACCATGATAAACTGCCATCGCTGCCAGCTTGACTATAGAGACTGAAGTACTCTTGCTACCCATGATCTTAGCGTGCATGCAACTGGCCTCCAAGTGCCACGCGCTGACACCTGCAGCTACATTATGTAGATTATTATGAGTCATTCGACAGGTTCATTGCTTTATCAACGTACTCGGGCAGCGAGAGTATTCGTGTCGTCATTAATATAAATTAGAGCGACGATCCAGGAACAGAACGTTAACACCTGGGACCAATGTCTTTGTCGCTATAAATAACTGTAGGACACTGTCGACATCTGCAGAGAATTAGTCGGGTAAACTGTCGCTACCGATCCTTTTTATAGCTAGAAGGTTGCGACGCAAGAACAATGCGTCCAAAGCGTTATAACCACTTCGATTTTTACACAACTAAAACTTTTATTCTGTAAAGTCTTATTTATAGAAATGCTTAGAGTCTGAATAACAGTATCACAGTAAAGCTTGTACTTATTATCAAGTGTAATGTCGATATGGACTTAGCAGCTGCACCAGGAGCTGGCTCCGTTGAAGTCCAGATAGGATTTGTAGACGTTTCCTCTGGAGTGGTTGATTCGCTTGTCGTAGACATCTCGGTGCTGCTTTCCGTACTTGATTCTGTGCTAGGTTCTGTGCTCGGTTCTGTGCTCGGTTCTGTGCTCGATTCTGTACTCGATTCTGTTGTGCTTTCCTGTATTTCCTCTGCTTTTAATAGAAACGCTGCATTGGCTGTTAGCGTAACACTTTCTCCTGAAACAGTATCCCTAGACGAGAAAGTTACAAGTTCAATTATTCGCAATGAGCCATAAAATTCTTACGCAGAGCCATAAAATTTGGAACATAGATGTACGCTTACATAGTATAAACAGCATTACTGGAAGCCACGATAATTTCCATAGAATCTTCCAGGTTTGGGTACAACGAAGTTAAATTAACAGTTTCATGACGCAGGCCCAGGTTAACGACAACTATATACGTAGAGTGGTTATCCAGAAATCTAATAATAAAGGAAGTTAGGGATTATTGTTGAGTACTCGCGTTGAATGCTTATTCACTTCGTACATACCTCTTCAAAACAAATACACGATCGTTGTTCAAGCCTGCGAACTCATAATCCCCGTGGGTGAAAACCTTGTCCTTCCTAAGAGCTGTGAGTAGCTTATACGTGTTTAAGTTAGTCTTTCCTTCCTGTTGCGTTTCAACGTTTCTCTCTACATAATCTGGGTGAAGAGGGAGGTAGGTGGTCGCGTTTGTCGAAAATCCTGAGGATACGTTACAATTCCATTGCATAGGTGTTCGGGCAGGATCTCTTGAATACTTGGCGTACGTTTCGTTTGATCTGGCGCAACCCATAGGGTCTATTGTTTCATTCCACGACATCTTTCTGTCCAGCATCGCAATCTCTTCTCCGTAATAAGTAAACGCTTGACCAGGCAACAACAGGCTAACCATATGGAGGCCATCGACACGGTTCAATCCAATTCTTGTAGCTGCTCTTGAATTATCATGATTGGAAAGCTGAAATTAGGTGAAAGATGTTGGTCTTTTTAGCTTGGACGCTCTCATCCACTGCGTGATTTAACGGGTGACTACTCACCACCCAATTTGTACTCGTATTACTGGGAAGTATGTCCAGCCAATCTTCCAGAATATTTCTAATATTTTCAGCGGTACTGGTATTTTGAACACAAGTGATGAAGCGGAAATTAAGTGGCGGAATACCTTTGTAAGTTTCATTGCCGTAAAGGTCTATCAGTACTTGATCAGAGTCGTAAGACTCTGCGATGAGCAATCTGCGAATGAATGATTACATCATCGTCACATAATCATCGAAAAATAAGCTGCCTTGAAGTTTGTAATCTTTGCGCACGCACTTTGAGGAGGCATTATTCGTGTCTACCCAGTCATCGATAAACATGCGGAACTTGTACAAAAGAGCTGTATTTTCAGGCAATCCAGACGTGTAAGTTCCATTCCCAGTGAGAGGTTCGTTTCTTAGATCCTCATCTTCGTACAGATACGACACAGCGTTGATTCGAAAACCGTCGACGCCTCTCTTCAGCCAAAAGTCGAACACGTCCTGGGATATAAAAATAGATCCATAAATGTATGCTAATTTTTTATTGACTTACGAAACATAACATTGCTGTAATGCTAATATCCTACCAGTAATTCTTGTGACACATTTTCATTCCTCAAATTGAGGTCAGGTTGGGATTTGTGAAATTTATGGTAATACCACTGCTTCCTCGAGTCATGCCACGTCCATGCAGATCCCTCCTCGTCGCTATAGGTACTTGCCTGAATAAAAGCTTGTGTAGCGTTAGGTTCTCCAAAGGTACTTTGGTAATCACGAGTCGCTTACCCAGTTATTAGGAGGAAGACTATTGCCGTTGTCGTCAACAGAGCCATTCGACCAAACATAGTAGTTCTTGTACGGATCAACATTTTTGGTAGACAGCGAGAACCATTCGTGCTTGTCGCTCGAATGATTCGGTACTATATCCAAAATGACTTTGAGATCTGAAACATTTCATCCTGCTGTAAATCCTGCTACCTTCGTGCTTAGTTAATGTAATTTGCCTATTAGTATGTACCACGGTCATGTGCTCCTTCTATGAACTCATCGAATTGACCTAGGCTACCGAACAGAGGGTTTATGTCAGTGTAGTTGGAAATATCGAATCCGGAATCCACCAGTGGGGATGGATAAACAGGATTCAGCCAAATCGCGTCGATCCCAAGGTCCTGAAGATAATCGAGGCGACTGATGATGCCTGTGTATAAGAATACATTCGTTTCACTTGTAAATCGATAATGTAAATATTTTGTCGCATAATAAATATGTTTCCCACGTTTCCCAATGCATAAACGTCGGGAGTTCGAGCAAGCTCATAAATCAAGTTCCATGCAAAACAGTCCGGAGTGTTTCCAGTCTACATGACGTTCGTTTCTCCACGTGCATTTCATCCCTTACGGACATGGCTATAAATTCAGCTCTGAAGTTAATTAATTCCCATCAGAATCGACTGATTGTAACATGGGTGTGGAATTGGATAATTATTCCCATCGTATGATAATTTATCGATCCCTTGTTATCACTGTTGCAATGGGGATCTGAAGTAACTTCGGTTGGTATCTTAACCAGCGAACGATAAACGGGAGCAGTCACGCGGGCAACCGTGATCGAGAAGCTCATTCTTAACGCGGTAGACATTTGCTAAGCGCTCTCGATACTTTTTAAAAATAGACTCCCACGGCCAGCAGTGCTTCTTTGAAACATTGATGCCAGGGAGCGATGCATCTATATTCTACCAAAGATTTCGATAGTGCAAGGCTAAAGGGACGCGCTTCTCGATCAATGCTTTTAAAATAATCATATCTACTCCATACATTCCACTCTGAACGATTAAAAAGTAATCGAAAGCGATTAATTCCACATAGGGTAAGTCCGGGACAGTCGATTAACCTAACATAAAATAGCTATTATCACTAATACTGCTATTATTTATTTTAGCAGAATAAACTTAATATGTTGAGAATTTTATACTGATTCAGAAATACTCGTAGATATTTGCTTTAAGACAATATTCCCTGAAAATCGGGAAAGATGGTTCTCGTCGTTGGGAGAGACCCTTCACATAATTATTTATTAAAAAAATAACAAGGAAGAAAGAAAAATTATTTATGAGTGAATACTACAACTGCAGACTTATTGATATTTAATTTGTTTACGCTAAACAAGTAAAGAACACATCAAAGAAAAAGTGAATATTGGCGATTATCAAAGCAAATCAGTGAAAAAGTGAATAAATGAAGTAAACAAACAAAAATAATAATAAAAATCCCTCGCAAAATATTGTAAATTTAACTAATACAAAAAATTTAGAAAGTGCGTCATCTCACACCCATAATTTGAAAGTGAACCATTTATCCCAATCATAACTCCACCATCTCTCCTTTCTGCAGGGAGAGATGGTCATCTCGTCAGCTTTGAAAGGATAGCTTAATATGGCGAAATACTTCAGCTGCATTGTGCCTCAATATCTTATTATCCAAAACATTAAACGAAACCTCAACTTACCTTGTACAGCCTATAAATCCAGAAAAGCACAGAAGGAAGCGAAATTGACGTTATTCATTCAACTGTTTGGTTCCTAGAGAAGCTATTCTGTTCTGTATCTTAACGCACTCTAACATATAGAGTCTGAAATATAGCCACTCCAGCAACTCTTCTGTCCCACCGACTCACCCGGATTCACCCTACACTCCCATGCTGCTGCCCCCCTAGACTTTACTTCACAAATATCCACCAGTGTTCTCTCAGAAAGGATTCGGACCGTTTACAACTAGACACTCTCCGCCACCAACACACCTGTGGATTCACCTGGCCAGCTGAAAACGTACCCTTTAAGTCGCCCTCGCCGTCGCCGTCGCTGTCCTGGAATCCCCTCGGCCAGATTTGATAAACCAGGGCGGTTTCCCACCACTGTTTGTCGGCGAGCTCGGCGCAGTTCGCCCCGGTGGCCAGAAGTTGCAGAGCGAGCAGCAAGGTGCCGCGGAACAGAGCCATATCGGCGATTTCAAAGGAACTTGCCGTCCAGCCGCTGCCTGGTCCTGTTATATATTTTCGCCAGAAACCGGGTTATCGCGTTATCTCCGCTATCGCGGCGTACTCCCGTGCCCTTATCGCCGCGATTCCTTGTCCCCAGAAGAACGCTGGAACCGCGCCATTGTTTACGTTCACCGAGAACAGAAAGCTTTCATTAAACCTTCTTCGCTCGTGATAGAGTGACGGTCTTGTTTGAGCAAAGAATTGGGGGAAGTTGTGCAATCGATTACCTGCTCGGGACGGTAGCGACGGTATGGTGAAAGGAGCGCGAGGGAAAATCTTTACTGTTTCTTAATTAATCTCCCCGAGGGAGCTTCTCCGAAAGGCGTTCAAAAGAGGGGCCCGATCGTGAGACGTTCTAACAGAGCTTGTGGTCCAAGTGTCGCGGACATTCGCGTTATCTTCACCAGCGCCAGTCCCAGCAAAGCGTGTTCTTCGCAGCGGTCTCATCTGTCCACGCTCATGCCCGTTAACACTCTACAGTTTCCTTCCCGCCGCGGGATTCGCGAATCTCGGCCGTAGATTTCGTCCCGAGCACCTATCCGCGCAATGGCACCGCAGAAACTGGTCAAGGGGGCGACCGAGAGCAAAGACTCGCGTCCGTTGCCAAGAGAAAGATCGTCTGGCATGCTAGATGCTGGCTTGTATCCTAAGTACTTTTGACGCGAGCTCAAACGATCGGCCGTGGGCAGATAGCAGCGTTTCGGTAGAGAACGAACACTCCCTTTGAATCTCAAATATTCCTGTGCCCCCTCAATTGGGGGGTGGGGGTGGGGGAGTAGAGGGTATTGATACGTCTCGAATTTGTTTCCGTATTTTTTGCTCTCACGCCCTAGAATGGTTCTATTCACGAGGAAATAATCCCTGAAAATGTTTATTTCAATCGGATAACAGGGAAGGGTGATCGTAGTTCGTTATTGTGATAAAAGTCCGTAGTTCAATAACGGCCAACACTGTTGCTGATAATGAATATGTTTGTTTAAAAACTCCGAAGAGAAATTTACGTACGGAAATTTGGAGAATTATCGCCGGAAATAAGCCATAGCCTGCGTTGAATTTAAAGAATAATAATCACCAATAAAGTAACTAAAACTCACCCCTTCGGAAATTCACCTGCAGCTTGAAAACTTGTGTCACTAGGTCACTGAGCCGATCCTGGTCATCGACGGACGCGCCCAGTCCACAGCTGGTCTCAGGTATACGACACCACTCAAAGTTACAGCCGGGTGCACATTTGTTACCGCGACCTGTTACCTATCTGACCGATCGTGGTAACAAATGTAGACGATATTCTGTTACTGCATACTGTGACTCGTTACTTGTTTTGGCCGTCCCGATACAACTGGACCGCGATGAAGTATCGTTGGAAAGTAATGGGTGCAGGTAACAGGAAACAGATTAAAACGGATTCAGTTACCACTGAATGAAGTAACGCGGTAACTGAACGCGATGCGGTAACAAATGTGTACCCGGCTTAAGAGTTGCAACGTCAAGTGCGGTGGGTTAATGTGCCGAAGATCACTTATCTGATCACTTAATTTATTTAAGTGATCACTGATCACTTAATTTATTTTTCACGGAACGTGTTGTTCCTATGTTATAAAAATTGGTGGACATGAATTTTGCAAATGCACGTACGAGCTGTACAGCAGTAGTTGCGTCTCCGTTGTTCTGGGCATAAACACAGAACATCGTGTAACACTCTTGTGTACAAAACATTTCTCTGACGCGATTGCTCACTGACTGACAGGATTATTTCCAAGGAACTTCCTCTATCCCCAAGTAGTTTCCCTCTTTGCATTATGAGTTAATTCCCACCAGGATAACAGGCTTTATGTAAAAAGAAGCCAGCATATTTTCCAAACACACGTGCTTTGCAGAAGCCATTAGATGGCCACTCGATCGTTCCGCTCTCTCGCAAGTTCTTCCTCATCTACTCTTTCATATATATATTCGTTTCGCCCTGCTCCTAGCATCCTAGCAGGCCCGGGACGAAACGCAACTTCCTTTACACACACCGCCTTTATGTGGCGAGGAGAATGCTTTGGGTTCACCGTCTTAGGTGCGGGGGGATTGTGGGCAATTTATAGGGGGACGGCTCGTGAATATAATTATCCACCTGGTTTTTTGGGTTGCTGTTTTTCACCTGATCGCGGCAGCGGCGGAGACAGGGGTGGAGGGCGGCCCGGTCGCCGCCCCCCTCCGCCGTCCTCGCCGCTGCCACCATCAGCTGCAACAGCAGCCAAATCAGGCGATATATCCACGAGCCGCCCCCCTTAAGTGTCCACGATACCCTCCTTCACCTACAAGGTGAAGGCAAACCGTTTCCCGCCACCTTAAGTGATGTGGAAAGGAAGTTGCGTTTCCTCCCGGGCCTGCTTAGTGGACGCATCATCAGCAGGGGGTTGCCAGGAAACTTTTTGATGAACAAACTTATCAGCGGAGTGGGAACACCTACATTTCATGGTGGCTTCGCGTTGGCGTCACTGACTTGGCTTGGCGCTGGTGTCGCCATACGTACACATTACGACCACTCCTGTAGGTGTTCTCCCTCCACTACGAATAGTTTGCAGGAACCCATTTCCCGGCAACGCTGTTTGACAACAATCTCGTTAACAAAGCCTCGGAGAACATTTTCGCTGAGAACAAATGTTGTGGCAAATCACCCCACGAGTCACCCCTTTGATGGTCCACCATTTTTCCACCGTGTTTCCCACAATTTTTCAGATAAAAGGCAATACGCCACGCCGTAGAGGCGATAGTGAAGGGTCTTTCTATATTCAAACGCTAGTTTCAGAAAAATGGTTGGAAGCACGATAAATTATATATACAATAATTGTAGAAAATTGAATGCTCTTTTAATATTATTGGAACAAAATTTCGATAGGTCTTACCATTTACGAGAAATGGATTTCTAATGTTTAATTCGGCACCCTTTCCTATCATCCGATTGTAACAAACTTTTTCAGGGATTATGTTTTTATGAAATGGAAGTGTACTAGGGGGTGAGAGCAAAAGAAATCTGAGGTTGAAAAATAAGAGCCACCCTACACCCACAACCGAACCCTCTCGTTAGAACGAAAGCCACTTTGCGAACGTATGCACCTCGAGTATCAGCGTCCGCGGTAATGAATTAAGGGTGCTCCCTTTCGCGCTCATTCGCGACCAGCCCCCTTCGACTCGAAACATCGCGGCCGCCCACTGTAATTAATTTCTTCCGCTCCCGCTTAATTAAAATTCCGCGCGCCACCGTAAAAACGATGCTCCACTCTTTTAATTCGCCCGCAGTATCACACGGCCGCTTGGAGCGTTTCAAAAAACACGGTCCCCCGGTTTTGCCTGCGCCTCAGCTATGATTCATCCTCTTCGCGGCGAACCCTTTGGTCAGGGGCGGAAGGGCTGTTTCGCGGCAGCTTCCGCCGCGCGCCGAATACCTTATTGCATCGCGTAACTCACCCCGTAAACCTCTCGCGGGTGTGTTCCATTATTCCCGACCGCGGCAACGTTATTTATCCCGTCCGATGAGAGTTATTGTAAATTGGAAAATAATCGATCGACGCTGCCGTGAACACTTTCAGTCGCAATTCGCTGGGAAGCTCGGCTGCTTCGCGGTGAGCGCCAACTTTATCGCACAAGATGTTAGTCGCTGTAAATCGACGCGTGACGGATCGATAGTGACCGCGAGCTCACCATTCGAACGTGATTTCTTGGAGATATTGCCAGGGACGGCGCGATAGCCGCCACATATTTTAATTTCTCGCTTTCTTCTGGTCTCGCTTCTAAACTAACAAGGGGACATATCGAACCCGCTTTGCAGAATGGTGAAAAATATTATACACTTTTTTTTGTTATCTATTTGTTATCTATTTTTTGTTGAATATCTCGAGAATTATTAGGCGTAGAACAAATCTTAATAAAGTGTGAGTTTCTTATAAATAGACCCACCTGCTCAGTTTTTAGAAAATTTCGGAAAGTATGTTTTCGACCCCAACTTTGGAGGCTCTTCTCACTCCCTCAACATGGATAATTACCGATAGCAAAAATATATATAAACAAAAATTTCAAGTTAAACGATTTTGTTTAATTCGATCACAAATGCACTAAAAACTAAAAACTAATTTAAATAAAAGTAAGGTGCAGGATATTTCATCGCTTTTCATCGTTCCTTTTGACGCTTGATTCTGTATGAAATTGACTCATATCCTGCCCCACGATTTTATTTAAATTACCTTTTAGTTTTTAGTGCATTTTCGATCAAATTAAATAAAATAGTTTAACTTATTTTTTTTATTATTTACCTACTTTTCAGTGTCTAAGTTTTGATTTGTGGTTATGCGTGTTTATTGTAGGGGATGCAACTTTTTCCACCCCCCGAGGATGATTTTTTGTTTAAAAAATTTGTATTTTCATCATAACTACGCACGCATGCAAAGTTCCAAGCCTATTGGACTCGTAAAAGTGGGTTAAAATTAATTTGCAACATATAAACCAAACAAACAAAAGGCCAGAGTAGTGAAGGTAATATAAAATCGTTTAAAAATACATGCCAAAGATCTTTCATTATCCCGCAAATCTGCAGAGTCTCCTCAAAGTCGGCATTGGCGGGTTCGATACGTTCCTTGTAAGTTCTGATCGTACTTGCTTACCTGAGAAACGGTTTCCAGTAGGCTTTCAGATCCTCGATCTCAAATATCAGTTCACTGTGTCCACTTAAAGCGCCCGATCGTGTTCGGCTGACGACGGTACCGCGAGATTCGACTAGTACAATGGAACGTCGCGTTCCCGAGGTTGGTAGTCTCCGATGCAACGATTCTTTATGTCCACTGCCGCTCGGTGGACAGTGCCAGCCGCGGTATCGTCCGACTCCTGACAAGGGAGGCGAGAAAAATAACGTTGTAAAATTTGCATAGCGCCGCCAGATAGCGATGACCCAGCAGACGATCGATGCCTCGTAGTTGCTTTCTATCTACCCGCCAGAAACTGCGTATACACTCTCGATCAACACGCGAATAATACTCCGAGAAGTGCGCGTTCAATTGAAAAATTATATATACCCGACCTCGGCTCAAGTAACCGACTACAAGAGCGCTTAATCGCGCCACCGAGGCTCGCTGGATTTTAAGTCAGGGGTTAATTCGCGCATTATCTCCAGCCGCGAAAACACTGCATTTATCTGTTTTTCCGTCGCTCCTCGTGCCTGCCAATCGGGACGACGGTGCCGATATCTTGTCGCGGTACGGTCGTTAATTAACCAGCGAATCGGGAGAAATTTTGTTTGCTCCCGGCCACTGATCGGGGTGGAACGGGGAACGCCTCGTACGACCGGGATGAATCGCTGACAAACCGATTGCTCGCGGGGCCCGCGTCTAAATTAATTTCGTTAGCGACGGTGAACGCCATTAACGGGTGCATTATCGGCACTAACGCAATGAAAACCGATCAACTTCTCTATATACCCTCGAACTTTGTTTCGAGCGATGGAAATTTATCCTCGCGGTGGCATTTTTGCTGGGGGCATTTTTCAATGATGTAAACGCGCAGAGTTTTTTCTTTCCACGAGAGAGATCGAAGAGATCGGTGTTTCAAACGATTGCAAGAGTCATAGATTTGATTGCTTACTCACCTTTCATTCGACGACCTTGGTTTTCGCTGAACTTGATAAGAAATCACGGTTTCGTGGTCAGTTAGGAATCGCTTTGTCTTGGGAAAGGTACGAGGCTTTGCTCTTTTGCTTAACGCGCGATAAAGCGGAATTATCGGGGAACAACATTGGCCCGAGTAGGAGAAAGCGTGGAGGCAGAGAGATAGAGATAGAGTGGAATGAAGATCAGCGGAGTTGGAGTCGTCATTCGAGCTGGAAAAAACGAGCACGTTGGGTGGATCGAGAGTGAATAATTGCTCGTTACGTGTCCCCTTATCTTGCTTTATTTATTTGTAATAAGTTATCGCGCTGGCGGCTCTATCGGCCCGTAGGATCGGCCGCGACACACATTTCGGGCGGATTCTCGGTAAAAAGAAAAGGGCGAAACGTGCTTTAGTGACCGCCGAATAAGATCGAACGCGCGATACTTTGCCGCGATATCTCGGCTATTATTCCTGCAACACAGGAAACTACTTAGCGATAAACGAGCGACATTCTTCGAGCCGGAGCCGCAGTTGCCTTCCTTATTATTTATCGAGGAGTAGGCTACGCGACGGCACAACAGGTGAATCGTGCCAGTTAAACGCGTCGACACTCCTCAAGCCCTTCGGACGCGTCGTTGAATAGAGGGAATGCAGCGATTCTGTAACCAGCCGCCCATTGTTCCGGCCACACAATAGGGCCATTTCCGCGCCGATCGGCCCTTTCTGAAAAACAATTAGTACTTTCGCGTCGGCACAGTGGCTGGCTAATTTGCACATTGGAAACGCCACGCGAAAAGATCGGCAGGGGGATGAAAATTTAACGACTTTAACTTATATGATTAAAGAGTGACTCAAGAAATAGCCTCTTTTTGGTCCCACGATTTTGGAACTGAATTTTGTACCAAATGATACATTATGATGAGACATCAATCACAACAAATTTTCAATTTGAGGTGACAATTAGTTTCTGAGATATGGGAGGTCAAAGAAGTGAAAATTCGTTAACGCGTCAGCCCACACTTCGATGTACGGACTTTTATGCTAACAACGAATTTGAACTTAGATTTTCAAAACTCACAATGGCTGATTCAATATGGAACTATGTAATCAAATTTGTCAGTGGCGCACTCAGGATTTAATCTTAGGGGGACCCGAGTTGAACGGATAAATATATTTTTATGAAAAATTTATTTAATGCTATTTCATCAAAATTCATTAGGTGATTATAAGAATTTATTTAAAGCATGAAATACAGTTTTCTTTTTCATTTTACAAAGCACCTTCTTTCGGGGTGCCAGGGCTCCATGGGTGCGCCACTGTGTCGAGCAGTTCGAAGAAGGAATCGAGGGATCCTTGTGTTCGACGTGATAACAGTAGTAGGAAGCCCATCACTATCTATAAACAGGATCCTCAGTTGTGTCAACAAGGATGTGTCTTCACAGTTCACTGGCGTTCCCCCAAAAAGGGTTCAAAACCCAACTGTTTCCTCGTAGACTAACCTTATCTGATGGTCAATGTACGAGAATTATGATAATTGGAATACTTTTGAAAATTCCTAGCGCACATGGAACTACCATTTGGTCACATAAATAGGGCTCCGATAAACCCCAGAGGCACTTATATTCCGACTTACGGTGTTATTACATCATAACCCTATTACTCGCGTCCTCTCCTTCCACGCGTAAAACCGTGTTTTATATTTAAAGTAAACTTTGTTACTTACAAGGGGAGATCCCCAAACCGGCAATTCAGGAAATTATGAAACTTTGGGGGTATGTTAATACTTCTAATCAGAACTATCTTTTGGAAACTTACACTTCCTACAGTTCGCGAGTTATAACACAAAATCGGAAAATATTCGGATTTTCGGGGATCAATTTCACCTGCTCAGAGTGAATTTTAGCAGCAGCAGAAAATTTTCGCGATACATACCTACATCTCCTCTACATACCCCAAAAGTTTCGTAATTTTTTGAATTCCCGGGTTGGGCATCTTCCCTTGTTAGTTAGGAAACTCGTGTTTCCCCGTAGCGTAACAGCAGGACGTTCCCTGAAACGAGGAAACAGCTTGTGTTTTCGAGCTGTCGGGAGTCATTAAACATTCAGCCCCGCTGGAGGGCACGGAGGTGATAAAACAGCGCGTGGTTCCGGTCGGGGGGTTGATCCGGTGCCCCGTGAAAGTAGATTAAAAATTCAGCCGTCAATTAACGATACGCTCGACCCGACGCGAGTCCTTCATCCGGTTAACCGTTCCGAAAGTTCGCCACTCCGTGGAGTTGTAGACCGCGGGCATAAACGGTATTGCCACCGCGGGTCTTCGGGTCGAGGAAGTAATTAAGGGGGGAACCTGGTGTAACGGGTCGAAAAAATCAATTTTCTTTTTGGATAAATCAATACTTGAATACCGTGAAAATATGCTTCCCAAGCCGCAACACGAAATTCGAAAAATTAAAGCGGTTATAGCCGGTTTTGCTACGGAGCAGCAGGTGAGGCAAAGGTGACCAGAAAACTTTAAACGCGTTTTTCTCGAAACGACAGTTTTACAATTGGCGGACAACGCAGCTCGAAAAATATTCATCCGATCGACTTGGACTTGTGCACGAATATATGTCAACACTTTCTTCACAGAACTTTGCCATTGGTATAATGATATTGTTTAAATAAATAAAAGTGATTTTTTTTTCAAGATGCCGTCATTTGTTCAATTTTGCTTCTTTTAAATTACGAATAGCTAAGATTTGTGTGTGCACTCATATGGACTGGGCATAAGTCCTTATAACTCTGTTAGTTGCCGTTCTTTTTTAATAAAAACAATTTTTTTATCTACCTTAATCTGACAATACTATATCCTGAAAGTTTCAGAAAGGTCGATTAAATCCTTTTTTTAAAACAAATCCCGAAAAATGCCTCGATTTTCAGCTAGTTACGCCAGATTCCCCCCAAGCACGGGGGTGGATTTGTAGGGGAGGCCCGAAACTGGTTCGGAATAAACAGCCACGCCGGTGTAAATAACATTTAATGTCATGTATATTTTGCACTTTCGACTCAATTACAATTAATTGATTCTTAGTCGGTCGCGTAAATGTTTCTGTGTCCTGCGCCTGGGCCACTTGCGATCGAGCAACGAGGCGGCACGACGACGCACCGTTCAGCGTGATCGATAATCCGCCGAGACCTAACAACAACAGATTAACGACGTCTCGTGGAACAATCGAGCGTCTCCCTAAAATAATGTCCCCTATCTTCGACCTCGGATATTACTATTTGCTTGCCAGCGAGCGTCCGGTTCGCCGTTCCTCGACTAAACGATCTCCATTTCCCGTTTCGTCGCGCCGAGGGCAAGTGGTTTTCCCATCGCTCGCACTCCCATCGATCCCTCGCGAGGAGCACACCACCGGCTCCGCTTCGTTCTCTTAGGGGTTCTCAACGAGATCGTACATCAACAATTAACACGTTGCCCGTCCCGTTCGTCGTCCGCGCGCCCTTCAAGATCCGCCGATCCCCTCGAGCGACGAACAGGCGGACCGACAGTATAATAATGCCAATAATAATGAGCGTAGGCATAAAACGGCTTAACGGCTTACAACGATTTTACGAGGGACCCCCTCCGGTCCATTCTTGCTCTTCTGTACAGTGGGAATTATACACAGAAGATGGAAGATAAAGCTTCATCGCGGCTGAGGAACCGGGCAGAAGGATCGATAATCTCGCGTAATGGCCCGCTGTTCCTTCCACCTCGCTGAATTCGCGCTGCAACCCGCGTTACTGTCTTAAAACGTCCTTCCAGTGGAATGTCCTCTTATTAATCGAATGGTCCTCGATTTTGCCCCAAGCGCAGTTCCGCGAGCGATCAATAGCGATTGAAATGTCCGGCGAAGTCAATGGTTGCAACAACATTGAGATAGCTTCCCGTCGATTCGTCCCCGATACAGTGGATACTTGGATCGTTGGAGTAGGAATTATTCCCAGCAATTCCGCGATCGAGGTTCCACCGTATTTCACTTGCAAAGCCTTTCCCACTGCGCAAAGGAAGGAACTGCTGGTGATAGAAGGTTGCGTAGCGACTCGCGAGATTTCTTCAGCAACGCGACACTCCGCGACGAGCGTCGATCTTTCCGCGGCCGCTGCCTCGTGGGTTAGTCGAACAGTTGGGTACAGAACGTAAACGTAATCGCATTTCGTTGTATGGCGCAAATGTGGCGGGTAATGGAAGTCGGTGCGCGAGAAGGTCGAAACGCCTTTGCCGGGAAAGGAAAGTGGAGAAGACAAAGAAGCAACAGGAGGAGAGGAGTAATCGTTTGTACAGATTTAATTACGATCAGAGGCGAATCGATCGCCCCTCGTTTTAGAGAGGAACGAGAGGAACGAGAGACTAGGAAAGCTGGGATAAAAGGACGACGAAGATAGAGCGGGAAGAATGATGTCCGTCGAGTGTTTAGGGGACCAGTGTCTCCCGCCTTCGACATTCTCTTCTGTTTTAATCACCGCGGACAATCTTTCCCTTCCTTCTCGCCTCTCACGCAATCGTTCGACTTTTCGATTTATCTTCGCTTACGGCTTAAGTTCTAACGGAGTTCCTTACGAGCTAACGGGACACTTGGTTGTCCACCGTGGATCTTAGCAAACGATCGAACAGCGAGAATATTCGAGGCCTCTGAACGACCTGCGAGGAAACGGTCAACGAAACGAAGAATCATGGCGACGCCGACGGGAAAGCAGGGGAAGCCACTTTCAACTTTTAATTGTTTCAGTGATAGTCAAGTCAATGTGAGAAGATCCCAATTGATCGTCGAACGAAAGAGCTGGAGCTCTGACCTCTGACTTCCCGTCGACGCCGCGCTATTTCACAAAATCAGCGATCTTCATTATCTATTTACAACGGGGATAATCTGATATATATGTATAGTATAGTCTACACTCACCCTAAGTCGTCGGACAGATGCTCCTGATGGCAAGGAAGAAGAAGGTTCACGATAATCTCCTCGTAGTAACCTATCTATCGTTTAACGTTAGGCAATTACGCAACAATACAATATATACACGTGTGTATTATCTACTGGCGGAGCGAACTAGTTGTGTATGTTTCGCGTGACGGTACAAAACTCGGATCTCAGTGTGCATCATCCGTTTTGCCTTGCCTCCTTACCTCGCGGCCCATCTTCTCCCGCGTACTTTACAAAACTTCTCCCGTTTCTAGCTATCTTACAGTGTAACGTTAGTTGTCGAAAAAGTCCCTAGAAAAACGCCCCCCACGCCCGCGCTCGCACCTACCTCTGCCCCGTCGATAAGCAAAATCCCCGGAGGGTCGGTTTGCTTGCCGGGCGTTCGAGGCGTCACGCTACGCGCGCTGCACCCTAATCGATCGCGCGCAATTTCGAAATGGTCCTACGTTTATTACTTAATCGACGGCCCCGCCTGGCTCGCTAGCCGAGCAGCCGCGCGATCCGTCGGAGTCGTGAGTAAAGACAAAGATCAGAACGTTAGATCGAAGAGATAAAGAGCGACGTATTATTAAGGTGTATAGATTAGGAGTAGAATCGTATAGTTAATCGTGTATAGCTTAGAGAAAGAGAGACGAAAAAGTGTATATGTATAGAGGAGCCTCGGTAAAATCGAATAAGAAAACCACGACGCGTTAGCGCGCTGTGTATTTACAGAGAGTCGCGTGGCCAGCCCCCGTGGTCGATGTAACCGAATGTAAAACGCCTCGGGAAGGACGACAGTTTGGAGAAGAAGCTGGGTAGAACAGCGCCGAGAATTGTACGCGGGACGAAAGAAAGAATTTTCTCTCCTCTTCCCCTCGCTGCGCGCGAAACCGATACGCGGGAGGACAATTGGGAAATATCGGAGTGCCGAATTTTTTCTTCGATACCCCGCGCGCAGAGAGGATTAAACTGACGACGCTCGAACGCGAGATCGCTAAAATGTTTTCCTTCGGTTTTGGTCCAGATTGAAATGTTTTTTCTCTAACGTTGGTCGTTTCGCGTATACAGTTGACTCTACTAATCGTAGATGAAACTAGCGTGTATACCGAATAAACTTGTACTGAGAAGAACAGACGAGATTTTCTAAATCGTCAAACTGAAGCTACTTGAGAGATTTTCCTGCCGCTTCGAAAACCTCACATCGAGATGTTTTATTGGTTCTCGCGTACTGGTCCTGGGTGTGCGTATGACCGTAACTTTTGATCCTGGATTTGATTTAAGACTTTTTTTAGTCGATGAATTTTTTACTCTTTGAATTTAATCAGAGATCAACGATTTTCACCATTCGAGATTCCTGTTGGTTATTTATTTTTAATTGGACTGCGAATTGGAATTGGCGAAACCGTGAAATTCCGGTACGTACTGTAGGAATTAATTATAGGTCTTGTAAAATCTTGTGTTCGGGAGCCTCGGAAAAAATGAACCTCGGGCGACGGGACTCGAACCTGCGATCTTGCGGATCCTCTGCTTACTGGTCAGCCGCCTTACCAACGTCGCCAAAGCCGCCCCTCCGAGATATCTTACTCCGAGCTCCCTTTTATGGGGCTTCCTGATCCCACAGTACTTTGGTCTGTTTGCAAAGAATTCGATGGAGTGAAAACACTGAAGATAAATAAACCAGTGGTGGTAATCTATATCGAGTTAGTCCCACCGAGTGAGTTGAGCTCTCTCCTACGAATAGAACGATAACGCGTAACGATTGATCCTTACTTGATTGTCATTAAGAAACAACTGAATTCCCATTGAACCGAGACTTCCGCAGAATGCATAGCCTTGATAAGAACGGAAACGTCGCTCGCCGATATGGACGAAGATGGCAAGTGAATTGGTCTGAAACATTGATAACAGACGAAACGACGATCCCCATTTTTAAGTCTTTCGCTCATTCGAGTCTCGTAATTTTGAAGAATCTGCACCTACCGTAAGTGGCACGATTGGTTTGGTTCAACCATCGACAACTAAACTCTACGTTACGAAATCTATCATAATTGCCAATCCTAAACTAAAACCCTATATCCTGTCTCTATCCAGCTAATCGCCTTTTGCTTGATATCTCCCGTAGAAAATACAAAACGTACAAATATCCGTTGGCCTCGGGCCTAACAAAGGTACCTGGCTACAGAATTTAATCAACCTACGCGACACGTTTCTAATTCCTCCCTATTCTCGCGTAAATTCGGTCGTTTCGATCGAGAGGCTGGATCTCGCTCGTTTCTTTTTTTTCTGAACAGGACGCACCGAGCAGTCCAGGTCACGTGAAGGGTAAAGGAAAGGGACGTTGGTTCGCGTCGCGAGATTCTCGCGACTGTTTGAAATACCGCGGTGCTTGATATCGATAGGGGGTGGCCACGTGTAACGACCTTCTTAGGTTCGAGCAAACAGAATGTGCATCGCAGCAGCGGGAATCGCGCTCCCCGCTCGCTGACATTCTTTCCTACGTACCCTACGTTAACAGTAAGTGCACCGACCGATTAAGCGGAACCCTCGAGTGCCTCCGATCTGCTTCACTCTCGTCTGTGTTTCGCACTGACTTGGCTGTTAAATATTAAACTATTCCAATCGGCAAATCAATCCCCCGAGTCTCTGAAACATTTGGGCTTGGAAATTCACAACGAACAATTAATCAGAATTTCGTGCGAGGACAAACGGTAACTCCGGAGGTTCAATTTATAAACGAGCACCTCGAGCGTTCCATTTAATCCGCGTCGTCTTAATTCTAACGAGTGGAAATGTCTATCCTCGAGCTGTCGTTCGTGATGACGCGAGTCTGTGGGATTGCTATTAAAAATTGTGAGAAGGGGACGAAGGGAAAGGGAGGTAGACCGTGCGAACGAAAATGGTGTATCTCGAGGAGAGTCTGACACGTTTGCGAAAGATCGAAAGAAGAGGCAGCGTGGCTTGAAGATGGAGGTAAAAAAGGAGGAACGACGGTCCACGGGAGAGAGGGGGGGTTGGAACGGCTATTCGTGGCTATAAACATTGAACGGTTGAAGTGGTTTTGTTGCGGGAACCGCTTAGCGGGATTTGAAAGGACTCGCGCGGATGAAGAGTAAATTGGAGTAAATGCACGAAGAGGGATCGTCCGCTTCCGTGAATTCCCGCCGATAATATCGCTGCACGCTTCGATCGCCGAGGTACGCGTAGCACTTTTGATTACGGTTTATCGATCAATTCCTTGCCGCGTGTCCTGTCGAGGAACAACCCAATGTGGCTCGAAAGGTGTTGAAGGGATAATCAGGATCAGCGATAGGGTTGTGGCAATTGAACCATGGTGTTTCCAGAAATCATTGTAAACGTATTTGAAAAAGGGAATCGCGGAGCAAATGAAGAATATATATATTCAGTGATAGACTGGCTAGGGTGTCAGCTTGCCCGATGGCAAGTGGCTCCTTAAATGTCAGACAATATGTTAAAAATGTTAAAGACCTTTTAGTAGCTTGAAAATATAATAGAAGTTCCAATATCCTTTCGTGGTCACACAGGGTGTATCCCACCCCAAAAGCAACTTTCGAGTTCAAATGTCATGTCTTTACGGCTTCTAAAGAGGATTAATCGCGTTTTTTTTTTCTCAATCGTGGAAAATCACACTTTTTCAAATACAAATTTCATTATATCAAAATTTATATTTCTTGAAAAAGACCATTAGAGCATGATTGTATGAGTATTACGAATGTACAATTATCACCGAGAAGTTAAAAGATTCAAAAATACGAAAATGGTAACTCAAAAATGACGCTGGGGTGCAGAGAACCCCACGTGACCAATTTGTGATTATAAGGTGTGACCACGAAGGTATATTATTACCGTATGCAACTAAAATTTACGTTGTATTACTATTTTAATACAAAGAATTTAATAAAATCATTTTTCGAGGACACTTCATATTTAAGAATTTAATATACAACTCCGGAAAAATAATTCTGATTTGGGTTATGTGATAGGCTTATACTTATGTGTGGGCCTCCTTTGTCTTCTGACAACCAATATTTCTAGACCCAGTTCGCCATTGTATATACTCGATACTAGAACGTATTCCTTTGCAAGTTCTTTGAGACAATGGTTTTTAAAGAACAGTTGCAGCAGCTTCATTGTTTCACTTCACGTATGACGCATTTATTTCATTATTTTTCTGTAAACTTTTGATAAATATTATACTTGGCTTAGGAATAAAACTGGACGACCTTTCAGTCACATGGGTCCTACAACGAGGACGTTGGATTTCGTCGTGCATGGGTGACGATCGACTCGCCCAGCGGTCTAATGACGGGAATTCGGCAACGATCCGAATCCCGTTTACGGTTTATCACTTTAACGCTTTGCTTTTGAGTGTCGTGTATATACGTCCTACTATACGTATATGTATATCTTCCATATATCTATATATATATATATTCTTCTTTATATATTAAATCTCTTTGAACGATCCTCTTATTAAAATATCTATGTCGTATGTATACATACACTATATACTTCTCTTCTCCTTTATACATACATATGTATACATCTCTGTGATCTTTGGCTGGCGTCGCGACGACGACGCGTCGTCCACGATTCCGCTGCGTTTCTTTCCCCTCCCTTTTCACGCCGCTAGTATCAAATCCCCCCCCAACCTGCAGCGGAGTGAAATGAGACGCGAAATCCCTTCGCTCTTGCACGATCGAAAAACGGCGTTTCCGCGTAATTGGCTGCGCCGCGGAGCTGGTCGAAGGGCGACGCGATTCTTCAAACCCCCCTCCATCGGTGATATCGTTTGCAGGCGGTCGAAACAGAGTTCCAACGGAACCCTCTATATCCCCCTTTGATTTAGCGCCGCCACTTTTTTCTCTGACCGCGCAACCGGAGGCCCTCCGGGCGGAGGATGAAAAGCAAATTAACGTCCGCGGCTGGATTTAATTAGCGACCGTGCGAGGGGCGCGCGCCACGCCTCGTCAGGGGAGCAGGTACGCCGTGCTCCGAGCGTGGCTGCTGGATTATTCGCGAAATATGGCGGCCCGTGGAAGTCGATTCCCGCGATGCCTCGTAACTTCAAATTCGAGAAAATTGCGAGTCGTGCTCGTTGCCCTTCCAAGCTGCAGCCGGGATACACCCTCCAGACGTCCCTGCGCCCCAAAATAAACGTCCCGGATAGAGAAGAAGCTATGATCTAGATTAGATTTCCATGGTGTTCGCAACTCCCGAGGGACCAAGTCTTCGTCGGAGAAACAAGCTCGTCAGGTGCCTTTCGCGACAACGGGGATTCCCTCTGTGCGTTTCTCGTTCGTCGGCATCGATACTCTGTGGATTAATATTAATATTAACGTCGGGCCAGCAGCAGGTCGTGTGCGTCTTTCTTTCGAAGCGATCCCTGCCCGTGGAGCCGCGAGGGATTAACGCCCAAGTCCCTCGTTTCCTGTATCAAAGCCGCTCGAACGCTTTCGCGAACATTCTCCCGCTTTCACGGGCGGCTTCTTTCCCTTCCGTTGTTATCTCTGATAGAGGGAGCCGCGAGGGAGGGCCCAGAAGTAATTGCAAACGTATACCCGATCGTGCTTTCGAAATTAACGAGATTGACGGTGCAGGGATCAGTTTGGTTTCTACAGATGTGGATAAAAAAGGTCTCTTTTGAAATTCTGGGTAGTTGGATCGTTGGTTGGCACAAAGGGAACGGTAGCGTGGGACGGGGTCGGAGATCATCTAAACCGGAAATCCGGGACATCGGTTTCGACCTCCCTCCTGAGGATTCCTCGCTTGCTTCACCTCGAACGCGTAGCTCGCGGTTCTAGCTTTCCTTTTTCACCACCGTTCCTCCGCCTGCAAACGATTCAGAGGTCACTCGCGATTGACTTCCCCGTGAAATACGACCCTCGTACGTTCCGATATCTCCTGAGGATTTCGTCCCGCCCCCTATTCTTCCCTTCCTGTATCGCCGCGATTATATCGTGCGTTGTGAGAACGCTTAGGACCGTCCGATGCGGGCAGCTGTAAATAACAAGCCTGGAGCTTTCGCTACACTTTCCCCGCGATCCGTCTCGCGCAATTACACGCGCCTTCGACGATCAATCGTTGGCGACACGGAGGGATAACCGGAGGCCATCCTCGACTCCTTCAGGGCCACGCGGAAAGAATAAAGTGCATACTTTAGTCGATAGTTACAACCTTTAAAGTGTCGGTGGAATCTCTCCCCAAGGATGTTAACTAGGGTGGATGTACCAGTAAATGAACACCTACCAGCGAATGTACATTTTTTATCAAAACGAATAAAATAAGTTATTAAAATAAGCAACTAATTAATTAGAGACTTCTTTTAATTTTTACAGTAGGTGGAATCAATCGCGCTGCAAGCATAATTTTTTTAATAGTGTCCATTCATTACCCTTAAGTGTTCATTTATTGGTGCGTTTACCCTAGATCCAGTCGACTGACGACGTTCCCCCTGAATTTAACCGAGACAATTGTTTCTCACTGAGAACGTTTCATTCGGTGGGGTGACGGTGATTCTTCGGAGCATCGGTTTCTCACGATGTCCCGGCGAACCCCCAGCATGGTGAAAGAAAGAACGCTGGTCAAGGGGCTTCTTCTACCCGCCCCTTCGCCAGAGACTGCTGTAGTCCGAGTAAAAGGTACAGTGCCTTGGTCGTAAAAGCTGCCGGGAGTTGCAAAGTTTACAGCTTTGAGGTTTCGGAACAAGAGGTTTGACTTCTTCCGAAACCTCAAAGCTGTAAACATCAGAAAGCTTCTAGGTGGTATACTGATTACCACTTCCTCACCTTTCATCCCGTGAGAATCCCGGGTGGTTCTCAGCAGCCAATACTTTTCGCGCTGACTATTGCATCGGGCCCCTCGGCCAGCGTGTCCCACGCGAGCCGCGTCTCTGCGCGCTCGTCTGTCTAGTGCACTCCCAATCCACTTAACCGTGCTAAACGCTTCGCGAGCAACGGTGAGCGACCCTCGATCAAAAGGCAGTGAACACCAACGCGGACTTCGACGTTCGAGCGAAGGCCACTGGACCGTGCCGCGAGCGCACTTTGAATTATCTTCCTCGGGCCTACCTAATTACCCTTATTACAAACAAACATGTCCCGTCGCGGTGGTGACGTTCTGGATCGATCGTCGCGGCAGAGGGCTGCTTTCCGATACCGCGATCGCGCGGCACTTGTTTACTGTGATTCTCGATAGACTCCTCGCCGGATGAAAGTGGGATTCGATGTTTCCCTTTGGTTGGATTAAGTCGGGGACCTGGGGACGCATTCGTGGCGACTGGAGGGGATTGATAGTCGCCTCGGGTGAGCCAAAGGGAATTTCCATGGGTATTATAGGAGCCTTTCTCTCAGACACGTATCCCCTTTCGTTCTTCAAAGGTAGTCTTTAAGAGAAGAATCCTCTTTTACCTCGCGCATCCCTCTTGCCATCGTCGACTCGTCCACCCGGTATTCCCTCTAGAGCCGCGTCGCGGACTTTGCGATGCAAATCGATCCGATCCGCGGCTCTCTGCTGATAGAACTCGCCACCACCCCCGCGGGCGTGTCGCGGGATCGCGAACGCGCCGGTAATACACGTTTATATAAAATTAGCGACGTCGTTCTCTGGCGAAAAAGGAATTGCAGTACAATCCACTACTAAAATACCATAGAAACCTGTGTTCCTCGAACGATTAAATAAATACGCTATCTCGTGTGTGTGTGTGTGTGTGTGTGTGTGTGTGTGTGTGTGTGTGTGTGTGTGTGTGTGTGTGTGTGTGTGTGTCCTTTGTGTGGGTGCCTCTGCGTGTCTCTTTACGTGTTTGTAGGTGTGTATAATATATTCTATCCCGTTTTATCGTATTCGATAGACGCCGCGAACGTATGAGGCACGGCTCGAGACTAGAACGCGTTTCTTCGCGTAACTTCTCCCTATGTTTTAAATTATTTTAAGGCAAACTCACTCGTCTTCCTCGCACACGAAAGCTTCTCCCCCTCTTTCTCTCGGTCTTGCTCACGGATTTATTCGCGTCGCGGTTCAATTAGCCGCTCGTCAATTACACGCACACACGCTACACATCTCAGCTACCTCTACTACCCGCATTCACGCACACGCAGATAAACGTCACGCGGTCACGTTCGTTGTTAATCGTCCCGGCTGGGGAGGGTGAAAGCTACCAGTAGAACAGTTTCCCCGGGCGCAACTCGGAGGGCTGCTTCGCCACCGGGAATCCCCCCCCCTCGGTTCCGACTCCCTTTTGTCCTGAAAGTAGAAGCCATAGATCGGTCAGGTATAAACATGTATGTAACGCTGTTTGGAACTGAGGGGCCCATTTTCGTTTCTTTGTACCATTAATTCCTTCCTGCAATGAGGCGTAATTCCGCCACCTCCTAATATAATAGCATGTAGGGTGATCGTACTTAATATCGCCCATGTTCCATGATATTAATCGCCAATCGCTAAATCTCGTAAAGTAGGCACTAAAATTTATCGGTTGTACACTGAATTAGTATCTAAATATATGTAGGAAGACATACTGTAATTGCAGCGTCATGTGATCAACAATTACAGAAAGGGAAGGATTTTAGAGAATCTTAATAGTGTTAAAATTTATTGGACTGCCACATTTTTACATCACATTCGGAGAAGGTAAGTCTAATAATTCCGTGAATGCAAGAATATCTACTAGAAATACCTAATTAATGATGTACTTTAGGAATGAAATCGATTCAAATATTTTTCGTAATGAAAATAGTGTTTTTCTTTTAGCAGTATGCGTGTTCTCAATACCGCCTACCGGAGAACAATGGTTTCGATGTAATGTTTGTTACAGGTGGGGTCACGAAATGTGCGGAGCAACCGAAATAAACTTTATTTGTCCAATATGTACATTGGAAAGTAATAAATAAAATATTTTAAAAATCTATATTTTTAAATTTCTATATTTACCAATAAAAATAAAGTCAAAGATGGATAAAAAAAAACATTTATACAGCAAAAAATAATAAAAGCACATGAGTTAATGACTTTAAAATTAATCAATATTTCCTGAGTAGGCGATATTAGGTACACTTTTTTCAGGGCCGGATTTTTGCATGTCTTGCGTTTTTTAATTCCTAATTAATAAATTGTGGGTTTCAACGATTCTAACTTATACTACAGGAAAAATGAATAATTTCTCTGTACTTTGAAACGAATTGCATGCAAAAATATAAATTATTATTCAATTGACAGCGATTTAACTTTTGCTAGGCGATATTAGGTACAGTCACCCTACGTTTCATCGAGGGGAATCATATTTTCTTCATGCTGAGGAAAAACAAATGCACAGTGGAAAAGTTGCTCATGCCACTTGGCTTGTCGGAGACACGTGACCTAATAAAATTAATTTTTCAGCTAAAATTTGAGAATACCTAGTTGTCATTTACCATCTAATTCAAGTACAGTTTAAAATAATTACAATTCACGTGACTTACTTTCCTTTAAAATCATAAAACGGTGGCATGTGCCTGTTTTCCACTGGGCCCCTCAATTCATGTCTGGGTCACGGAAGTCGAATGCTGTAACTCTAGGCAACCTTCATCCAACGAACTTGGCGCTAATTACAAGCGTGTGTGAGACACACGGATTATTGGGTGTCCGGTGCGAAAACCCCTTCCACAGTGGCACTGCTCCCACAGAACTCAGAACCAAACGCGAGAGTTGTTTGTCGTCGTTTACGCGGGCAACGACGCCTCGACCCAGGCTATATTTAATCCCTGGCGTTCCAAAAGGAGGCGACGCGCGGCGCGGAATAGGCGGGTGAGGCTGTTTGGACCGTGTCTCGTGGCTCGTTAACGTCGGCACTCCTCGGCGTAGTGTAGCGAGCGGAGGGTGTTCCTCTGCCCTTCGACGGCCGAAAAATAACGCGACGAAAATGGGCCACGAGCCGCGGCAGCGTCTGCGTCTATTAATAGGGGTTAATGGGGAGGCGTGAGAAGACGGTATACTTGCCGAGAGAACGTTTCGTTGAGCACACGCCTCGGTGGACGTAAAGAGTTAAGATAGGGACGCAGCAGCGGGGTAGGCCGACGTGTGGCGTCCGTCGGGCCTCCTTAGAAGCCCTCGATGACGCCGTAGGCCTCCAGGGTCGACATAACGAGGTAGAATACCCATAGGAAAAAAAGGCTCGTCGACGTGATCACCTTCGGGACGAAGGGCCCGCCTAGCTCGCCGCCGATGCTCTTCGTCCGCCTCAGCAGCAACACCAGCATCACCAGGCATGCCTCCGTGCAGAACAGCGTCACGGAGAAGGCCAGGCTGTTGCAAACATAATCACAGTGTCGAACATTTAGGTGCTTGAACTTGGAGAGCGCTTTTAAGTAGGTTCACCACTCTGACTGGCGTCGCACAGTGGTTTCTAAGTGCCTTTTTGTGGACAGAATTCCGTATCTCCGTCAATTCTCAACCGATTTTTGACTTTTTTGCTCGTTTTGTTGGGGATTAAATTTGCTAAAATGTAAAATACCTGAATTGCGACTAATACGTGTTTTTTTCTATCTTTTTTCTGATAAAGTTGGATGAAAACTTTAGTAGAACAATCTTTGGGGCTAATTTGATAAGATTTTGCTTATCTAAGTAGTTTTTTTTACGTAAAATCTTTAATTGGCACTTGGCAATAGCGGAAAACATAAAACAGGCGATTTGTTGACACGTCAGAATGATAATAAAAAAATAATAAAAATTTAACTTCAACTAAAAATTCAACTTTATTTCATACTACCTTAAACTTAAATTATCCCCCGTTCCCAAAGTTAAATTATTATAATTTCAGAAACATAAGTTATCAGAAAGAGTCGAGGGGATGAAATGAGGGGGAAGAATTGGAGGTATCCAGGTTTCACGGTGGCCTATATATTCCGCAGGGTCCTGGAGAGTACCTATACCAAATTCAGTCCAGTGGGCCGTCAAAGTGTCAAGCAAAAGCATTATTAATCGCCGATGAATTTGTTAGCAATAAAAATCAGCGTGTCAATAAGGCCACGCGATGTTTGCTCGACTATTTTATCTAGAGCTCGGTGCATCCTCTGCCCGGAGATACTCGTCCTTTTTCCGAATTTCCACGCAGCATGGCGCGAAATCGATCGACACTTGGGTGGCAAAAACGATCGAGAGCATCGCGACGCCATCTGCGTCGGCGTGGTTCAACTGCGATCCCCTGGTCCCGTTCGCCCACCGCCCGCATCTGTCGCGATTCGAATGATGTATGACTTCGCGACGGATCGACTCCGTTCGAAAATCAATTATAGCGACAGCGGGTCGGTTCGTCGTGACCATACTATAAATAAATGATCGCTGGTAGTTGGCGCGGTATCTGCGTCGGTGTACAATCATGCCTCCCTCCCGTGAAATATTCACGGGGCACGTTAGCGACGCAGCGCGAGAATTCTCGCGTGGTTAAGATGCGTGGCGGATTTGCCCGGTACCTAGTGAAATTCGCGAGGGGCGTTCTCCGCGCGAAGCGAGGGGTGAAATTTGTGCACGCGCTGGAGAACGCGCCCCCTTGCATGGGAAACGGCTGATTATCGCTGAGCGACGATCGTGCCGCGTGACTCTGCACCGTGTAAATATGCATTATCGAATCGTCCAGGAAAACAACGTCGTGTGCATTCGACCCACTCTATTTGCAGCAATCTATTCGCGCTGGCTTGTCGATAAAAATGAAATTAGATTCTGCAAGTCTGAGCACGGGATGTCTCGTAGTCACTGCGCGATCCCTCAGTGGTGAAATAAAATTCACCTCGAGCGCGGTGTTAACTTTCATGAGATATCTGTTCGCTACACCATTGCGTTGGCATTCGGCGTTTGGGAACGGTCTTTGGTGCGATTGCCACATAGGTAGCGCCCCGTTAGTTTGAGTATTTGTAGAATTCGGGAAAACTCTTTTCTGAACTCTACAAATACTCAAACTAACGGGGCGCCACATATTACTTACCACCTATTAAGTTACTCAACTTCGGGGAGTCGACGTTGGGGGAATTGGTAACGCGACTGCCCAGTAATCAGCGGACCCCCGCAGATCTTGGGTTTCGAGTCCCATTCGCGGAGATTCGCTTTTTTTCGCCTCCAATTACAATCTCCATTTCATAGTATCGCGCAGGGACAATTTTCCTCATTGGTCAGCAAATCAAATCTATTCGTACAATCGAACTGTAATTCCGCGAGATTAGCGTTGAATCGGTATGGAATTCGCTGATTGTGAGCTTCCCGGAAACGAAATTGGGGCCCTTAAACTCGGACGTTTGTGGTGTCTCCGTGCCTTCGGCGGAGAAATTCTATATTGGACGTCGCGGTAATATCGATATCCCTCGACCCGCGGAATATTCCTGCCGATACGTCAGGGATAACAGTTTACTAGAACGATGGGGGGGCTGTCGTCGGTGCAGGTCACGTTTCACTCTCGTAAATCGACAAGCAGCTCTGGCGAACTGGCTGTCGCGATCTCCGACCGAATTTCTTCGGAGCATTTCCGACTACGGCGATCGTAAACGCGGAACGACGGCCGGTTATCGTGCCCCACCTGAGGTATTGTTTCCTTTCGCGTCCACGGCCCCCCTTATCCAATCTCGTGCCCTCGAGGAATCGCGATACAGATGGATATCTCGTGACTTAAGTCTCGTTTACGACGTTCCATCTGTGTCGTGAAAGTAGTATAGTTTAAGGGGGTAGGTACACACCCTTTCAGGCCTAAAGGAATGGGTAAATTTAAAATTTCTTTCCTATGGTAATTTTTCAGTGAAATATCGGGATCTATTTGGGAAATGTTAAGCAACATTTTAACGCTATTTTCATATATTATTTATTACTTAAAGTTTTAAAATGGCGTTACCGTTATATCTTGTCACCAAAAGAACATAAAAAATAAAAAATTCTTATTTCAACTTAAAGAAAAATAGATTTCCTTCAATATAGCGTACGGTTTTTGAATAATTTAAAAAAAATAATCTCCTAAATAATCTAACAAGATCCCGATATTTCACTGAAGAATTACCTCAGAAAACAAATTTTACATTTGCTGATTCTTTTAGTTTTGCTGATCCTTAAGTGTAAAAATCGTGGAAACAGGGGACAAGCGAGACCAGAGAGACAATGTTTCGATATTTTGCACGTATCGGTGACCGATATTCGTGCTTTTACTGTTAAAAATCAGCAAGAGGATGAATATTGGAAATGTAGGTATTTATATAATATTGAAATATTGGGAATTCCGCCACGTTTCAAAGTGCTTCTTTCTGCATTTCAGAGACCTTCTCTGGGATTTTGACCCCAACATATGCCCCCTTCTTTCAAAATAAAGCAGGTCTCTGAAAATTCGTCAGCGGATGCAGAGTTTAGCGATCGTCGATCAGGTCGCCCAAGTTCGACGAGGTTTCTCGCAAAAGTTTTCTCGTTTTCGTATCGGCTTCTCCGCGAATCGACTTAGGTGGATCGAGCCTACTCGAGAACAACTTTATCTCTGAGTGCCTGGATGCAATAAGACTCCGCGAAAAACTTGGAATTGTATGCAAGGTGTACAGGAAGAGTTCCAAAGCTCGCGACACGGTTCGCAAACGAGAGTGCAAAATAAACTTTCTCCCTGCAAATTTTTATTCTCGAGAAGACCAATCGAATCGACTCCGAAAGATCGTGCAATTTCCAACATCGATTTTTTCCAATCAAAAAGTCATTGCACCCCATCCCATAGTTTTGAGCCACACCACGTACTTTGGAGCATCCTGTGTACAGAGGATATGAAAGAATAAAAGTGAATCGATACTGACTTGCCAGGCTCCACTTCGAACCGCTCGCCGTGGCAGGCATGGTAAATGGCCGCGATGCTCCACGCGATGCCGATCCCCAGGAAGACGTTCACCGCGTTACTTCCGGTCACGTTCCCCACGCTCGCGTCGGCGTACTTGTCCTGGCAGGCGGCCACCTTGCTCGCGAACGTGTCTGCAATAATATCACATGCTCAGATTTTCTACGCTCCAACCTCTTATACCCTTTGCCCCCTTTCCCACCCCCAAACCGTGTTTTCGTCCCGTTGCCCCACTGGTCCCCCCCTGTTTGTCGGTTGGACCATCGATTTCTCTGATCGACAACGAGGCAACAAGCCCTTCCTCTCGCCCAACCTCGTACGCTGTCTCACTTCGTCAGCGCCAGCTGTGATTCTCCGAGTACGATGGTTTCTCGAAGCTTTACGTTTAAAGGAAGCTTGGTTGACGGGGATACAAAATTCCTGAGGGAACGTGGCACGTTGCCGTTCGTGTGTCCACGTCCCCAGTCACTGTTCGTTACGACCATCGGTCTGGAATTTACAGCGGCGCTGAGATTACACGCGACGCTTCACGCTGTCAAACTTCAGCCTTTAGTCAAACGTCAGTCCTGGTCGTTTAAAATTACCCACGTTGCAGCGAGTTTTCCAGCGATTTACCGCCGAAGTTCGGCGAACAAAAGCGGATGACGTTGAACGCGAGACGCTACGTCGAGATTGATGTGCATACGCTTTGCACGCGCGGGGGTGCGGAGACAGGTGTCTGTCCCGAATACTGCTTACACCTTTTGTACACAAGGGGGCTTGTTTAATTATTCCCCTGTGTCAGTTGGGCTTGTCATGTTATTTATTATTATTCAGCTTTGTTACTCATTAGTACGGAAAAATACATGTATAATATGTACCTATTCTCTTCCCTTGGAAATTCGTTCTTTGTGTTCTTTACCCGCATTTAAATGTGCCGCCCGCTCTTTTATTCTCACCCACTTTCATTAACTTCCCTCGTCTCTCGGTTCTCTGTCTCACTCTTCTGTGGTAATTTTGTGATGAATAAAGACGAATTATTATTATTACTTTTTATCTGTCACATCACTTTTAACGTTAATGCGCAGCAACTCTGCCTAAAATTCATTTTGTATTTGCGTATACTACATCTTGTCACTTGTTACATATCTCCGTCTTCTGTTCATGTACATTTTACCTCTTACCAAAGGGTGCCCACTCGTATATAAATAAATAAATAAATAAATAAATAAATAAATAATTGTGTAATGTAGTACACTATTTCCCTGTATTTAAAAGACTTACACACTCCGCGACAAAAAATAGCATTCTATGAATATAAGTTTTTTTAACTTTTGGAACAATATATTGCATGGCTTTGGATGTTTAATAAAAATCTAGTTCCGAGATAAACGAATTCAGAGTTAAGTCCCCTGCGCCCTGCTCTACGGGGTCGTTACTCGACGGTGCATTCAATTACGGTCAGCGCTATAATTTCCGCAATTATTCGAATTTCCTCATGAAACTCTGTTGTAAATATTCACAAAGGACGGCACTTCCCAGAATTAATAATAATAAAAAAATAGCTTCCGAGATTTCAGTGGTCCTGTGCCCCGTTAACTTGTTCCTATAAAGTTCTTCGAATAAAACTCCTCAGAGACCATTTCTAAAACTGCGAAGTCGAAGCATCCCACACGCGTCGCTCCTCCTCGCCGCCCCTTAGCGCCGAGATTCGGAGAGGACGCTAAAGCTTGCGGCGCACCGCGATTTGTGGCAACACCTTGGCGTAGGTCGGACACGTCGTCCGTGCCAGTTTGCAGTTTACGGTTACTGGCCCGCTGCGTTTGCCCCGACATAAAGCCTCGGTTCAGCAGTGAGTACCCTTCTAACGAGGAACCGAGCGGAATAATAATACGGCGAGCGTGCAGCAAGCGCGTGATCCAACAGCCTCCGGTAAATTCGTTACATACCCGCGTGCTCAAAGTAGCACATCGATCGGGAGCCTTTCATCAACCACTCCCTGGGTCGGGGTGGTTGTCGAAACGGAGTTACGCGTATGGGGCCAACGGCTGAAGTTCGACGGAGGGCCATTCAGGGGCTGGGGGCAGGCAAACAATTCGTATATCCGAACATTGGGTTCGGTAGCCTTGCTGGCTGTATAAATTGCAACTTTCTGATTTACGAAGGAAACTTTCCGACTCTGGCTCCGATTCCTTCTCGAACTTCTAAGATGTTACTTGTAATCTTTCCGCTCTATACAGGGCGTTTCACCGAACTTTATTTATTAACCCCTTCCGACGGAACCAAACCATTGCTTAGGATACGCTGCAGTGGCGCATTCGGGATAATCTTCGAGGAAATAGAGTTGAAGGGTTAAGAATAGTTTTAATATAAATCCGGTAAAATTCATTGGGTGATTATCAAAATTTATTTAAAGAATAAAATCAATATTGGGCCAATACTTTGCCAGTACTTGTTAATAATAAATCTAGTTATATAAATTAAATATCTAAAAAGTGAAAAATGAAAAAATAAATATGCACTAAGAAGTAGAAAATAATTTTTTTCCCTTCTTTAATCTACGACTCTGAATTTTTTGAGGTCGGCGCCAGATTTAATTTAAAAATCAAATTATTACAAAGCCCCTTCTTTGGGGGGTGCCAGGGTCCCTTAGCACACCCTCTGTGCGCATCACTGATTACCCCACGAAACGATGTAATTCTTGTAGAAAATATTCTCACGAAATTTTAAATATAGTAAAAATACTTTGGGTGATAATGTCAGTCGAAACACCCTGCACCTATAACCCCGGATTAACTCTGGCTTTTCTATTCCCTCTAGAAAGCTGAGGCAACCAGGACGAGTGTACACGTCATCGTTAGATCCTGCTACAGTCGTCGGGTGAGTCTCAATAACTGAATTCCCCAAAAAAACGCGTTCGTTACGGCTGGCGTGATTTTTACGCTCGCTACCTTTCTTCCCCTCCCCGTAACGGGGCAATCTGTAAATTAACGCTGCACGTTTCTGCGACGCTCGGGCGCAATCGAGTCACGAGAATTGATCGTCGCGCTGGAGGGGCAAAAGCGCGGGCGGCGAGCTCGTTTAAAAAGAGAGTTATTCGGGTACGAGGCGAGTTCGCTGGTTGTTTCTTCGTTAATTAAAACCATTCTACCAGCGGCTGTGACGCTTGTATCCCTGGAACTTTAATTTAATCGGGGCCGATGGCACGGCTTTCGCAGCGGAACAATGCGAGCCGGACTATCCGGGCAATTTGCATAGTTCGTGACTTCTGGGAGCACTATCGGTGACATCGTTCCTCTACATTACTATAAAAATTCATGAAGCCGCTGGGGGCGATCCTCCCCTCTTTCGTGGAACGTTACTTTTAACCTTGAGGGGCACTCGCACGCGAAAATTGATCGAGTAATGGAATTCGTTGCGTTCTTTTTCTCGGGACGCTTTGCGTGCACGTTTAGGTTGATAGGATCGTCTGGTTGCAGTCAATTGCACGGTAATATTGCTTCGTTTTTTTTTGGCCGGGTAGATTCGTGTAATTCACGGCTGGTGGATTATTTAGGTAGCTATTGCCCTCCCAGCGGCGACGCGTCCTCCCCCGCAACTTTTACGAGCTCGCGGAAACTTCCTTACTGGCACGATCTCATCAATATTTATGCGGCTGGTGCGCGCTCCGTCCGAGCCAACATCCTAGTATTGCTTCCTGTGGGCTCGCCGCAATCTTCAAATCGGGATTCCCTCTTATTGTCCCAGCCAGCCGGATATCACGGGCACACTGCACCCGCAGGCCTTCCTCGTGGATATACCTCTGGAGACTCTTATAACCAAATTGGGATCTGTGCGTTTTTAAATATACATATGTAGTCCTCTGTCGAGTCCCTCTTGGTTCCATGCAATATTGTAATAACTTCGGTGGTGGACCCTTCTTACCCCTTCTTGGGGGGGTATTGAAGCCTCCAAGAACCAAGTACCCTCGTCACTTGAATATTTCTAGGACCACAGAATCCCCAAATATCAAAGAATTCTACGAAAACCAGTAGCATGATACTAGGTTCCTAGAAATATGAGAGTCCTGTCCTTTCGCCCCTCCTCGTGGCAAATACACTCACTCGCAATCAGACAGACGACTGATCGAACTCCGTGAGTCATTACAGGCTGCGCGAGCAGATCCAAGCTGCATAAAATTGGATAACCTCGATTCGGACGCTCCGCCAGGATCCGTCGGGTCCATTCGGTAATAGTATCCTCTCTTTCTCGAACAAGGACGCCTATAAATTGAAAGTTATATAAAAGTTGTCCGAACGGAACGGTCGCGTCGTCGATATTCCCCGGTAGGTTTTAATAAGCGTTATCGTGCACGGCGATTATATTCGAAAAACTAATGGAACAGTGGAAACGTTTGCGGGCCGAACGAAGTGGAAAGTGGAATTAAACTTCGGGCGAAATCTCCCCGATGTTTTATCTCGATCCTTGATGCTTTTTATCCCCCCGTGCCGAAGCTCCAATTCAATACCGTGCCCCGAGCGTGGACGAAACAGAATTAGAGAACGTTTTCACGAGCTCGCCGCGACATTTCCTCAGCGGCGTTTTCCCCGCCGACACGAGTTATCGCCGCCGTAAATCTGCCGCGGTTAATCACGCTACCTTTATTCGACAGCAGTAATAAACGTAAACTTCTAGAATCACGGCGATAAAAACGGAAGTTCCGTCCAATAAGAGATGGCCGTATAACCGGTGGCAGCCTGGATCACAAATTGTTATCCATCTTCTTGTGTCGCGAGTTTCGTTCACCCGTCGACACTTCCCTTTACCAGCGTTTACGACGCGCCCTTCGATATTGCTCCGGGAGCTTTCTTCCCCTAACACGTGACCCACAGCGTCTTGACTCGATACGTTCTCTTTCCCTTTCGTGGCACGAGTGGGGATTCGCAGCATTTTCTGCAAGAATCGATCCTGCGATGAAAGAGTCAAGGTTCTGCTACTTTCAAGCGCACGTGAGCTGTTGAAAAAGGAAACGGAAGGGAACGGTTTAAAGCCTTTAACTCTATATAATGCCTCTTCTATAGTTCTTTATAAGATGTCCTATGTTTGTCCAGTTCCCGGTCGTATTGATGGGATATTTGTGCTGGTGATTATGGAAGTGGTGTGAATCAGAGAATTGAAGAAATTGAGATTTTTCTTATTTTATGTTATATTGATTTATATTTCAATATTATGAAAGAATTGTTAATAATTAGCCGCAACATTTTCACGTTCATTTCGAGTAATTTGAAACGAGTGAGATTTGTTCTGTGTAATTAATTTGTGAGAAAGGAAATAAATAAATATTTTTGTATTATGTAGGGGAAAGGGGGGGGGGGGCATGACGGTGTAGCGAGGTAAGATGGGGTATCGTGAAAAAACCATAATCGAAAAATTGATGAAGAGTCTCCGAAACAAACGTCCCCAGAATAACTTCAGTCATATGCCTGTTCTGGCGTCCCATGTTCGCTATTCTCTTCCTAGGTAAAAGTCTACATAATTTAAAAAAAAATATATTGAAATACGCTGACTAGATAAATCATAAAATAGTTCTAAACTTCATCTGCTTGAAAATCATCACTTGTACCAGAAACTACAGAACGATTTTCACCTTTAGTTAACTGCACCAATCCATTCAGATTTTTTTTCACATTCAATGCTATGTACCTATCACTAAATTTCAGCAAATTATGAAGCTGCCACCCTTTTTCACCAAAGTCTCCAATTACCCCTGTCCTCCCAGAGACCGTCAAACACGGTTAACCCAAAAATAAAACCCGAAATGGTCTGCGTAATAAAACACCACCGTGAAACAACACTTATCACCTTAACGCTGTGGTTTTCGGGCGCCATTTTCACCCCCCAGCAGTTGGATAACGCGTGAAAGCGGGCTGGTTCATTCTTTTAAAAGAGCCAGCCAACTAGAAAGCCGGCTAATGCAAATTACAGAGGGGCGATTAACATGACCGGCGTGAATTTATCAACGAATCGCGCCACCCCCCGTCCTACAGACTTGCCCCGTATTCAAGCAGGATTCCAGGGGTTACTATATAAGGCGAGCTCGTAATATCTGGCCAGTAGACCAGGGCCTGGTGATAATTTATTACGCCCAGCCTTTGTATGCTCGAACAATGGTCGTACTTCGGGGGTTCGTACCACCCCCGTCCCTTTCATCCCCTTGCACAGCTGTCGATATACGGGGAGGTCTGACGTTATCTGCCGAAAAAGTGGTCGTTGTTCCTCGAAGATGCGATAGAATGATCGGGGAAGAAGTTGGTATTTTGATTTTTTAGTGACAAGAGCTGGTAATAGCTCTTTATTGGATTTACTAGATTAGGCAGGTTTTTAGGGTAGTCATTTGTCTGTCTCGTTGGATAATGGGGGGTGGCAACTTGGAGCACAGGGTGAATATAAGAGTTTTTTAATCTTTGAGTGAAATTTGATTAAAAAATTTCTGAACTTTCGAGTGAAGTTTTGTTGAAAAATTTCTGAACCTTCGAGTGAAATCTTATTGAAAAATTTCTGAACCTTCGAGTGAAATCTTATTGAAAAATTTCCCCACCTTAAAATGAAATCTTATTAAAAAATTTCTGAATCTTCGAGTGATGTGTTATTGAAAAATTACCCACCTTCAAAAGAAATCTTAAAAATTTTGAATCTTCGAATGATGTGTTATTGAAAAATTTTCCCACCTTTAAATGAAATCTTCTTAAAAGAATTCAGAATCTTCGAGTGAAATCTTATTAAAAAATTTCTGAACCTTCGAGTGATATGATATTTGAAATTTTTTTAACAAATTCCTTTACTTGTGTTAACCGAATGTTTTCGAGTTACGTTCGGTGTTATTGCTTCATTCGGCAGAATTGCTGCACCGGAAAGTTGCGTCGCTCGCGAAGCGAGATCGATATTCTCTCGAGCGTCGGGATTAGGAGATACGGCCCGTGGAAGTTTCACTCTTTGATGGGGGCGAGTATCACCGCTGGTTTGTTCTGCCAGGGGTCTAGGGTCGCGGGTGTCGCCCCGGAAACGGATAAAATCGCCCTGGAAACGGGTAAATTTGCCCTGGATACGCATCCTCCCGTGAAAACCACCGGTGGCCGCGCGCGAACGCGTTTATCACTGCTCCGCGCGCGTTGGCGTATTCATGTCAACAGGCATCCCCCGCTATACTCGTATGATTATTGGAATAAATCAGTCTGTCTGGCTTTTATCGAACCGCGCGTTTTATTTTATAAAAATACCACGGGGTGGTGGAATTTTGCAGCAGCTGGCGCGGAGGGTTGGAACGAGAAGTAGAATTCTTTTTGTAGTGGCTAGAGAAGAAGTTGCAACGGAATAATTCCTTTGAAAGGAAACTTGGAAGGTTCAATCTCTGTTGTGTCTATCCACTACCATCATCTTGGTCTTCAGAAAGCCTGCTACGTCAACACTGCGTAGCAGTGTCTGAAGCATTGCAGCAAACACCCCTGTGTAACGCGCGTTATCGACGGAGAATAATGTTGATTTCGGTGGGGAACAATGTTCTGATACACCCATGAAACTCCCATTATTACGGTTACGTTGCTGCGTGCCTGCCACCGTGATTTACAGGCCGTCGTGTTTCAATTACATCCGCGTGTCTTCCTTTGTTGACTCGGAATCCTTCCAACGAACTACTGCGCCCCCGTGCTGCATCATTAACAGCGATTACTCGTTGGGTTTATCGTTACGAAACCCTGTTTCGATACTCTTGTAGCTTTATTAAGCTTTCGTGTTCATCGGAGGTTCGTGGATGTACCATTAAATTCTGTTTTTATAGGATTTTCATTTAACACGGTCTAACAAGGGAAGTTAGGCAACCCGGAATTTTAGAAAATTATGCAACTTTATGTGCAAGTGGAGTAGTTCATGCGTAAATCAAAGCTTTTTCTTGTTGGCGCCACAGTGTGGTTTCGGAGGGTGAAATCACCCCCTGAAAAAAATTCAGAATCTTCTTTTTCGTGGAATATCTCGAGAACGGTGAGAGATATCGAAAACAAGTGTAAACAAAAATTGTATCTTTCTTTTATATCTACAAAACTTCGTGGAAATAATTATCGAAAAATCCATACTTTTCAAGTTAACCCCCCCCCACCAATCCTTAATTCGATAATTACTTTTTCGCAGTTTTGTAGATATAAAAAAAGGATGCAACTTTTGTTTAAACTCCTTTCAAATATCTCCCACCGTTATCGAGATATTCCACGAAACAGTCTTCCATTCCGAGTTTATATCTAAAGTGACGTAATCAGAATTTTTTTTCGAGAACGCATCTATCGAGCAAAAGCAGATTTAAGTGTATTTATCGCCGCGTTGAGGTAAACGCGCGCGTAGGCACATATTTCACAGAATGGTTAAGGAATATCCAGGCTGCTCCGGTGGAGAATTCCACGAGGGTCTTCCCGTCGAACAAATGAGCCTTCAAACGAGAAAAATTGTAAAGGGTAGGGTCGTTGGGAAGCGTTGAAAAGGGGCCTGCTTATCGCGGCTTCTTTTCTCCCTGCGCGCACAATAACCGGATCCTTGGTTTTCTCAAAAGAGAGCCCGCTGGAAAAGCGCATCTTGACCGCGCGGTTACAAATTTCCCAGAGCTGCCTCTTCACCGCGTAGCTTCCTCTGCGGAATAAACGCGCCGGGGCCGTTGCTGAATAGCCCCCTCGTGAAAAGCGAGAATTCGTCGGAGTGTACCGAGAAAGAGATTAACGCGGTAATGTTTAATTAAAAATTTCGAGGCAATTGCGCACGGTAGCACTGCTTGCCCGGCGGATCCCCACCGAATTCCCTTTTCTTTGTGCAATTAACCGAGTGTGGGTTGGCCATAAAAGGCAAGTTCGCGAGGAGCTACGTGCCCCTGTCTTCATCCATCTCTATTTCCTTTGACGAGCTCGATTAGCATTCGAGTCCCTAGCCACAGGGATAGCCTCTGTTCGCGACTCGAGCTCTCGAGGGAGCACAATGTTATCCTGGTCCTGCAGGCGCACAATTGGTCGGTTCCGCGGGTATTTCGATGGATCGAAGGTCGTGGCATTCATGCCCCGAGGGTCGCGATCGGTAAATAGGTCTAACATGGTTACCCGATGCTCGAGCGTGGAAGACTTCACGTTCCGGAGACCTTTACTCAGCCTTCCGCGGCCAACTTTCCCACCTCGGACGTTTCCCTCGAAAGCACGCCGCTCGAATGCGCGAAAGGAGACCGTGGGGAGGAGCCGTGCAGACGGAAAATTCTAGGAAGTGACGCGCCCCCGTGCAAGATTTATCACGCGCGCCTCCAACGTATCTGCTTTCCCGCGTCTTCCCTCCCCGAGGCACCACCCTGCAGAAAAGGGGATCGAGGGATAAGAACGACGTGGAAAAAGGGCGGCTCCGAGCTCCTGGCGAAGTCGTTCCCTCGGCCCGCCATGATAAATGCTTTCTTCGAACTCTTCTGACAACCTTTAGCCGCGCGGAGTCATTAATATCATCCCCCAACCGTGGGAGGCCGACGATGTTGTCAGGAGGAACTGTTAATGAAATTTCATTGATTATGTTCTTTCTAAATTCTGAAACTCGAGGATGGCAGTTGAAGGGTGAAGCTTCTTAATCTGGAAGGATTTATAATCAGGCTACGCGTCCTTCCTTCGAATTCCAGCAGAGTTCTCCAGGGTTGCTGTGGTGTTTGCGGAGCAAGGCTGGGCGAGGGTCGCCCTTCGCCAGCAAGTATTTCTTCATTTCGTTCACGGTGTACGCTCGCGTTGCCCGAGACAAACGAAAGTCCGAGGGGGGGATGAGAGTAATTGAGACGCGAGGGGAGCCGGCGGGGGAGGATTTGCAGGAATGAAATATGTGCAGCAGCGGGTAGGGAGCTGTATGTGCCTGGGTTATTACATAAAGGGAACAATGCCCGGGAAATCGCGAAGTTCGTATCGACTTCGCTGAGGATTCCGCGAGCATCTTCTCCGCGAACCTGGAATCTAAAAGCTTGAATCGCTTCGTGATTCCCCCCCCCCCCCCCCCGCTTCGCCGCCGTTTTGTATACTTATTTTTCATCGAATATCCACTTTGACGAGGAACAAGCCTTCCTTCGCAGTGACACGAGCTTCTGCGAGGCGCATCGTTATTTCCGCTCGCCTCTAGTGCTTCCTTCTGGCCGAGAAGCTTTCTGATGACGCATCAATCGCGGACGAAATAATACGAGCTGTATCTCGCTTGAAATTCAAAGGACACCGTTGCATATGAATATAATTGTTACGCCCTCGCGTTGCGATTCGTTTTCAACCCCCGAGCAAACCGCCGAACTGGTTACTTCAGTTACCCGGTATAACGGTCGCTTTCACTGTAAACTCCGCGCAGTTATTCGACACCGTTAACTGCTGGACGTGGTTTAGACCACCGTTTGAAACGTTTATAGTTTCGTCGATATCTCCTACACGCTGTTTCGTTTTAAGCCGTGCTTTGTCGAGTGCACATGTTCTGGGGAATATTCCGGGATTTTCTGTATCGCGACTACCCTCCTGACACTGTGTGCAGTAATCCCCCGTTCGACTAGCTCCACCCAAAACCCTTTTGTAAGAGCCTCCACAGTATCGTTCCCCACTGATTCGCCGCGGTTCCTTTGAAACATCCACTGCTTCGTGGGGCGTTAATCTTTTTCCATGAAATTTTTTGCATTCCTCAGGAAGGATAGATCGTCCCAGAAAGCCGTGAACCCGGGTCAAGGGGTGAAGTAGTGAGCCAGCTGTCGCGAGGTTGGTAGGCTCGCGATTGCGATGTCCTTGGCGGCGCGCAAGGCTCTCGCGTTTGAAACGACGCGTGCGTAATTAACGCTAATTGTGGCCCCGCGGCTCTGCATTGAGAGCGGGAGGAACTTATCGCTTGCAGTGATTCCGTCATGTAGAAAATTCCACGGTGGGATTTCTGGGGAGCCGCTCGAGAGGAGGGTCTGGCTGGTGGGCGCTCCTCGCGCGTTTTCACGCGCGCTAGAACGAGGCAGCTTACCAGGAATGCTGGTGCCGAGGGCGACGAAAGCCACCGCGGTCACGGAGTCCTTGATTCCCAGGGTGCAGCCGAAATAGGAAGCCACGTCGCCGATCACGGCCGTCACCACGCCGATCCCCAGTATGCTGACGACGAAGCACAGGTAGCCACCAGCGATATCTGAAACAGGCGAACGTAGAGTCTTCGACTGCCCATTCCTGATAACTAAGAGATGTTTCCCGGTCAGGGGCCGGCCTTAAATTACGTAAGGATAATTTTGGCGATTTCTTATACCCCTCCCTCCACAAGTTTAAGATTTCGCAAGATTTTCTATTCCCGCCCCCTCTCTTTCTTAGAAATTAATCAAATTCGAAAATATTTGAACTATTCGAATGCCAGACGATAAAGTGTGAAAAAATATTTTATGTTCAGATTTCTGTTCGGTACAATTCGAAATTCGATTACTGCGAATATTCGAATACTCCTAATTATTCGAGTCTCAAATTCGAATTCTCTGGTATTCGATTATTCGAATAATCGTTACAGCCCTATATAAGACTAAAGCGTAGAGTTAGATAAAGAATACCTAGTTTTAATATCCCTATTTATTATTCTTATTTAAATGTGTCATTCTCTCCGCCCTGAAATACCTAATATTCCTCCACAATCTTAATCCTATACAACTCCCAGCTCAACTCTAGTTTACTAGACTCTACTCGCCGCCTAGGTATTATATGAACTTTATGGGATGCTCGAGCGTCCCCCACCCCTAATCGCAAACTCCCCTTCCCAACGGCCACGCGTTCAATTCCCTACGATATGGATGAGCCCTCAGCGAATTTCACGGAGCGTTCATTACAGACATTAGCTAAGCGAGCAGCGAAGCCGTCTGAATTAAAGAACGTGTTGACACGTTTGTTTGCATAACGCGCCTTCACACAGCCGCGGCTGAAGCGTTAATTAAGCTCGTCGACAGCAGGAGTGTGTGCGCTTTTTTCCCAGCGCCCTCTTGTGTTTTGGTTAACTACGCGCTTCAGAGGCAATTAAGCTGCTCACAATTAATCTCTGTCTACTTTTAAGGTCGCCGCGAGCGCGCGACGCGCCGGGTTCGCGGGTTTATTAAGCCCCGAACAATGCGCCGCCCCCTCGAGCACTTCGCGTATCGTCGCGCGATAATCTCTGTAAACAGTTCGGCAGACGAACGCGTCACGGCTCGTTGGCGATCAACGAAACGCCGTCGTTCGCTGCGCGCGAAATCGCAGCGAGATTTTACCGTTTCGGGAGCGATTCCCGTGGCCCCGCGAACGAGACGCGCAAGCACGCCGAGAGTAAACGGTTCATCCAATATAGCGGAGAGGGATCACGGTACACGTTGTACGTAAGCATGGTTCTCGCAGTTTTCATTAGGCTTACTCGAAACTCGTCTGTGTTTGCTAATCAGCATAAGCTCTCGGAGTTAGCGCTAAGTCAACGGAGCGAGGATTAAGGGTTCCTCGTTATCTCGACGCCCGAGAATGATGTTCGGTGGCTCGTGTCGCGTCAAACAGCAGGTAATTCCACTAGATCCCGGGGACCATATTCCTCCCCATTCCTGCCCCTTCTTATGCTCGCTCCCTTCAACGTTCCACGAGCGATCGAGTCCCGGGGACACTGATCACCGGCGAAGATATCTACACGTAAGCTTGGACCGTTTCGCCGGCGAAGTTCTGTGGGGCTCGTTTAGGCAGCCTGTAATTCGTACTTTCGCCGGTGATGGATCACTCGGATTCCCATCGGTCCGCTAGCTCCGTTCGTTCCCCGCCGTGCTATTGTAGCCTCGACGGTACGCCGAATCGATATAGAGGCAAATGGAAGCGTCGTGTTACCCGTGCAATTTCCATCCCGCTCGTTACCTTTTCTCCTCTCTTCCAAACGAGAATTAATTCGTCAAATGTCGGGCTGTTTGCGCTCGATCAGCTTGCGTTAGGCCAGTGGAACCTTCCTCTTGGAACCGTGCCACTTCGCTACGTGCCTCTCGCGTCAAAGGAATTACCACTTCGGCAGGTTCAAAGTCTTCCCACGCGCTGCCATACTTCCAGCGGGTCCGTTTTTTCCCCTCGACCTAGCGAGGCTGAACGTCGAAACGCCATTAGGCGACAGCCCCTTTGAATTAAGCAGCAGCAACGAACGGAACACGTTTCGCAAAACGTTGGGGGTGCGCGCGTTCCTCTGGCGGTACAGCGGGTCGGAAATTGTCACGGCGACGTGGCGGAGGCTTAACTCTCGAACTTTAATAGCTGCGACTCGATTACCATGAGCACACGCGCTGCACCAGCGTTGCACCAGCTGCGCTGGCAAATGCGCAAGTTCTCCGCGGTGCCATTAGGGTGTCGCGCGAACAGCCGCGTTTTTGGTAGCTCGTCATCGATGTCAAACGGCTCGATCATTAGAGGGGGGGGGGGGGGGGGGGGCGGTTTAGCGAGCACCTTCCATTCGAGCAGACAAACGGGGGTGTAGCATCGAGATTAGGGTAGAGTGGGGCTAAAAGTCCGGCGGGTAAAAAGTCTCGAATTCAAAATCTCTATTCCTAAACAATGTATTGAGTATCGCAGTGTACTAACAAGGGAAGATCCTGAACCTGAAAATTCCAAAAATTCCGAAACATTGTGGATACGTAGCGGATTTCCTTCTGATTACAGAGCATTTTTTTTTGCCGCCCAAAATCACTCTAAGGGGGTGAAATTAACCCCTGAAGATTCGGCTATTTTTCGATTTTATTTTGTAACACACAATCTGTAAGAGATAGAAAAAAAGTTTCAAGGCAAAAGTTACTTCTTTTAATTAGAGCTATCAAATCGTAAAGGTTTTATTAATTGTTTAAACAATTGGAAAAAAGTTATAAACAAAATTGTGAATAATGTTTTCTCAAATTCGGGTTTTCACGTGAAATCTGAATTTTAGAAAACATTATTCATATTTCACTCCTTTCAATATTGTATACCAAAAAAAGAATTGGTTTAATAAATATTTGTTGATTTGAAAATAGTTTTTGACTTATTTAGTTTAATATTACACGAAAAGACATTAAAGACTTTCTACCCTATGCAATGGATTGTTTGCCCCGTGCGTGGGGCAAGAAGTCCATTTTGCATTGACAAACATTTTGTGGTACTTATAACTCAACAGAAAATAACAGTATCAACAAACGAACTTCGTGAATGTAAAGCACAATAGTTATAGTTTATACAAAATAACACCAGATATCTCTAGATCGTTAGTACTAAATTTGACATAGGTTTAAACGAAAAACGGTACTTTTAGCTCCACCCTACCCTACCATGGGAAGCCTTTCACTGTGAATGCATCTCTGAACATCCACGGTGTTTCGGTCTTAATCCTTCTGGTTCTAGGATCACGGTTCTCCGAGGAGCTGCTGTATTCCGTAGCTTCCACTTGTATCGTTGCATAAAACATGGGTAACGGAATTTACAACTTGAAATCGATAGGTTCTCTGAAATCGAATGGTGTAGGACATTGACGAAGGGTTTGTATAGAATTGGTACTGTCTTCTAGCCCCACGTTGCTATTTCACGAGTGTTTTTTAGCAGCCCGTTTGTCGCGACGCGATAAAACGTTTGATTGCGCGGAGAAGATTGGCGAAGGAGCGCCGTGGCACGGTGGGAATAGCTGGAAGCTGGCCGGGATTTTATTTCGTCGGCCGAAAGTCTGGGTTCGCGCGGCATCTACGTTTCCAAAGTTCGTAAACAGAGTCGGTTAACCGTCGCTGTTCTGGAATTTGTATCCGACGTCTGATCCGTCTCGAGATCCTGGAAACCTACCGAGCAACGGGGCAACTTTCCTCCAGGCTTTCGAAACTTCGTAACGACTGTAGTTCCCTCGACCGCGCGCGAACCCTGCAGCGCCGCAACTGCTCCAACAGTGCACGCTTGGAACGATTGCTTCTCTACATTTTTTTTTTTAACAGATCCTTCAGCCAGTAGCGATTCCTCTCGTCGTAAGACTGGTTTAGGTAACTGAATCGGCGTTCGACCAAGTGACACTCTGAAGTCGTTGTCATGAGTTGGGTGAAGGGAAGGTTTTCTCAAGTTTTGTAAGGTGTGCATTTTACAATCAGAATTAGAATGTTGAATAGAGTACGGCAGGATAGATCTTGGATGTCACATATATAATAATAATTCTTTATTGCACAGTACACTTTACAAAAGAAAATATATAAGAAAGCGAGAAAGAGACAGAGGAAAAGAAAAATAAAAGTTAGACTTGAATAGCAGATGTAACAGTAGAGGAGTGCAAAAGGCGAGGGGCAGCTATCAGCTGTTGTTAACCTTACCATTTAAAGCTACTTAAAACTAACACTAATAGTGTACGTGTAAAGTAAATGTAGACAGCCAAATAACGTAATCAAGAGTAAGAACGAACGTCATTTATGAGTTCTTCCTCCACATTCATCTGTGTACATACTATTATTCAATTCCAAAGGGTACAAGGTACAACGAGGAACTGCAGATCTAGACGCGTTAATGTAGTGGCCCGAAGGGATGGGGCTTTCAAGTAATACCCTCGGCCCGGTCTTGTCGCCGGGTAAAACGGGATAAACCGACGTACGGTCACGAGGCCGGTGGCCCACCCAGGACAAATTCGTCGGCGCTGTAGCGTGATGAGGACACGAGGGCGGTTTCAGCGGGATGGTTTGCCGATAAATCAAGCCGCAGGTAGCCCATCGACGCGGCCAATATTCACGGAAACCAGAGATCGATAGCCACGAGCTGACCTGAGAACGCCGTAAATGAGATCAACTAGCTCGCCCCGGCTGGGATCATCAATAGCATCAATCACTTTGCGCCGCCCATGAGACGCTCGACTTTTCCGCTGATCGATCGTCAAAACCCCCGCACCTGGCGCAACGCAAACGTTCATCGTATCCCACTTAAAATTCATCCCACCGCGGGTATTGCCCGCGGTCAGACATCGTTAATATCCGTTTTGGTGGCGATCCAAAATGAGGGGCATCGTTTATTCATGTCGCGGAACGAAGCGGCGTGGGAGTTGCGAGCTCCGCGGTCGGATTAAGAATCGGTTTACGCGAACCATCGGTAATTCGTCCAACCACCAGTCGCTCGTCGCTCGTCGCTCGTCGCTCGCCGCGGGTTTACGAAAGTGGCTTCAAAGCGTGAATGGCCCTACCATCGAAGCCGTTCACGCCCATCTTGCCATCGGAATCGTTAAACGGCTGGAATTCAGCGGAGCTTATAAATCGTGCATCGACGGCTAATTTACCTAAACCTCTGTTGCGTGACGGCGACGAGCAAGTCACCGCTCGGCCAGCCCACGAATTACAGGACATTATCCGTGGTAAATTCAGCAAAGCGTGCCGCAGTACGCTCTCCAGATCGACCCTGACAGACCCGCAATTTACGCGAAACGCCAGCGAAACGGCTGAGCGGCTGAGCTTTCCACCAATCAAACACGAATCGTATGAAGTTTGCAGAAATTTAATTTGCAACTTTTAACGCTGATCGTGCTCGTTCGAGAGCTCGGGGTCCGTGGAAGTGGGTCAGGTATCTGTGTTGTCAGAAGAATTACGCTGGCAGTCAGTTGATTAGAGGCTCGGGGCGCTCTAAACACAGGGTTGATAACGCAATCAAGGATATACCCAGAAAAGGTAGCCTGGACATCTGAAGCCTTAACAATCCTAATTAGCCGTTTGCCGTGCAATTTGCCCAGGGACCGTTTCCGTGGTGATCCTTTTTTAACGGCCGGATCGGCTGCCCTGAAAGGCGGGCCCGTAAAAGGAGGCAGCTGAAAAGACTTCTCGTGGAATCTTAACTCGTTAAAGCGACGCAGACTTTTCCTATTAGAAGCGTTCCAGAGTTCGAACGAGTTGCTGCGGCCGTGGAACGTGTTTATGGTCCGTGTTCCGCGTGCAGGATGTCGGGATCGCGGGTATGCTTAGCAGCTGCAGCCCCGTTCGTTTCGTTCGCCGAACGTGACCCGATTGCACCGTATAAATTATAGTGGCCTCACGTGACGCACATCCCAACTGCCGCGATACGCTCCGAACCACTGATACAGCACACACCGTTGTCTCGATCTGCGAGTTCGTCTAGGTGCTTGTTCACTGTTCCTCGGTCCTTGCCCCCGTTCAATACTTTTTCGACCCTTATTTAACATTCCTCCACCCTTCTTCAAAACCTCTTCAACTCTTCTTCAACTCTTCCTTAACTCTTTTTTAATGCTTCTTCAATCCTTCTTCGACCTTTTTTTTTTTAACATTTTTTAACCCTTCTTCAAAATTTTTTCAAGACTTCTTCAATTCTCCCTTAACTCTTCTAAAATTCTTCTTCAACACTTCTTCAACTCTTCTTAAACTCTTTTTCAACTCTTCTTCAACTCTTCTTCAACTCTTCTTCAATTCGTATTCAATTCTTCTTCAGCCCTTCTGTAACATTCTTCAACCGTTGTTCAACCCTCTTCAACTCTTCTTCAACTCTTCCTTAGCTATTTTTCAACTCTTTTTCATTTCTTCTTCAATCCTTCTTCCACATTTTTTTTAACATTCTTCAACCCTTGTTCAATTTTTTTTCAACACTTCTTCAATTCTCCCTTAACTCTTCTACAATTCTTCTTCAACCCTTCTTCAACTCTTCTTCGACTCTTCTCCCATCCATCCATTCGCTGCGATCACGTCATGAATTCGATTCCTAAAACTGTGAATTCCAAGAATCCGAGGATTCAAGGATTCGCAATGAGAATATGCAAGTTCCTCGCGCGGCACGTGGAAATTATCTGCGAGACTTCGCTGCGGTTGCGCCTCTGGCAGCGGAAGCGTAAACACCGGTCTGCAAATACGCGGGTCTCCTTTAATGAGATCGATTTTCCCGTTCGCCGAAAAAACTGCGCGTACGTCGTTGGTTTACTGCGCCGCAATATCGTCTGTATGAACGTAATTTCGCCTACCCTTTTCTCCGTTGGCCCGATAAAAACGCACGCTCCTGTTTTCACTTCCATTACATCCTGGCACGGTTTCTTCCGGCGACACCGGTGCCAGTGCATTAACATCGATCCCGTCGATGAGATTGAATTTGCATGTTCCGCGGAGTCTCCTCCCAGGGCCCGTTTCTTCTTCTCGCGCCATAAATCTCGCGCGCGAAAATTACTCCAAAAAGAGCCCGCGACCGCGCTATAAATCTCGAGGAAATTTCGCGTAGAACCACGAGGGAGGCGCGTTCATCGGCGTCCCCTCCCTCCTCGAGTAACTCTGCACTTTCGAACATTGTGGAACAGTAAGTATGCCCTTAAGGAGACGTTCCAGTCTGGAGCCCATAAATATAGGTAATCTTTAGGAATTAATTAAAGGAAAACTGTCACAGATAATTTAATGGGAATTTTTGCGTTGTATTAAGAATATCTTAAACTATAGACATATAGTTTTTTCCTGTAATTATTCATTGCAAATGGCACTGGGATTCGTTGAAGTGGATGCGTAAAAAAATCATCCTAAACGATGGGATTTGTAGCGTCTAAACTATTGGTCTGAAATAAGAAACAATGCTAGATTATTAAAGGGCATGAAATTCCTTAATGGACATAGCTTTGAAAGTTACAAAAAATGACATTTTTTGTCAAGATAACGACACTTGAAATTTGAAATCATTTTTGAGCTATGTTCTTCCTCCTTTCAACGCATTTAAAAAATACAAATTTGCACATTTTTCAAAATGTTAGAGGCTTTTCCACTGCACAGAAGTGTATTCTTCGAAACAAAACAAGTTTCAGTCGAATCGGATAATAAATTTTCGAGATATCTGTCTCCGAATTTCAAAAAATCATTTTAAGCACGTATTCTTAAAAGGTTGAACATTCGAAAAATGAAATAAAAAAAACTGATTTTCAGACCAGAACCACCCCTTAGAGTCGAGAAACTTGAAGCTCTTTTCCTTTACCAGTGCTTGGCTCATTTCTCTTACATTCCCGCAGTAAAATCTGAGGAAATAGAGAGGTCGAATGGGCAACATACCATGCTTACTTATTCGCACGCAGATTAATACCTTCCGCAGAGGGAATCTAATTAAGAATGCTGCACCGTGGCAATCGCGAGTGGTCCAGCGCTTCACTCGTATTTCATCCGCGTCGTATCGCGATTTCTGACTTTATTCATTCCTCGGGGGAGGAGCGCAAGTCCGCATCATGCACCGAAGCATTCGCCGAGACGTTGATTTATAGGGGTGTTGGCTGGCGGCGGCGTTGGTACGGGGCTAAAGAACGGGAATAAACAAAGTAAAGCCCGGGCAGCTTGATACAGTGCTTTCGAGGGCTTTTGCCAGTTCAGCAGGCTTTTGCGCCGCTGTCCGATTGTGCCCGGCAAAATAAAGCGCATTCTTCTCGGGCCCTCGTTCTTTTCCTTCGCTATTTTCCCGGGGCGTCTCGGCTCTCCCTTTTTCCAGCTCCTTGGGCCACCAACACGCCTCGGAGACAATGTATTATTCACCTTCGCGCGCCATCCCTTCCCTCTGCATTCCTCCCTGTCACGTTGGGGCTAAATTGACGATCGGCCTCGCGGGATAATTGATGCGTTGCGGGGCAATAAAGGAGAAACGAAATACTTCGAGCAGAGCGTGGATCTGCAGCTTTGTCGGTTTCCGGCGTTGTCAATTGTGAGGTAGATGGAGGGTGGTATGGTACTTCCTGTGTATTCTAGGATTCTTCCTCGTGCTTTCTCAGCGAGAAGCTCTTAACAGTGTCGTGGCCCCCGCCAGCGAGCGACCGTCTTCTTCTTATTGAGTTATCTACCGCGCCAGTGGTAGAGGTCCGTATTCTATCAGACGCGCGGTCAGCCACTGTTTTCTCGATACAGAGTGTACCTTTTTTTGGAATCTACATCGCGCACATCGAATCAGTTTTCTTGTCTCTGAAGTTATTCTTTATTTTGCACCGTTTTTCCCATTTAATAGACAATTCCTTTAGTAGAGCCGACGATTGACAGGATCTTCGGGCAAAAGGGTAAAAAACTGCGTGGAACTCTACGAAGCCGTGGGATAATGCTCGAACGAGGGCGCGCGATGGACGCTGCCAGAGGCTAAACTTTCCCGATGGCGGATAAAGTATAATACAAGAGTGCAGCAGCGAGATAGTGGCCAATCTCATTTTCCACTTTCAGGATATTTGCATTTAAAAGTCCCTGAAATGATGAAATCACGGATTGCGCGGCTCGCTCAATTCCGGATGAAACGAGAGTCGACACTCTCTTACGGCTTCACGCTCCCCCCCCCCCCCCCCCGCGCACCTGGTCCTTCTTCTTTAAAGACGATAGGATTGTCGAGGAGGAAACTTTCTAAATGGCCCGGGGAAATATCGGTATCTAAGAGACTATCAAATCTTAACTTCTACGCTGATAGAAGACCAAAGGAAGACATCTGTTTACTACTACAACCCTGCCTTCGACCCATCAACCCCTTCATCATTTCCCCCCTTCTCAAAGAAATCAGATTACCAACTAATCATCCCCCCTCCCCGTTTCCTCGCGCGACCCCCGAAATTCCCATTCAGGAGGATGGATGGCCGAGGCAGGAAGCAGGGTCTCCATCACGCGTTCGTTTGCGTGGAGGAATCCGCGACGGTGGCCGGCGGTCTCGCCTCGATAGGCAATATCGAGGAGCGGTGTCGGCGGACGTATGCGCGCGATAATAGTTATAGTGGCGGCAGTGGACGCAATGGTAATAGCTACGTCGGAATGGCAGGATATGCCGAGGCCTGGAACCCCGTGTCCTGCACGGGGATACACGGGGATGTTCGCGCCTGGATTGTACCAGACTCCTGAACCACGAGACGTAAACGCCAAGCTAATTGCATGGTACACAATGGACCAAGCATCTCTCTGTCCACCCCCATACCTCTCTCTCCCACCCTCCTCCATTCTCAGCACCTCGCTCGACCCGCCAGTCGGGATTCGGGTAGGAAGCTGGCCAGCCTGTGCACCGAGAGCCTTTAAATAATTTATCTAACGAAGTAAACAGAGGCTACTCCGTTTTTCTAATTACATACTGGGTGGTTTTGATGAACCAGCTCGATTAATAGCACGAGTTTGTAAAAGTTTAAGCATCTCCTAGCTTCTTTTACTTACTTGGAAGAGTCCCACTAATTCGGGCTTGAATTATTAAGTTGAATCTCTTGATGTAGACGCGGGCTCGGAGATGGAAACCCTCCAGCGGGTGTAAAGAAAATTCTATGAGAAGGGATATCCTCTCGGAGCTTACGGGCTGTATATTTGGTTACGAGGATCTCAGTTTCCTCGCGGAGACGTCTATCGCCTCGTATCTCCGCGTGTTCATCCCGTTATCGCGAGATTCAGATGGGTGGAGAGATGACACGTCGGGGGCGCTAACATTTCCACGGTGCTCGTGGCCTATTTTTCGGCCGCCTGCAACGCGGAGCGCTATCTGATCCTTTCAGACGCCCGTTGAAAGATTCGCGATAAAACGCCCGACAGGCGCGCTTGTCCTATCTGACGCGCTACTCGTCCCGTGTTTTCGCTCAGCCAGATCTACCTGACAACTTTGTTTCGCGAAGCTCGCTGGATTCAGCGCGAGTCATATCCACCTAGGGGGATTTAATTTCGTTTTATTCCACGCGGAGTTGCTTCCTATAACAGCTTTTCGAGTGAAATAGCAGCCAGAGTTCCTCTATCAATTGTACGTCATTTTTGTTGTTCCATAAAAGGAAATTTACTGTCGCGTACGGCTCGTCACCTTCCCAGCCGTTTCCACGGCAGTAGAAGGGGGCGCAAAATTCAATTTGTCCTCGTTCACGGCCCCTGTTACGTGATAACCATGCGATAACGTTCGAAAACACTGGAGGACGCCTTCGTGTACGCAAGTATACGACCCCTTACAGATTCTTTCCCTCAGTTATTTTCTTATTTCCCTCCCCCTGTTGAGTCCACATCGCGTGATTCGTGAGTAGAGCCTCCGTGATTATTAGGAAATCATGAGAGAAGGAAATCATATTAGGCTACCTCAGAGGCCCGAAATCATATGTAAGTTTCAGAATTTTTGGGGGCGAAATTGCAAGATAAATTAAATTTTTTAAGAGCTTTATTCTACATGCCTTATGGTATGTAAAAAAAATTGTGACTATTTTTTTAAACAGTAATCGTAAAAAAAAATTTGTCTAATTTGGTGCTGTTTTGAGCGTCTCAGGTAGGCGTAACCGCTTGGAGCGTCATTTTGGTAATCACGCCGCCAAATTCGGCAACATTCAGGGTTTTTTTTTTCTCAGTGAATACAATGAATAACAATGTCAAACTTTTTTTTATTTATTAAGCTACTTAAAATGTATACGGAACAATTTTTCAAATACATTTTTAATTGTGTTTTTTCAATATTATCTGGAGTTAAAAATTGCGCTTTTGAGAATACGGTGAGAGTGATTTCACCTTACAGACTCATCTGAAACGAGAAAAAACAGATTCTTAATCATGACGAGTACCGCTATTGCAGGTACCAGATTTAGCCGCGTAAGTAAAAATTTAACAAAATTGCCCGCATTTAAACTTCAAGTAAAAATGGAAAATTTCGAGACTTGATGTTTAAATGCGTGCAATTTTGTTAAATTTTGACTTACGTGGCTAATTCTGGCACCTGCAATAGCGGTACTTGTAATGATCAAGAATCAGTTTGGTTTTTATGCTTTAGATGAGTCTGTGAAGTGAAATCACTCCCGCCGTCTTTTGAAAGGCGCAATTTTTACCTCCAGATAACATTGAAAAACACAATTAAAAGTGTATTTAAAAAATTGTTCCATATACATTATAAGTACCCTAATAAATGAAAAAAAAGTTTGACATTATTATTCATTGTATTCACTGAGAAAAAAAAATCCTGAATGTTGTCGAATTTTGCGGCGTGATTACCAGAATGACCCCTAATAAACAAGAGATCACTCCACCTTACCTCTCCGAACGTACATAATTATGAGGTCTCATTGCATTTCAGCTGCGTACGCTGGCATTTGCTAGACGATGCGGAGATCGCCATGGACAAGAGAGAAAAGCGGAGGAGATCGATTGCGCGCGTGAACGGTCTGAATGAATCGAACAACTGCCGGGCGTTGGTCGGGGGAGGTGGTGGATCGTAATTTGCGCGGGCTATTTTTCTCAATTAAAAACGCAATTCCGTTTCCTCGGCGGGTCGTGCGAGCGTCGGCGGAGTGGAGGGTAAAAAAGGCCTGTGTAAAAGTGAACGCCGGCTCGGTAATGTCGATCGATATCCGGCCAGGCTGCTGGGATTGCGGCCCGTGCGGAAATTACCTGCGGAAATTTCATTTCGCCGGGTTAGGCTCTAATACCGGTCGAGAGGTATTGCTGTATACTAGATCGTAATAGGAAGATATGGTAGACGGCGCTCTGCGGATTATTACTGCTCACCGTTCCCAGGGACGATACGAATTTCCTGCTTTCTGATGAACGAGCAGTTGCGATCGTCGCCACCCCTTTCATCTTTCGATGTTTTCATTCGCCGGCGAGCGTAATTTCCCTGACGCTGCAAGTCTCGATGATTCCACGATCTGGGGAGCAATTAGTCCTCGATGGATCGACTGGATCATCGTTGGCCTGTGGCGCGATTGAAACATAGGTGGCGCCCCATTACTTTCGGTATTTGTAGAGTTCGGAAAAGGGTAACATCAGAGAGGCGGCGCACAGTGGGACAAACGGCACTTTTTTGGTGTCAAAATCGTAGAACTTTTGATAGAAATAAGATAGAGGAGAGAATCTTTTAAATCTTGTTAAAGCTAAGGTGTTGCAGAATAAGGGGAAAATATTGAAAAAGTATGACAAAGAAGTTTCGACTTTGAAAATCTTTTCCTGGGTGTCTTCGCAAAATGTTAAGGACACTCGCAACCTTCGCTTCTATTAAAAAAGTAACCTCTCAACGAGAAGGCAATCACCTCCAAATCGAGTACAAGTAGTACGAACCGTGATACCTCAGACAAGACAGAAGCTCCAGGACAGACGCCGTTGAATTCCCCGGAAGCTAGTACAGCATGCACAAGCGTGTAAAGATTATTTGTAGTACACAGGCCCGTTGCCGTGCTCGCGGCGCCCCCGAGGGTGAATTTAATCAGTGGACGCGGGTTATCTGGCGGCCTTCCTTCCCCCATTTCTCCCAGGCTTTACGATCCGCCGGTTTATCATAAAGCAGCCCGGAATGGCTAATGAAGTCCAGCGCGAGGTGCGAGTAACGGAGCGAGTTAGCTGTTTCGCAATTCGCCGCGCGGGGGGTGAAAAGCTGCAGCCACGTTGTCCGGCGCGTCAAGCTGCAGACACGGTGTCTCCATGATCAGAGAACGCCCCACGGAATCGATGGCCGCTCTAGGGTCCCGTCCCTCGCCGCTGCGACGCGTCTCCCAAGAACTTTCCTCTCCGTCTATTAATATTCCTTTATATAACGTTCCATGCATATTACAGTGCCACCTGGTCCCGCCCCGCTCGCGTGCGCACCCCCTTATCGTATCCACGCTACTCTCGCGGGCGTAATCGGTTTTAGTTTACGGAGTCAGGTCGCCTCGAAGATCACGCTTGCTTTTTTCAGCATTATTGCGCCCGTTCCCTGTAACTCGTCCACGTCCCTTCGATCCGACGATTATTAAGTGGCTCCATGGTCTTTGCATATACCAGGGGAGGGTATCGACGCGCCGGCGGCGCTGTGGGAGATTAAATGTTTAATAAGACGCCAAGGATAGGGGCGTCCTGTATCGGTACGGTATAAAGTATTCTTTGCTGATAGTCAGCGCGCGTAGAATGCCGTGCGTCGGGTTTGGAAGATTCTTAAGCTCCCACAGGCTGCCTGGTGGTTCTGAGTTAAAGCCAGAGTAAGTAGAGTCTTCTGTTCTGCAAGGTGTCCCGGGAGATTTGCACGTCGACGGGAGCCCAGTATAGTTTACCGGAACAAGTTTAATCGGGCATGTAGGCGCACAGTTCTCCCTCGTAATTCTTCGTCACAATGCCAGCTTTCCTCCTCTCCGTTCTAATTTCGTTCGGCGCGCTTGTTTTCCCACCGACGGTGTTTGTTGGCCAAGAAATGGGAAGCTCGCTCATACTGTACGCCTCGTTGGAGGATCCTTGCGATTGTTATTTTCTCGCTTTTCTGCGCGGGTAAACATCGAACACGCTTGAAATTGTATCGGAGCACCGTTTGGGTGATAATGTGGCTTGTAACCGTGGCATTCGTCGCTTCATTTGGGGAGGGTCTTGTGTACAACGATTGCAAAGAGAACGCTTGATTTTCGCTCGTGTGCGCACACGGTAAGGAGGATAACGACGCAGTAGAATGTTTCAACCCCGTTCCTTCCTCTTTCGCGGGAGAGATAGAACACCCAAGGCAGAGAAGAAGGGTCACCATTCACCGTTTAATTGCTCGTTTGAATTTTCATAATCCTCGGCCGGGCGACTTTTATTCGGCGAGCGGGAGTGTCCAGCGGGTTTCTTGATTATAATTGCGAGCATACACGACCCGAAGATATTTGCATTGGGAATTATTCCCTCGGCGGCACAGGAAGCAGAGAGCCGAGTCAAATAGATCTGTAATTTGTTTTTCGCCGGACGAAATTAGAATTTTCATTGCACCGCCGGCTGCATCTGCGACGGCGCACGATCGAAACTTTTTGCAATGGAATTTCCGACGCCCCTGCCTGTACACCGCCACCAGAAGAACGGCAGAATTTATGTTTGTAGTTGAGGCCACCGCGGAAATCCATATCTGCGATACTTTTAACGCGACACACTCTTGCGGCGTAGTATTCTCGCGAGTTTCAGTCGCCTGTGGCGGTCAAAGGAGAGTTCAAAACTCATATTTTTATATCAATGAATAACTATAAACTTCTGCCTCGGCTGACGGTACCTGAGTCTTCTTTTACCCAAGCGAACAATTCCAAAATGTATTAGTAAATAATAATAGTAATAATAAAAGGTATTTATTACACCGAGAAAAAAGAAAATGTAACAGAAAATAATTAATGTACAAAAAAGAAGGAAAAAGAAATAAGAGAAGTGAAATAGGCGAGGGTCAGGGAGCCTCGAGACCTGAGAGAGAAAAGGAGAGAGAATGACGAGAAGTGAGAGAGGATATGTTCAAAAATACAGAGCATAGTGAGGATTCAAAAGTAACAGTAATAGAGAAACTCTCAAAAATCGAAGAAATGATTTGTTTCGAGAAAAATAACGTTATCGAAAATAAGAACAATAGAAAATAGTCAGTGTGGGTCTTAAATTCACCCAGATGCCGACTCCTGACCGATTATATTAGTATCGCTATTTTACAACCCCCACAATTTATGGAATGTAAAGACGATATAATTCTTTCCTTCTTTAAATTTTCGTGTGGCCATTACGGTAATATCTTAGCTGCGAAACATCGATGGTCCCCTGACGTTCGACCTTCGTTTCGACCGAACCTGGGTTGTTAAAAGAACGAACGATAATTACCCAATCGAGAGATAGCCAGGAAGACGTGTCTGGCGTGTAAACACGCGGTGGCCGAAGCCTCCAGACGATTTTGTGGCCCGACAGCAGAGGCTGAAGTTATCTGTCGAGCAGGCAACGAGAGAACCACAAATCTCTCTAGAGCCCCGTTCCCTCCTGCAGGATAATATCCTCGAGCTCGTGGAGATCCTCGCGACTCTCTTCTTCCTGCTAGTTAGGAGCTACTTACTCGGAGATAAAGCCCATCATTCTCAGAAACTCCGCCTACCTACTCTTAAATTTGCTTCAAAGAACTCCCTCCTTGCTTCTTTCCTCGGAGGTACTATGTGCTCATTCGACCTGGCAATCTTCAAAGTGCTTTAGAATAATCAATTTATAATTGAAGAAAGTGTTGTTCTTAATTGGTAAATCAAAAGATTCTAGAGACAAGTCTCCTCGACGTTGGAAACGCCACAGAACATGCTCCTTCTTCCAGTCAATCTTCATCTCCCACCCGCGCTGATCGATGGCCACAGCAGTCGTGATCTATCACGTTAATCACGAGGCACGGTCGCCGTATCATTTTTTCCGCTAGTCATCGACCAGAGGCGCGGTTGCAGTATTGAAGGACCCTGTTGTCTTCATCCCCTCGCGTTGATTTATCGTTCCATCCTAATTTCAACAGTCTACATCCTCACGAACAGAGGAACTCTCCCTATCGCACAGAATCTGATTAAAGTACCGAGATATTGATCGAGTGTGATGGAATAACGCAGAAGATCAGCCAAATCAGTTCACCCTTCCCCCCTTTCTACCTCCACCATTTCCAATGCCCAAACAGTGTAAAAAAACAGGGATGCAACGGGGCAAACAGCCCCCGTCCTTGGCTGCCAACGTTATCCTCGAGGTTCCCTTCTATCAGATACGCGTTGCCGTTATCTCGACTGTGACTCTTATCTCTCCAAAGATCCTCGACAGTGCGATCGATAAATGGCACTCGTGGCACCGTCCTCGCGGGGCGTTCCCACGTCGACAGGGAACATTATTCCTGCAACTCTTCTTCGTCGCTGCCATCAGAGAAAAGTTCGTGGAGCGCCGACAGTCGATGCCGGCTAGCCCTGATACATTGCCAAAACAGAGGAATTGCCTGCGAACGATCAGAGGGCGGCGGGTGGGAAATTTGCACGTAAGGCCGCGAACAAGCGCGAATTATTACCTCGAGGGCGTGTCGGGAACACACTTCACCCTTGCCGGCTCTCGTCGAGTGGCTGTCGACCCGGCACGGTCGAGTCTCGATCGAAAACCACCACTGTATAATCCACGCCTCCGGGGGCTCTTCAGATTCGGCTGAAGCATTCTTCCGCAGTATCCACAGCCCGCCGTTGCGTTTTATCGTTATCCACCCGTTCTCGGGTAATAGTTGCTGAACTATTTCTCACCGATACCACTTATCGAGCCGATACAGCGAGGCTTCGAAAGTAGTTCTACGATACAAGCCTCACAGTTTTCTTTTCGTTTAGAAATGGTAGCCGGAAGAAAGAGGAATAAAAGCGGTCAAAGATTCCCTCGAGCGAACTCTGTAGTTACCATGTAAGCTTGATGTAAGCTGAAGCTCGACAGCGGCTGAGATATTTTATAACCCCGTTGCTCCGCTCTCCGTCGCGAGACGCGAAACATTTTCCACGCTTCAGGGCCTGCTGACGCTCCTCGCGAGCTGTCCTTCTTCTTCTTCCCCGACGTGCGGCTGGATGAAAATTTTAAAAGACTCGAGGAGGGCAGATTTCCCTCGCTTCTTTAACGGCAGTAGTTTGAGCGTTTTCTTTTGAATAGTTTAACCGCTCTGAACTCGCAGCGTAGCTTGGATGAAATCTATTTAACGAGTCCTCGGCGGAGGATTCACCCAGATCGAAAAACAGACAACGGTGTTGACTAATGGGATTGGACACAGAGAGTGGAGCGGAGAGGCGAAAGTATATAGGTTCTTTCTTGTCACGAGCATGTCGAGCATTATCGATTTGAAGCGGGTTCGACAGGTTTACAGCGGAGTAACGACAAGTACACCCTATTCACGGCAAGTGACTGCAATTTCCCGGGAATTATTATTGCGAACCGACTGCCGGGCGAACCTTGACACCCTCTGGTATCGCAGCAATTCACTGCAGACATTCGTTCCTCTGTAAAATTGCGAAGAGTAGTATAGTGAAGAGAATTCTAAATCAAATTACGAGTTCCGAGGAGGGGGAAATTCAAATATGTTTTTGGTTTGATAGACGTACCACTCTGACCGTCTATCGAACCACTCTGAAGCAAACTCAAATTTGGATTTCCCCAAAATTCAAATTTGATTTAGAACTCTTTACTGTAAAATGTTCTCTCTCGTTTTTTTTTTTGTGTTTTACGCTCAAGCTGCGTGGGATTTGTTCATTTTCGAAAAACGGACGAATGGAACGTTTGTTACTAGACGATATGGAACATTGATCGGACAAGCACCGTCCTCTTTATCGGTTCACGGGATGTGAGGCTGAAACAATGAGCGAAGCACTTTCTGTTTTTCCAATCCAAACGAGAAAATTGTGTTTGCGCATTAATTACGCTCCGTTTTTCTCCGTTCGGATTTCACAACTTTTTTTTTCTCTCCCCTCGAGCCTCCCCGACCATGTTTACGGTCCGGGCGATGGAAGTAGAACGACGAGCGGCGTTCCATGGAAATGAATAGGGTATTTTATCGTTATTGGAACGAAGAGACACGGGGGATTGATTTTATGGTCGATGGAGGTTCTGCTGGGAACAGAAGTGCTGCATCATTACCCATCTCTTTTTCAACTGTTTACAGGCGAAATTCCCAGCACTCACGCGACGTTTATCGAGTTGCAAAACACTCAATGGTATCTTGCACTCGATTTATCATTCCTCGTGTTTTGAACCTTTGGTTGTCACACTGACAAGGGAACACCGTGAACCCGGACTCACCGATTGGAACGCAACTTTGTGGGTTTTTAGAGTGAATCGAAACAAGAACAACGGTGTTTTTCATTTGGGCCCTATCGCCCTTTAAGGGGATATAAACTAACCTCAAAGTCAAATTGGCACTTCCACTTTTTCGCGTATAACTCTCAAAGTACAACAGACAGAAGAAATGTTTCAAACAAATGATCAATGGTGCAATAAGCGCGGCAAACTGGCGTTAACAAAATTTTTTAAAAAGTATTTTTCGTTTAAGTATTTTTTTTAAAACTCTTTTCAAAATTTTGTTAACGCAAGTTTGTAGCGTTTATTTTCTTTTTCTTTCAAAGATTTTTTCAAACATGATGACATTTTAAATATTAATTTTCAACTATGAATATATATATTCTACAATGTATATATATATTCTACAATGTCCAAATTCTATCTCAGAATTTTTGCGACTTAAGTTAACAGATAGTTTTTAAACAGCAGCTGATTGAAAATTGGCTAGAGTCGAATTGAAATTGGTGTGACAACCTGAGGTTAATCTCGATCGTGACGACACGGTACACGAATCAAATTGAATCTGTACAAACTCCGCTGAAAATTAGCCTGGAAAAACATCCCAGAAAGTGGAAGTCTCAATACTCCCTATAAAAAAGTGTTTCCTTTAGGCCCCCGCAAAGTCTTCGAGTCTCCCTTAAAAGGTACAGAAACCGCCACACCGAAATGTGTTGCTGGAAATTCCGAAGTTTCCACGGCGTCCAGGCGGGGTTGATTTCCCGTGGAAACCGTCGCTCCTCGGTCGGAACAGTAAACAGCCATTTTCTCCGAGTAAACTCGCGTCTTCGATATCAGGCGGGCATAAACATCCTGCGGAAAGCTTGCCAGCGTTTTCCCCTCGGTCGTAACGGCAGTTCTTCGGTCCTCGCACCGGCGGAAACGCAACTTGGAAAACCTATCTTCGCGACAATGAATAAAATATTGGGAATACGTGCCGCCGGCTGTGGCGGAAGTCTGCGGGTTCGTTGAGTCGGAATTCCACGGAAGATCGGTATTAACAAGCGCGAAATTTGGGAATTAAAGGAAGGAAAGGAATAATGCGGGGTAGAAGGCGTACCCGGTCTCGAATTTAAAGGACAAACACCCCCCGCGGGGAACCCTCGATTTCCATTTCCCGAGGGAGCCTTTCTTGCAATAAAAGTCTTACCCCTGCCAGGGCGAGCGTTCCTCGACGCTCCACACGTCCTGGAAACTTGCTACCTGTCTGCAGCAAAGCCCACAGGAAGATCCTTCCGTGAGAGGAATGTGTGTCGGTGCTTACCGGCAGCGAAATCCGGCAGATTCTTCCGCGAGACAATGAAAGATCGCTGGCCACACCTTGGCACAGTTATTCCGCGGAGCTTCAGCCATTTCGCGTACTGAATATCCTACCGCGGGGGTAATTTGGTAACGATCTCGCAACGAGGGGTAGAAACCCTCGCCAATCGTAGCTGAACTCGCGAAGAGTTGAACTTAACCAGCTTTCGAATTTCTGATAATTTAGAAGGGATAGGAATTTCTCGAATTTGGCCCCTGCTATGTCAGAATTTCTTTATTCCACGTCGCCTCGGGAATATCATATCACTGAGGGAGTATCGTGTTGCAAGGGTACCGAGGTATTGCATGGGACACTTGGCGCGCAAGCTTTCGCCCGAGAACGAATGGGGCCTTTCCTACGCGCGTTTACAAGCATAACTCACGCGTGCCAGATGCAGCAAGGTAGCAGCTTCACCCAGCTTTCCTCGTATACCGAGGCAGGGTGTGTTCTTTCCGCGGTGCTGGATAGAGCGACTTACCCGTTGGTGGAACGAACGCGAACAGCACCTTCCAGAATATCGTGACGGAGTGCATGAGATAGTCCATGGTGGATGGCGCGTATGCCTCGCCACCACCTTCGCCGTCGCCGTCGTCGCCGCCGCTCACGGTCAACGCTTCCGTGAACTGCTCCTTCCAGGAGCTGGTGCCTGTGAAAAGGTAGCTCGTGAGTTTTGCGCTGCTGCGGAGTTGGTATGAAATAAAATTAAAGGGACTTAGTTTAATTATCAGCCTAAGGGGGTACTCTAGTGTAACTGACCGTTTTTCAACGCCATCTTCGGGAATTTATTCAACAAAAACTATAAGTTTATACAAACTGGCGTTTACCTGTATATTGTGGTATGCTTGAAGTAATACTCAGAATTTTTTAAAACTTTTTTATCGCACATATACATAGATATAGTCGGTGGCGCAAATTTCTTCAAAAAAATTCTTTTCCGATGGACGTTGGTGTGGGAACTGTTCTAGTCATCCAAATTGTGAAAACTAAGGTTTATTTCCTTTATTATGTTTGTCGTTATGGTTGGAACCACAGAGGCGCCCTGACAATAAAAATTTGCAGAATGACAGCATTTTGAAAGAAAATGTTAGATTTTTGCTGATAAATTTGATCTGTTTTCTTTCTGAAGAATTAATTTCATGCAAGATAGAAACTCGTGCGAAATTTCAATTATAGCGACAAACATAATAAAGAAAATGAACCTTAGTTTTTCCATTTTGAACGACTAGAACAGTTCCCACACCAACGCCCGTCGGAAAAGAATTTTTTTGTAGAAAATTGCGCGACCGTCTATATGTGCGATAAAAAAGTTCAAAAAAATTCCGAGTATTACTTCAAACATATCTTAATATGCAGGCAAAACGCCAGATAGTATAAACTTATAGTTTTTGTTAAATAAATTCCCGAAGATGGCGTTGAAAAACGGGCAGCTACACTAGAGTATCCCCTTAATTACAGTCAAATTCCAAGCTTGCATTTGCATCAAGCGACTCTAGTGTAATAACTGTGTTAGAAAATTAACGTTAATGCAATGCATTTATGAGGGTTGACTCCACAAAACGTTGTCAGAGTTCGTAGTACTCTGATAAGAGGATCACGGTCCACAGTCTCCACCACAAATTGATTATTCAAGCTCCTATGAAGGAAACCTCAACGACGAGCGCAAAATTCCCAGCAAACAGAAGGCTGCGTTGGGTCTCGACGCAAGAAAGGGATTCGGGGGTAGCTGGGACGTCGATGAACCTTGGGAGCTTTTTGCCAAGCCACGATCTCGGAGTTACCGTCTGTTGTAAAGTTTCTTGTTCGACGGGGTCATAAATCACCTCGACACCGCGCTTTGAACGTTCGAACGGAATGCAAACGCTTCGAACGCGATCCTTGCCCCTCTTCCTCAACAGCCCGCGAGTCTTCCACGGCGATTGCAACATTCACCGGTGTCGCGATTAATTCAATCAATCCCCTCTGCTCGGCACAAATCTACTTTCAATCAGCTCACATTTTCGTGGATCGATAACGATGGAAGGTTAGCGGTTCCTAAAACACCTGGTTCCATTTCAGGAATACAGCGAGGGCTGAAATTTTCAGGAGCTGCGACATCGAGGGTGAAATACCATTAATTCTTCTCATCTCATTATACAAGAGTTACTGCACAATTCCATTGCTAGTAACTCGCGACCCAACTTCCACCTAACGGAACTTAAGAATCGATGACCACGGAAACTCTTAAAACGTCTTGGAGCAGCTTATCGCCGAGACGATATGATTCCACCCTCCGAGGGATAATTCCTCGGCAAGGAACTAACGAGGAGCTTTGAAAGTTAAATAGTTTTACGGCCACCCTATGCCGACCTCGTCGCAAAACTTTCATTGGCCCGTCTCTGTTAACTCACGGCCCCGGCGGTGTTCTAGAACCTCGCTTACCCTCGTGATGATTTCGCATACGAACCATAAAAAGCGATATTCAGCGGGGGGGGGGGGATTAGATGTCAGAGGGTTCCGAGGGAAGGAAAACATCGCGGGTTGATGAAACTCGAGCGAGGCTCGAAGAAGAGGGGTCACGCAGAAGTCTCGCGCGTATGTGGGTCAGTGGTTCTTGCGGAACCCTGCGCGGGGCAATCTTGTCTCTCTTCTGGGTAGATTTACCGGTTCGTTTCACTAGAAGGTACCAGCGGAGGGAGAAGTTTTTCCGTTCGCTCGTAAGCAGAATTCTATTTTTCCAATAACCGGGGCAGAGACAGGCGACGTTCAATGTCACAGTGTCCAATTTTCTATCTATCCGCTGCCAATAAATGTCCTAGCTCTGTCTGAGCTACTCAGAAACTCGAAGACTATATTATTCATCGCGGTGCTCCCTTCCGAGGATCCAATCAGTACGAGGACCAGCACGCTACCCTCCTCTGCCCTATAAAATATCTTTCAGTGAAGATTCCAATTCAATTAATAGAGACTGCGAATCTGTTTGCCACTAAACTAAGAGTCGCCATTTCATTTCCACCCCTGCAGCAGTTTAATTCAACGCGTTCGTCCGACAGCTTCTCGCGCGGAACTTGGAAATTAAGTTGCTCGAGGGCAGGCGCAGGGACACAAAGGCCTTCTTCGAGGCACTTCTTTTTTTTTCCCCCCCCGTGAATTGGTTCGGTTGGAACAAAGATCGTTCCGTGTGTATTACAAAGGGCCACTTGCCTCTGCAGAGAGGGAAAGTTCTCAAAGGAGCGTCGTGATATAAGTTTGAACGGCGCTGGAGCCGGCGTCGATGTCCCAGAAGGCGCGCTCCCGGAAACGCTATTATAACGCGACCTTATTGTATTGTTTCGCCTCTGGAAACGCTTCGTCTTTGAAATTACTCGAGCTTGATCCGGAACGAGCGTTATTCAGGCTCGATAGAAGGGGATCCTTCCGGTGGGCAACTCGATCGTTCGGGAAAATTTCTACCGGTGGAACGTGCAGCTTCCGTCGCGGAGCAGGGGCGACGAATGAATGACTTTATGTTCCCACATCGCGCGTCTAATCTGAATTCCAAGCAGCGAAGACGCTCTTTCGACTCGAGGTACACTTCCAGAAGCACTCTGCCGTCCCCTAATACCGCGTTTCTACTGCCGGCTGGTGTGCAGGCTAAGAGCATCGTTCGACTGTGAGAATCTTTCAAGCAGTTCGTCAACATCGACTTGCGATATGAGGAGATATCAGACAGGGACAGAGAAGACAGGGTAAAGTTGAACGTGCCTACCGTAATGCGTTTGTTTTTCTTTGGTTTTGTATTTTCCTTTTTATTTTATTTTATAATTTATTGCATTTATGTTCTCTTTTTATTATTATTGTACCTTGTCATCAGTCTTCGGATTAAACTTAAAAACAGGAAGTTGCTTGAGTCTCACCCATAATTTCATATTATATTATTATTGTGGAAACGTGTTATTCGGTCGCATCGAGTTTCAAAGGGCATGGCAGTAGCCCAGTTGGATAATCAATCGCCTCGCTTTTCACTTTCCAAATAACGTCGTCTTCCCAAGAGCCAAGTGGAATTCCAGCGCGATTTCCAGACGATCGAGGCTGGATTCCTTCGCGGTCTTCCTCGAAATCACTAAACAGATTCCGGGCAGGAAACATTGAACCGTGCCCACACGTGAATGATACTCGGGGATTTACATTTAAAGCAGTACTGGCAACATCCCCCGATATCGTTAGCGCTGCACCGAGTGCGCCGTTGCGTCGCGGCTCGGAATCGTTACGAGGCAAGTTTACCTATCCACCTGATACTGTTTGCCAGTTGATTTCGATACGGCTGCAAACAAATTCGCTGGAGACGTCGGTGGCTTTCCCAGTAAATGTAGAAATGCGATTCGTGCTTTAAAAGTGACTTCGCGATGAGAAGAGAATGAGAAGCCACCCTTCGCGTTTATAAATATTTGTCACTGCCTCTTATTTTCTGGTCTCAATTTAAAATACCAGATAAAGTAACGCCTGTCAGAGTTCTGCAATAAATTTCCAACGTCTGTCATCGTCAGTGCTGCACTCGGGATTTAATCTTCGGGGAGCCGAGTTGAACGGATAAGAATACTTTTAAGACAAATTTATGTAATGCAATTTCATTCAATGCAAATTCAATAATATTCATTAAGTGATTATAAAAAGTTATTTAAAGTTCTCGTTACTTTTTACAAAACTCCTTCTTTGGGGGCTGCCGGAGACTCTTGTCCGCCACTCTGGTTGCGCCACAGGTCATCATTATTCCACACAGAGTAATAAACAAGCACGAATCTAGACTTTGAAGTCGAAAGTGATCACCGTACAAAGTACTGCGTCTGGAGAGGAGTTGAGTGATGTGAGGGTAGCTTGAGCAAGCTCCTCAGCTTATCAACCTCCTAGTCCATCGTCCAGCAGTTTATCGCTACCGTAATCGAGTCTGTTGCTCATTCCTACGGAGTTTATTCCACTGGCCATCTGGTACGTCGCTTTAAACGGGGCGCCGCACGTTTCGCAGACCTTGTACCCGGCCTTCTTCAATTACGAGCACGCAATCGAATTTGCGAGCCGCGTCGGGGGGTGGGTGGTGGCTGTCGCGTAACGAGCTCGTCAGAGGGATTCCTTCCTCGATGCCCGTTTCGCCGATGCTCGTCGATAGTCGTAGGTAAACCAGCCAGACTCTAGAAAAACTAGCACCACCAACAGCTGCCAGACGGAATCCTCATTTCCATGGGCCCACCTTGCATCTCGCGAGCCGGTTCCGGAGGGTTGCGGAACGAAATTTGAATTCGAATCTAAATTCAAATGGAGTCAGATTTAAATGAAGCTTCGTTTAAGTTTCATTTTAATCCCGACCCTGCTTTACGACCGAGTTACACGCACGCACGCGACTCTACCTTGAAAATTGCATTTGATTATGTAAATACCGAGAAACATGGCGGTCGCGGAGGAGCCGAGGCTGGCTAATTTGTTGACCTCTGTTGACGGTAACAGGCTGACCGCGGTGGTAAAATATTCAGGAAATATTCGCCACGGTTTGTGGACAAGCTCCCGCGCGTTTCCCCTATCACGGATACTTCGTCGACCCTTCAAGACTCTCAACCCTTAGCTCTTTGAAACCCTGGACGATTGCTCGTTAGAACGAACACGAAGGTCTACGTCACGCTGGAGGACAATCCTAGTCGCGAGATTGGGCCAGAGTGTCGTGCTCAATTAACGAAGATTTCTCCTGGCAGGACGGACATATTGCCCGCCAATAAATCAATCGACCCGTCGATACGTAAAAGGATGAAGCTGCCAGCGTCGTGGTCGAGCAGTGCTCCAAAGGCCGGGCCTGCATCGACTCGCGATCGAAGCAGAACCCATTAACCCCTTGTCTCCCTTCGTGTTACTCTACTGTGAATTCTATCGGCAGCCGGGGAAACGCCTATAGTATCTCGATACCTCGAGGAGGCGAGAACCCGCGAACCCGTGAACCCGCGAACAGGGCGACGACGAGCCGGAAGATCGGGAGCGCTTTGTCGGAGCGTAGGCGGCGGGAAGAAGGCGTGTCCCCGGGAAACGGGGCGATTTCCGCTCACAAAAGGCCACGGCGAAACGTGAAATGCAAAACGGGCCGTCGAACAAAAGGAGCCGCGGCGTAATGGAGCACGCTTCTTCCCGAAGCAAGCCGATTTACGGGGACCACCGAGGGATTCCTACCAACTTTCGATCCTGCTGAATATTTCGGCGGCGAGTTTCACCGGGCTCCGCGCGTATTCCAGTTTACCTCCAACAGTCGAGCCTTTGTGCGCGGCTGATCCTTGAGATGGTGACTAGATGAAGGATTGATAAAAATTCTCTTTCTTCTTGGGAGCACGCAACGCGAGAACTCTTTAGGGGTTGAAATTCAATCCTTGCAGGGTTGCTGGTTTAATTAACAAGAAGCTTGCTAGGGTGGCAGGAGGTATTAAGTAGACACGTTAGTAGGGAGCTGTATTGTGTACCTTTATATTTTTTAAACTCTAAATGGTGTTAACCTTCCAGAGGTGGAATTGGTGATTTCTAACTTAAGGGGTTATTGACCTTCGAGAGGTCGGAAAATAGGGTTATTTTCATGATTTTTTTTAAAGAGAATACAGCTTAATTTATACACGAAAATGTGTATGTCTTGATTTTTAAATATAACGTTTTCTTATGTGAAAAAAAATCATAAAAATAACCCTATTTTCCGACGTCTTAAGGTACATATGTAATCCCTTAAGGGGTTATGCCTAGTCAGGCGGCCGAAAAGAGGCGAATGTTTGTGAATTTTTTTTGAAAAAGCGGAAGCATATATTTTTACAGAACTTTTTGCACTTAAAAGTGGAACGTTTAAAGAACATCTGGTAATTTTTTCGTAGAAAAATATTTCCGTTTATAATAAAGTAAGAACGACATCCAAGAAGCCATTTTTAAAAATTTGATTTTGCGGTGAGCACTGCCTCTTTTTAGTTTTTAGATTTTAGATAATCTGGTTCCGAATGCCAGTATTCATCGCAAAATCAAAATTTTAAAAAGGCTTCTTGGATGTCGTTCTTGCTTTATTATAAACATAAATATTTTTCTACGAAAAAATTACCAAATGTTCTTTAAACGTTGCACTTTTAAGTGCAAAAAGTTCTGTAAAAATATATGCTTCCGCTTTTTCAAAAAAAAATTCACAAACATTCACCTCTTTTCGGTCGCCTGACTAGGCATAACCCCTTAAACGTTATTAATCGCGATAAACTCCCTACATCTTTGGCAGAGAGGTGGAAAGTCGCCTCGAAAATAAATTTCTGACATTTCCAAAGCTGCTCGAGTCAGTTTACACACTGCTAAAATTACTTTATAATTAAACCATCAGCCGGTTGTTAACTTTTAAAAACTGCAGGAAAGTTTTTACGTTCATCCTCGATTACTACAAGCTTTTTACTCTCTTTATTTCCGATATCCTGTAAACCGTGTTCCGCTATAGTTGCAAGAATTGCCCCTCGCTGCTCTCCAAGCTTTATTCGAAGCAGTTTTGGATATCGCTGACAATTTGGACGACACAAGTGCACCACTCTGAACAAAAAGGGAGCGCGGAGACGGGTCTTTTATTTCCTTCGTTAATTGTATTCCGTCGAGCACATTTTCCAGTACGCTTCCGTTTGTCCCCTTTACCGCTTGTGACACCAGTAGGTCAGTGGTTTCTTAATGTGTCTCGTTTTAATCAAGCCCCATTCACGGGCAAATTTACGCTCGAGTGGCGCAATAAGGGGAGGATTTCGACTCACAGTTCTCGAACGATAATATCCACTGGGATTCGCGGAGCGTGGAGGCAAAGGACGCTTGGGATCATAAAACGTCGGAGATTAAGGGAAAGATGGGATATCCAGGGCGGCGTTAAGAGATAAGGGTGGCAGATAAACGATTACCAGGTTACATAAAAAATGGGCTCGTGCCTGGAGCAGGCTTACACGCTTCTCCTACCGCGATCGTAAAAGATTTCATCGTAGATAGCAGTGAGAATACAAAGCATTGAGAATTCTGACATCTCGAAACAGTGGTAGAAAGGAGTTTCCGAGTGCAGAATTTAAAAGTGTAGGATACATCATCTTTGGCAACCGCGCGGGAGGGTCAAAGGATATTGAAAGGCTTTTGAGAGTTTGTCGAAAAGTGGAAGAAGTCGACTCACCGAGCAGTATGGAGGCGTTCGCCCTCTGAACCAGCTTGTCCACGGTGTTCTTGAACTCCTTGGACTCTTTGATCCTGATCTGCGCCTTGGCCACCTCGCCCAGCTTCGGTTTCCCCAGCAGTGCCATTTTTTCCTCAGCCGTCCTCTCTTCCGGCTGCTTCATTTCCGCCGCGACTGCCATTCCTGCCTCGGCTGAAAACAGAAAATCACGGCGCACTGCTTAAACGATGCCTTTTGTGCTCTGACAGAGGAAAATTCCTCGTCCGCCGATATATGTGGTCAGAAGGTGGACGCTGTGCGAATGGAAAACAAAGAGAAGTTCTGAAATCGATCCTAATTTCCTTCGAATTCCAATACATGTATAGTTAAGGTAGATTCTTCTATCCGTCTGGCCGGGCGACAGGTTACCGTCCGTCGAAACATTCGCCAATGGGTTTTGTATGGTGGCATTCCCATTGTGCCGTCCGACGACCGTCTACCGTCCCTATATAAAACCCATTGGAAACAGTTTCGACGGACAGTAGCCTGCCGCCGGCCAGACGGACAGTGAGAATCTACCTTTAAACGTTCCTCGCGTTTTTCAATCGTTTTTACTTTCTGGGAAATTAAACAGATCTTTCATATTTTTTGTATCGGAGAGATTGAACACCAAGAGTCGCGATCGATAAAGTTGCATCAGTGATTCTCGTGTAAAACGAGTCGGGCGGCTGATGCTAATTCTGCTCGCCACCGTCTGACCATATATCGGCTCTTACTACTGCGCCCGACATTTCTCCACTGGCATACAGCTAAATAGTGATGGTCGTTTCACGTTCCGTGCCACAGAGGGAACTTGAGATTTTCGGTGGGACTGTAAAAAGTAATGCGAAAAGTAGATTGCGATATTCAATTTTGGAAAAATAGTAGTTGTGTAATATTCTCTAGAATTTCAGCTCTTCTCAGCTCTCTGATTTGAGAATAATAATAATAATAATAATACGTCTTTATTACACCATCAGATTGTGTTAAATTAATACATAGTTAGTTGTCGTTTTTTTTCTGTGGTGTAAAAAGCACCTTTGCCTATAAATAAATTTTTTTCACCACCGATAAATATCTTGACACGGGACGTGTTAATCTACTGCCTTGCAAGTTTTCAATCAGTCGAGTTCTTCTTCTTCGAATCACTTTGCAGTGTTAACTACTTTAAAACCGTGACTGTTTTACTAATATCGAAAGTGTTTCGAAGCTACAAACATTACTCGCTCTACCTACTGTAAATCGGTTCGAACGGCAATCTTACTCCGAAACCTTCCAGCGCATTCTTCCTCCGTGCAGCTTTCCGCCCTGCCTCGCCTCCATCTGTTTTAGTCTCTCCCCAGAACGTATTCAAACGAGGCAGCGCGTGTATCATGAATAAATATCGCCTCATTTGTTCCCTTCTGCCGTTAGCGAGTAACGCGGCTGCATAGTCGATAAAATTTCATACAAGCAAGCATATTTCAGCGGGGGGTTAGCTAACAAGTAGCAATTAAAATGCTCCAACGTCTAAGCAGCTTTTACCCTGAACATTATTACCTTGCCACTTTCCTGCGCCGCTTTCTTCTGCACTGGCTTCTGCTCGCTTGCCTCGCCGCGGTAAATCGCCGCGACACCATTACTTATCGTAAATTAAGCCCTATCAACCAACCTAACCCGGGCAAAAAGACTTTCAGGACTGTGGTAAATTTGCTGTTTCTCGCCCCATTGATTAGACGGAAAAAGGCTCGCTGGAGCATCGGACTCTTCCACTTACACCGTTCGCCCCTTAAGGGCACTAGGCAGTCGAAAAATCGATTTTTTTATTGCATTGTCCGAAAGTACTATCTTTTCTAAATAAAATGCCGCTTGGTTTATAGTAAAATTTGCAAAATTGTTGATTTGGCAAATAAAATGGTCAAGCGGTAACTAATAGTATCGCTTTTGCCCAGAAACTTTGAACACGTTTTTCTCGAATCTTTTCTTCTCTTGGTTTTGCTGTATTTGCGAATGAACGGAGGTTCAAATCGGCTTGAAAAAATTACAGGATGTACAAAACATGTGCCATTTACCGTGCACCCTATTATATGGTCCGTAGAAATTCGATATTTTTATAAAAAAATTAAAAAGTCGCGGATTTTTAGTGACCCACAAACACAACCGAATTTTTCTTGAAATAATCGCGGTTTTTCGGCCTCCAATTTAACAATTCTGTTTTAATTTAATTTTTTATTGGTTGCGCGGAAAACTATGGATGTAACAAACAGGATACGCACCTTGAAATTGGATTACGTCACTTTTTAAGGCCAATATTACAGCAAAACCACAGAAAAATGTTAATGTGTCAGCATTAGCCCTTTTTAAAGCACATGTTTATTTCAAACCAACTTTTATGTAATCTCTATGATAATAATAAACATTGAGTAAAAGGATACATCTGGATTTGCATCAATTTTTTTACAAATGCATTAAAAAGAAAGTGTGTCTTTCACGAAAAACGACTGCCTAGTTCCAAGGGGTTATTTTTTCTTATAAAATAATATCTTGAACATATTCTTTGCAATTGACACTTTTATAAAAAAAAATGTATAAAAAGTTTTCGGATTTCCATGCGTACTTCTCTAGTTTTAGACATGCAGAAAATAAATCTTTTTGGTTTTTTGTTCTAAGTCAAACGGTATAGCCGTGAGATTGAACACCGTGGAAAACGTCGCTCTTCAAGATCTTGCGTATGACGGCTCTACCGTCGTCATTTTGTAAGAAAAAAAACATAATCTTTTCCGGCGAGAGTTGTACAATAACAGGCTTCATATTGAATTTTTTGTTTATTTCATTATCTTCCTAAAAAAAAAATGCCGAAAATGACTGCAATTTTGCTCCGCCCACGGTGGCCTAACCCCTTAAAGGTACTACGTAGTCGTTTTTTGTCGAAATCGAAGCATTTCTTTTAAAATGAATTATACAGGAACAAACATTGTGCCAAAGAACAAGCCTCAGCTTCAATTTATTTCTGTGTAATTAATTTCAAAAGAAATGCTTCATATTCCACAGAAACGACTACCTGTACCCTTAATTCAATACCAAGCCCCGATGCATCCGAACTCATTTCCTCTCCAACGTGAAATACGGACGATCCTCCGGCGCGTGCACCCGTGTCGATCGAAGATGCATTTGTCATCGGCCAGAATGCACGCGGCTCGAAAGATTGTCGTATCGATCAGGTCCGTGTTAGGTCAGATGCTATAACATCGTTCGACGGGTTGCTGGAAATATTTTATATCCCCTATACGGAGCTCCACGCGTCTTCAGCGGCAACGATGCTAAAAATACTTGAATAACGATGAAAGTAGCGAATGATATGTACAATGACGTAAAGCAGTGTCGTTGCTTCCCACGAGACTAACAACAGGGCAACTTTTGATACTCGATAGCGTGGTTATAATTTCCCCACGATGCTATAACTCTATAAGCGGTCGTGGGTTGTCGAACTGAATGCTTCGAACGAAATGAGATGTTATCTTAGGTTGTTGAAATTTCCCATCTACCCGTTACTGCAAAGCGGACAATCGAGCTTCGAGTCTCCAGCAGAGATGGGTAAATTTTTTAATTAAACCAAAATTTCAAATAAAAGTTAAAAAAATTATTCGTCATGTGTACGAGTGAGAAAATTAACTTTATTCATTGAACAATCTAGAGCTAAAGTAACTTTTATTCGCGCCGTTATTTTAATATTTTTTTATTTAGTTAATGCCCAACCCTTGTCGCCAGAGATGCTACTTAAACCGCAGCTGTAACAGTTCGCTGCCTTCGGTTGGCTCGAAGAAACGCAGTGTCGCTTGCGCGAACGATCGCCGAAGTTCATGGAGAAAGTTACGATGCCCGCGGATTATGAAAATATTTACAACCCCTAATAGCACGTCCCCACTTTGCTACACGCGCCATAGTAAAGTCGTTCTGGCCACCAAGCACGAAAACAAAAGTTGCGCAGACCCGGCGGGCTTTATGGTCGTTTTTCCTTGGACGCTTCCCAGAATACTCGAGCGCAGTTTTCGTGGGTTCGGTGTACGTGCTACTGGATATTGCACTTTATGGTAGCAATCGCCCATTCACCATCGTCTGGGTTACATTTTCGTGTTATTTTTAATCGTATGCAGTTGAGAACTCCTAGTAGTTGGCATCGCTTGGCGCGGAGGTCAAAGTACTCTTCCTTCTTCATTTTACCATTCACGTGACATCTTCACACCTCCTTCGATTTAGTTAGTTACCTTCATCTTTTCCACCGTTGATATTTACTCGTACACGTCGTTGGTTTATTTGTTAAAGGAATCGCGGAGCTGCAAAGCTCGTGGGTGCAAGGGACTCAGGATTTTATATACCATGAAGCCTGGAATTCCACGATTTTATCCGAGTCCTCTTGGATTTAAGTCTGTCGCTCCACGCAAATCCAGGATAGTCGATGGAACGTTTGTTTGCTCGACAAACACGGAGAAGGAGAAGCGCGCGAGCTATGGAACCAATTGTCCATTTCGTAATAGACGCGTTCGACCGGTCGATATTTCCGAGGCGAGCTCAGCTGGATCAGTTTCGAGGCCTAGAATTTTCCATTGTCCTTGGAAGTGCCCCGTGGTAGCTCAGAGTCCCGCTGCTCCTTAGAAACCTCCCCAAAATCTCAAGTTTACGATATAATCTAATCTCCAAAAACGCCCCATTCTTTCGTCAACAACATCCACCCACGTTGCCAGAAATCCGCTGATTGGCGAGGCAGGAGGCGGAGGATACGTGGTCGGTTTATGGTTAAATCGATAGGAAGTCGAGGAACTCTGTTCCCCCCGGATAACGAGGACAACTTCAAGTGGATGAGGATCGTAGTTCTGTTTATGCCATGACTCACTGGTTCTTGACCTGTGGTCCTCTTTCTAACCCAATCTCTTATTCACCCTAGTGAATTCGTCTAGGGTCACGAGCCTCTGCTTCCCCATCTGCCTCGGCCTCCTCGGAACAGAAGTCTTCCTCGTCCCTCTTGCTTATTCAATTCCACAATTCAGCCTTTGGCCAAGCGTTTTCCTCGTCACCGTGACACGATGGTTAACGAAACACGTCACGTTACCGGGGTGATCGACATTACGTCCTCCCCAGGCTTCTTTCTTCCCCCCCCCCCCTTCGCCGGGGAATCGCCTTTAAATCGTCTCGCGAATCTTTTAAAAGATTACATTTACTCTCATCGCCCGCGGGAACGAACCCCTTCTGTAGCAACACTGAAACCCAGTTGGATAACAAATAAACGCAATAACTGCTTGGATGGGGAATAAAAACATTTACCTGGGAAGCATTCACTGTCCGCGGCAAGTGTTTGCTCGATCGAGCCTTTTTCTCGTGGCCACGATATCTCTCGGTTAAATATAGAGAACTTCAAACTTTTCTACTTGAATGAATCTAAAAGCATGCGGAATGTTATTCAATTTTTCAAAGCGATAAATTCACTCGACCTATTGTGATCCAGTATTATGTAAATCTATGTATAGTGTAGACAGGTGGTTGCTAATGACTCTATTGTTAATGCGACCACTTTAAAATAAACTTATGTATAAAAGAAGCTTCCATCTTTGGAGCTTCACCCTTCGATCACTGCCGCCAAAAGAAACGCGCCCCTTTGGCCATCGAAAAATGAATGAAAATGTAGGGGAGACCGGGGATGGTTGTCTTATTTTCTTATTTTGAATTTTTTACAGGTTATAGCTGCTGGGAAGTTCATTCAAACTCAGATTAATATAAACTAAGTACGTCCGACTTTATAAAAAAAATTGGTCCTATGGATTTTGTCAGCCAGATTAGGAGCTACTTCACATTATTTGCAGGAACTATTTTGTGACAACATACCCCGAGGTCGGGTTGGTTGTCACAGTATCTGGGGTTAATTGTCGCACATTTGGATAGCTAAGTTTATGAATAAAAAGTCGATTCAATTAAGAAAGTAATATAATTTTTTATTGTAGTTCTGACAATATCACGCTAGAGTGCGGTAATTTATATTATAATCTTTTGCAATCCCTCTTATTTTGTAATTGCCCTTTTTAACCTCTCTTGCCGCACGTAACTTTAATTCCGGGGGCACCTTACCTCTGAACGTCTACTTATTATAAGTTCGCGGCATTATGATTGAGAACTGTTGCCAAACAAACAAGAAAATATAATATCACATGCGGCAAATACCTAACCCCAAATGTTCTGTGACAACTTGCCCCAAACCGTTAAATAATTTCACCCCTCTATTCATGTATTAGTACATTCCTATTGTTTATAGTTCCTTTGTTATAGCGGTTGTGACAACCTACCCGTGTGACAACCATCCCCGGTCTCCCCTAATGCAAATATAAAATGAATAAAAATTTATTCTAATAAAAGATTATTCTGTAAAGCTTTATTCGATTAATGCCCAACTCTAGCTGTACAATTATTCCAAACTCGACTGTGACTCCCATGAAGCTCGAGAAGAAAGAAACTCACCCCCTGCATTAACAAAGAAAAGTTTAGCAGAGCCTCGAATGTCAAGGTCCCATTTCCGCTAGAAAGCTACTCCAGGCGGCCTTTTAACGTGGAGAGGCGCGGTGCAGCTTGCTCGTAGCATCGCTCGTGTGGATTCGCGCGAGATGCACCGTTCCGATGCGAAATATCATTCTGTTTGCGGCAGCTTTTAGCCCTCCCCTCGCGCAGCAGTCTCGCGCTTGGAAAAGCTCCTTATCCCGTGGGGAAGCTCGGGGAAACCTCTTCACGGTTAAACCCGATATCAAGCCACCCCCGAGTTTTCGGTCAGATTCAATTTCCTCCCCCCCTGTAGTCCTCGAGTGTTTCTCTACTTCCCGGCGGCCGCGTCAAACGCCGATAATTGATTCGTTCCCGTTTTCCTTTCCAACCTGACAAATAAGAGCCCCCGACCAGTCGTTTCTCCACCCCAGGACTGCGCGAGAGATGTCCATTAAATACTTTCCACTCGTCTGCGAACCTCTGGCAATTTCCGAGCTGTGAATTTATTAACTTCTAACGAGAGCCGGTTCAAATCTTACAGCGGGTTCCGCTGGAATTTAAATCGAGGGATAAATAAAATTTAGCTCCTGGGGGTAATATTGAAGGGGAGTCGGCCGAGTAATTTGCAATTACCCGAGTGTAATTTCTGAAGGTTTTTAATCGCCGTGGCCTTTTAGAGTGTCTGGATTATTAAACACTTTGTGCCTGGTAATTGAGCTTGCCAAGAGTAACGTCTAACCACGCGAATCACGCGCTTCGAGCGATGCGGAAACTTGCAAAGAGTCCGCAATGAGTTTCGTTAAATTCACGCGCTTTTCACCTCGCCTCTCGAGCGTGCAGAGGTTTTGTGTCGAAACGAAAGCGCAACGACGCGGCCCTTCTGTTCCGCTGCTCTTGGTTTTCATTAGTTGGGGAAATTAGCCCTTGATTAAATCGACCGCGAGTTTTGGACTTGTCGTGAATTGTTTTTCTGCACCATGGTCCATTAAGTACTTGGAAAAGTGGCCCTCAGAGGCGTGCCTGGTAAAATTCAATTCTGTACTCGAGGAAGGGGACTTTTATGTTGGAGCTGCGATAAACGATCAGTTAACTTTTATAAATAAACGTTATTTATCGAACTTTTAACTTTTAGATTGTCTCGTTTCTGTTTTAAGTTAACTTTCTACATTGATATTTTAATTTCGTTGTCAGAGTTCAGTTTTAAGAGTTATTTTATGCTCGATTAATAACAGTTCTGGAGGATCGTATAGGTATAATTTTGAACAGATATTTCAGGGTGAAATATAAAAGTTAGCAGTATTTTTTTAATTAGTATTATTTAAGGAATTGAAAGCAGGATAAACACAGAAGAAAGAGCACATTGTGACTTTTATATCTACAATTAATTCACGGGAGTCCAGAGGGAGTTATAATGTGTTCCAAAAACCGCAATACTCTGCACTATCGAATTGTGAGAACATTCGAGAGAAACAGACGTAATGTGCTCGTTACCAAACCACTAGTATCCAAAGCACGCCACTCTGGAGCAGCGCAGAGAGTTGGTGCACGCGTCGCAACCCCCCCGTATGCAGCCAGCAGTGGTAATACGTTTAATCGCGTTAGAAATGCCAACAGCCTAACATCCACCCTCCGCGCGACCCAGAAACGCTTCCATTTGTCACCCTCTCCAGCCCCTGCCTCGCCACGATCATCGTCCCTCGTAAAAACCTGCAATTCCACCACCCGTGATTCGTTAAATCGAACGAAACGGACGCTCGCTCCTCGAAGAGCCTCTGGAAAATTCTCGAGAGGGAAAAAGGGATACTCAGAGGCTGGTGAGGTGTGATGGTAGGGATCTCCCTCGATTTACCAAGCAGGCTCGCTCCCACCCCAACCGAGATTACCCTATTTTTTTCCGCAGATATCCTTGTAACGTCGTTTACGTCGCGATATCTCGAGTTTCCAGGAAATAAGCCTGCAATGAGCTCGTAATTGCGACACCACGGAATTCCTTCTGCCTCCCGTGCAGCCTTCCTCGATGCTTGCCCCTCGCTTGCCTTTTAATCGCGACGCTTAACGAGATTCATGAAGTAGAATTTCTGACGAGTGAGGGACACCTCTGAAACACCTCAAGGAACTTGAGAAAAAAAAATAGATCTTCTGTTTTAAAATCGCGGAGGTGTGGAGAAAAGGAAGACACGCTGAACTCTCAGATCATCCAGTTCATTCATCTTCCACAATTCTTTTCATTTGTTTCAGACACTATGGACTCGAGGTGTCGGAGCGAAGAAAATGATATCGAAGAGAATCTAGCCCTCCGGCTAGAGAAGAATGATTCCTCGGTCCAAGGTAAGGCTAACCTGAGGGATTAATTATGCAAGGGTAGTGGGGCAAGGAAAAAGGAAATCGATTAACGATCGCTGGGGGGTGGGTGGTAGTAGCCAGGGCGTCTGGGATTTATCGCCTTTGAAGCTCACCTTTCATCGCAGCGACTCGCAAGGCAAGGTAAACTCTCGGGGAAAACTCGTTGGGAAGGTCGGTTAGGCCGGGGCTTTGTGAACGTGCCCGATTTCCACGCAGCCCTTTCAGTCGTTTAAAGGGCTACAGTGGCCGCCGGCCTTTGAATAGCCGGGCCACTGCCGGCGCGCCCTAAGTGGATTACGAGATTTTACGGGAACAGTGCTCCAGCTTACGTGATTCAGACTGATCTTTCTATTTTGGCGAGACACATTCCGGGCTTTCGAAAATTCCAGCTTCGCCTCAGCTTCGCGGCCTTGCACGGGGCTGGATTCTGTGCTGCTCTTTACAGAGCACTCTGTTCTCTGAACTTCGGTTCGTGAACCCTGGACTTGGGACGTCTTTGTGCAGCATTGAATTGTGGGGAATAATATCGCGGACAAGCTTGTAGACTGATTATATTGCGAAGTGTTTTCTGTTTTCTTTTTTTTAAATATTATTAAGTTAGAATCTTCCTTTCATATTTTAATAATAAGCTGAAAATTTTTTCAACTTAAACATTCATTATAATGTATTTATAACATAGTGTAAAGTTTAGGGTTGTTATGAACGAAAGGGGGTAGTGATCTGAAATTTCTCTCGGTGGTTTTTTTACGCAAAGAACATTATTTGGTACACATAAATACTAAAATTAGTGCTGGGGCCGTTTTCCCTATGCTTACCCGTCTAAACCCTTTAAACAAAAAATAAAAATCGCTTTAAAATAACAATTTAAACCTTATTAGTCAACCAGCCCCGAGCGATCATTTTGACTTCAATAATCAATATAACCTTCAATTATTTATGTATAAACAAAAATACTATGACAATAGAGCGTGAAAAAATAAAATCTTTAAGAAAAAATATTTAGTTACGTAGTCAATTTTTCGACAAACGCTGATAATTGTTAAAAAAAACGTGCGATCGCGGGGTCGGACATAAATGCATGGCATAGTAGACGTGACGAAAGTTATTAACAATTAGTCAACCTACCCCTTGAGACAACCAGCCCCGGTCTCCCCTAGTGTCATGGAACATAAAAAACTGACCAATTTTCATATTTAAAATTTTGTTCTGTCTCGCACCGTTGCAAAGTTATATTAGTCGTCAGTAGTGAGGGAACTTTCGATTTATTCATTCATGAGCGAGCTATTTGAAATTGGTATTTCAAAGTTCGATTGAAAATTGCACGCACCCGTTCCTAGCTCCTCGAGGTACGCAATCAACCATTTCCGTGGACTACGTCGGTCGAATTTCTGGAACGAAGCTGCGCGTAAGGTATAAGGGCGCGCGTGCACGAAAACGCATTAGGCGCATCGCGAAACCTAACCGCTACCGTGCCTAATTAGTTGCAGCGTCGATGCAGTGGAAACAGGAGTTGGCGCCGCGTTTCCCCCGTTCCTTTCCATTATGCACGCGCTGCTCCCGGGTTCCGCCCAGATTACCAGGAACGCTATACACTTTTTCAGGGGAACCAATTAATGGCAGTTATGTATTCGCAATCATTTGAAGATCAGGCGTCTGCACTTGACCCGTGGCAGATGCTTCCAAATGCTCGGAATTTTATTTACGAGCTATTTATAAGGGTGGTGAAGCTACCAACGTTTCGTCAATATTACAATAAGCTGGGAAAACCTGACGGTGACTGATATCGAAGGGGCTGTTCCTCAGTTTACCCCCATTTGTACCCACATCGCACACCCAACCTTCCTCTATGATGGATTGACCCAGTCAGATCGAGTACCCACTTGGTGGATTTGCCTTTTTGCAATCATAAACCCCTTCACCCTCGAATTACGTACAATGCCGACAATGTGTTCTTGTGAGTTCGTAATAGGATTTCAAGCCTGGACTTTGAACAACCCTGACTAGTGTTCCTTTATTGTTTTTTCGACTGTTTTGTCTATTTTTCATGGCTACGACCATTACCTCCTAATATCAGGTTGTGCAGGTGACTCGGATAAATCGTTCCCTCCGAAGACCTCTTTTCTAGCCGTAAGAGCTCCCCGATTAGGTGATGTAGTGCCCCAAATCTTTTCTCGGCCTAAGCACCTAATCAAGGAGGGTGGCGAAGTGGTCGACTTCCCCTAGTGCCTTTCCCTTTGCGTGGAGCGATTTCGTTCGAGCTGCTCTGTTCATTTCCATATGTGTATATCTATAGGAATAGAGCTGACTGTGACTGTTACACCACACTACACTGTGACAGTCGAAGGGAATGTCTGTTGAGAGTTTTTAGCAAAGACGGCCATTAGTCTTCTCTGTTACGTAATTTTTTTAGATCTGAGGGCGTTTTCGTGTACTATTTTCGGGGGAGCCGAGTTGAAGGGATACAAATATTTTTAATACTAATTCGCGAAAATTCATTAGGTGATTATAAAAATTTATTTAAAGAATAAAGTCCAGTTTCCTTTTCCAGTTTCTCGAGCAACCATCCCAGGCTACTTTCAAGAAGCTTCTTGCTCCAATGAATTATATTTACGTTCACGATGCCACAGGGCTACTTGAATTCGATGGATAATGGACACTAGATAACTAGGACGCTTTTGAATACATGGCAATCACGATCGCGTAATACTTGTTATTCCCTCGATGCAGGCCATTCCATTTCAATTTACCCCGGAGCAACCATTCAACCATTAAGGCTGCCTCGTTAAAATTTTTCCCTCCCATTTCTGCGAGATTAAAGTGGCGTGCAATTAGTACCGAAGCTGCGCAAACAGAGGTTTTGCAGAATTTAAGGGTTCCTCCACCACAGCCGCATCTTCGCCGCAGATAGCCTCGGCGAAGTGACGAGGACATTTCTCTAAACTGCTCCATCCCGATTCTTAAATGACACAATTCAGTCGCCTGAATTCACAAGCGGACTCGCGCCATTCCTCCGGCCCACTTTCGGTACACCCGAGTATCACGGCGGAACGACTTTCCGGTTCGATTGCTGGCGTAATAAAGAGCGCAACGGCTTTCATTGGTAGCTCGATTGACAGGCAATAAAAGAGCATCGATGCGCCATAAGGAGGAATGGTATCGGCTCGGCGGCTGCGGGTGCCGTTTATCGTTACTTTGAAATTATTCCCAGCGGGAGATCGATAAATCGTGGCGCATAGGTAACGCGCAAGCACGGGCCGAATTTCATTTTTCCAGCTGCCCCGCACGCTCCTTCCAGCCGTTCGTCTTCGTTCCACCTCCCCCCCCCCCCCCCCAAACGACGGGGAATATTTATCGGTGCCATTTTGCGAGGACGAATCGAACCGCCCTGGAAGAAGCGTCGTCGAGTGTTCGGCGGTCGAACCGTTCGATTAAATTCCCAGGGGCTGGGGGGGGGGGGGGGGGGGGGGAGCTTTTAAGCTCGTAAAAGCTGGGAATTCGAGGGCGAGCAATTAAGGATGGGCACAATTGCTTGGAAGTTGTTGAAACTTTCGGGACCGCGGAGGGAATCCTTTCGGGAACGGTGTTCGAAGTTCGCTGCTTTCGAGAGGATAACTCGCGAGCGAAACGTTACTCGAGCAGCTATATACGAGGCCGGTGCAGCCACTCCAATAAGACGCCGCTCCACCCTCGTGTTCAAACAGAGAGGGATTCTTCTTGGGAGATTCAGACGGCCGCCCGACTTGCCGGGTTATCTCGCGAAATTATGGCGCTCCAGCGACACTATCGCGCAACCCTAACTGTTCCTCTCCGTTATTTAAGAGGCGGCCTGATTCCGGGACCATTCTCTTTGAAGTTGATTTCGGGGCACTCGTCTCTGAAGCTGCGCTGCAATTTCGCGGATCCTGTAGGTACCGTGCAAACAGTTTCGGTAAAAACAGGCAGTGGGACTTGAAAATCCAGCTCTTGAAAATCTGTTGCAATCGAATTTTTTTACTGTAGAGTATCGCAGAAGAAAGTGGCGATATTCGTTCGCTCAGCAGAAAATGGTTGGCCATTTAAGTATCGTCCCATAAATAGTGGATCATAAACCTGGATTTAGTAAATTTGAAATGAAAATCAATATAAATAGTACGAGGAAAGCTCTAATAATCTGAAAATAAATAGAGTTTATCAAAAGAAAATGAAGAATTTATAAAAATATAGAATAAAGAAAGAAAGTACAAGGAATATGAATATGATCATTCAAAAGGGAAGAATATAGGTATTTCTTTATATTTTTATGTTTCTCAAAGCAGAGGTAATCACTGTCAGGTGGCCAACCATTGTACTTTTCATCAATATTCCTCGATTCTTTGCTTTCAAAAGAACAAGCAACAGCGGCGAAACAATCGAGTCGTAAATTCGGTGCATTTATGCTTGCCTGAACTGGAGTAGGTCCGATCGACGGCAGGGCGACACGGTGGCTGGTTTGAGCTCCTGTGGGACGAGCAACGGTGCCAAGCACTCCACAGTACCCGCGATTCGATCATCGAAACGACCGCTTCTTTTGTGCTGGGTGGAACTCGTCAAAGGGAAATTCAATAAAATGGTAATAAAAACAATTCCACTGAGAGCACACTCCCCCCTCCGACTATATACGATCCCATCTCTATCGGAAATATCAATTGGCACTCGCCTCGACAATTAGAGGGCTGCTCTTTCATCCCTCAAAATTCCGTTTCCACGGTCTTTAGGTAGGAAGGGAACCGTTTCACTAAAACGAAGCGTATTTATTACTACGCAGGTTGAAAGCACTAGTAGTCGACCACTTGAAGCTAAACACGAATGAAAAGTTGTAAAAAAAAATAAACAATCAATGTTATAAAATATATAAAATGTATTGAAGTAATTCAAATGTATTTAATGTATCACTAAAAATTTTGTGTTAGTAGACTATTGAAAATTGAAAGGGAATGATGGTCCAGTTACCGACCTCCCATAAATAAATAAATTATCCCATTTTTAAAAATTTTTTAAGCGCATCTCATATTAGCTACCCAATTTTGGCTAAAACAGTGGGACAAAGATCAGATGGTATTGGCGGTTAAAGCGGTTAGATAACATACTATGGGCTATAAAACGACGGCAAAACATTTTGATGTCCCTAAAAAGAACTCTGGAACGTTATGTAAAAAATACCGACTGAGCGAAATTATTCAAACGCTTCGACTAAAATCATAAGCCCATCACAAATAAAACCACCGCCAAAAATGTTTATTAAACCTCGTAGTAAGCATGCTGGAGGTTTCGGCGTGATCACCACATCACTTTACGAAAAGAAGCTAGGAGAAAGCTTACACAAAAAAGGTAAAAGCAAGTTAGTGAATGACAAGAAAATAGTAACAGTTACCAAGAAGTTGGAAGGCAAATAAAAAAAAAACACTAAAAGGAAACCCGTAGAAAGTGACAATTCAACTGATGAGAGTGAAGAAGAAATTATTTTGCACGGTGAAAGCGATGATGAAGAAACTTATAATGCAGAATGCTTGTTTTCACAGGCCTCTACTCTTCACGTGTACATGGTGAACAAGGAGTTAAGTGTATGAAATGCTATTAATGGGCCCACGAAGACTGCGGATTTCACATACCCACCTTGTCAAAAAAAAAGAAAAAAAAAATGAGTTTCAGAAAAAACTAACTGGGTCTCATCGGGAACCCATTTTTGTAACCGGCGTATTTGCGGGACTTTATTATGAAGAAACCGAATTTTTGTTATAGTTCTTTCCAGTGGATTCCTAAAGAGTACATACCTATCCTACTTTTAAACCGTATATTAAATTTTAATAAAAGTGTTCTTAGTCATGAGTTATGATGCTTTTAAGAAATGGGTTTCATACGCGGCTACTTTACCCTATATATGTACTTGTTTATTTGTATCTTTCACTTAAATCTTCATTTTTAGTAACAAAAGTAAAGTTTTTCCAATTTTCTTTACAAATTTCCTAGGCGTTCCATAGTACATTCCAAGTGTCTTCCTGCAAGATTATGAATTCCGACTTGTTCAAAACTTTGGTTCAATACAGCGAGCGAACTTTAGCACCGCCCTAATATTTCTTGCTGTTAGACCATTCCACCCCTGAAAATCATCCACAATCCCTCCCCTGGCGTCGTCAAAGCCGAGCAAGTTGAATTTTTCAGCAGCGAATTGCCACTTGGAGCAAATCGACCACTGCAGCAGTCGACTTCCCTGGATCGTTAATACGCGATGAGCGATCACTCACTCGGCATCGTGGCCCCCCGGGCGGATGAATAAACAAGGGAGCATCTCGCGAAATTAGCGCGGCGCAACGAGCCAGCGAGCGACCCGCCTTGAAATAACTTTTAATAGCCGAGCCTTAATAGACGATGAATAAGAAAGCGAGCCGTTAAGCCTGCCTTTACGTGCCCGAACGCCTCCTTTACCAAAGAATATCCATCGAGAAGCATCGAACCACTCGTCCGACGATTTAATCGCCTCTCCCGCGGAAGCGAGTCGACGCGATGCTAATCAACCCGCCGCGGTACACAATCGACTCGCTGTCTGATAGCTTTTCCTTTCGATCTCGCGGGCGAAACGAGTGTGCAACTGTGCGCGCAGGAAAATCTCGATGCAGCTGGGAGCAGCGCAGTGAAACAGGCGCGATCCTCGCGAGCCGATTCACATCGCGGATCCCGAATCGCGGATCTCCTCCACTCTCTGCCGTGATCCAATTCGCCTGGAATTCTCTTCGACCATCGGACGAACGGTCGCGCCCATCGAAATAGAGATTCATATTCCCGAGCAGGTCGAGGATTTCCTTCTGTTTGGTCATTCGCTCTTTCAAACACAGATTTCCACGATTTTTATTGCCGAACAGAGGATTCGGCGAGCAAGGGGCTGATTTAAATTTAAAATCGACCGAGGAAGATTCCTCTCGGCTGCTGCTCCACGGTTCAATGAGGAGTTCTATATTCAGGCTGATCTTTTATATCGCGCAGACCCTGAATTTTATCTACGCACCTCACGAACGTGTATAGAATTAGCTCCCGCTCGGAAATTTCGAAAATGATCCTTGAATGCCGCTAGTCTCGTTCGCTGTACTTGAATGGCCACCTTGTACATAAAGATTTCAGAGCCATCCTCTTAGCTGGCTTTCAAAGGACGTCTTCGCGGCATTGGGAGTACAGGAACCGCGGTGCACAATAGTCTCCGTAAGGGGGTAGAAATATTGTGATACTTCTGCATGTTCGCTGGCTGCGTACACGCTTCAAATCCGTCCAGTTTATGGAGGAGGATTATCCCCGAATTCCACGATGCAGGGCTAAGCTCAGGTGTTTTCGTAGTCTGTTTATCCGTCGCGAAAATTCCTCGACAACGTAATTCCGAAGTTCCATGGCCCGAAGCACGTAGAGTACGCGTGGCAACTGAAATTGCCCCTCGGACTTCCGGTGGGGGGAAGTGGCAAGGGTCTAAGGGTGGGTTTTGAAGGGAAGCGACCTAAAGGATGCTCGATGCCAGCCATCGCGTACGGGTCATCACTCGCCAAATCGATCAGTTTTTATGTACGAAACCTGTCGATCTTGTTTTTAGACCTGATTGATGTAATAGGGGGTGCGAGTGGTATGTTTAGCTTACATGAAACGGGGCGCAGTACTTTAAGGAATATGGTCGGATTTTTCTAATTTAAAAATGCGACTTCCGAGGTGAAACTTGCAAAATAAAAATTTGCTTATAATTTGATTTTATTCAATTTTATTAATTTCAATTTGAAAAACTATTATTCAAGTAGGGAAGACAGGGGACGGTTGTCTCATTTTCTTATTTTGATTCTTTTACAGGTTATAGCTGCAGGGAAGTTCATTCAAACTTAGATTAATATAAACTAAGTACGTCCGACTTTATAAAAAAAATTGGTCCTATGGATTTTGTCAGCCAGATTAGGAGCTACTTCACATTATTTGCAGGAACTATTTTGTGACAACATACCCCGAGGTCGCGGGTATCTGGGGTTAATTGTCGCGCATTTAGATAGCTAAGTTTATGAATAAAAAGTCGATTCAATTAAGAAAGTAATATCATTTTTTATTGTAGTCCTGACAATATCACGCTAGAGTGCGGTAACTTTTATTATAATGTTTTGTTAAACAATTTCACCCCTCTATTCATGTATTAAAAAGTTTAAAAATGTAAAAAAATCATTGCAGTAAGTTAGAAAAAACTTGACTTAGACCCCCCTAATTTTACATGGACTACATAATATTTCAATTTCCCTGGAATGCCACATATCGAATGCAAGAAATGATCGATTTGGCGTGGAATGACACGTAGATCAGTCAGCCAGCGTCTGTGCAAAACGGGACGGTAACTCCTTGGAGTTTTAGAAGCCGAACCGTGAAAGTTCATCAGTCTTGGCTCTCAGAGACGGTCACGTAGAGGTGCAGTTGGCTGGTGCGTCTGTGCACGATCCACCGATGAAATAGCACCAAGCAGAAGGAAAACGAGGGGTGTACGTCAATATCTGCTCTCAGATTTATAACCTTCGATCACGAACATCCCCCTTTTCTCTCCTCGCGTTCGCTGAGGACGATCCAGATTTCCAATCCAACGAGTTGGAGCCTGCAAATTTGTAACTGCCGCGGAGAAATTACCCAGGAAGCAACGTTTACAAGCAATTATTACATCTCCATCGCCTGCTTCCTCTCTTTTGATTTCTCTCGACACAGAGAGAACAGTAGAAAACACAAATTTCCTACCACGCACCTCTCCGAATTGCAGTCCCGCCGCTTCGACCTCGAACTCGCTCGATTCGTTTCGCTTTATTAATTTCGAAGCTCGTTCGACGCTAATGCAGCCCCCCTGAGCAGTTTACCGCGAGTAACGAGACCCCGCTCAACCGGATGTCGTTGCAGCCGCTGTTAACGAACTCAATTACAGCACGGTTTGCCCACAGAGAATCGTGACCCGTTAAAAGTTCCGAGAATTCCCAGTTCCCTCCGACTCTAGTCGGCTCTAGCCACTTCGATTGCCACTCGATTGAAATCAACGTCCCCCTGTTAATCCCCCAATTACTCCCTTAATGAAAAATAAGCAAGCATCCTCTAATTACTTTCCCCCAGGGTGATACCTTCGGGGCGAACCGGTGGATTTACGACTGCACGGAGTCCCGCTCCGTTCCCTTCTCGCTCGCCGAGGGAATGCTGGTCTTAAAGGACGAGGATTGCATCGCGCGCAGCACGTGCGTCGTATTTTTCAAAGCTTTCGAGGCTGCAGCTGCATTCGCTGCGAGCTGTAACGCGCGAAACGGAAAACGGGCCATGCAAAAGGAAGCCATGGAACAGCCAGGACGAATGGGGAGGGTTTAAAGTATAAACGTTGTCAGACGGGATCTGACTCGTGTCAAGTTGGGCGTTTCTGCTTGGCGAAAGAAGTAGCGATTAACCGATGTAACTTGAATATTACTGGGATGACACACGAGTTCCTTATGTCGTGTTCTTTTCCACTCGTAATACACTGTTCTCGTGATCCTCTTTGGGCAAGAAATAGCAAGTGTCTCGAAAATAATGCCTTTGGTATGAACCACTGTGTTGATAGGCTATGTAGATCTTCTAACTCTGATTGAGTTGATTTCTTCTGCCACTCACTATTTCAAGCACTCGCAATCAGTGAGGAAGGCGGTTAACAATTCTCGTTAACTTCTATTTACTTTCATTGTATTTTCTCCTTTTTTCCTTATCTTCTATATATGTTGAGCGTTAGCTCGTTGCCGGACCACCAAGGACGCACAAGGGCGCCTTGTATTTTTCAAAACTCCATCTGGCAGACACTTGGTCTGTCAGTTCGCGCCTCGTAGACCTGGGACCGTAGTAAACTCATAAATTCACTGTATCGGAAACGCAGGCGATCAGCCCAAGTCAGGGCCAAGGGTGCCAGGATCAGGGCTTGAATAGCTTCCGAAAATAACTGTTTCAAACTGTTATATAAAGGTTCTGACTGAAAGAGTTTATGAAGAACCTTTGTTCTGAATAACCGTTATAAAGAATCTAAATATCAGACTATATAAGTTTAAGTTACGGTTCCTATGTAGCTCTATAACATTTATTTTTTAGGTTCTATATAAGTTCCAAAACAGTTATAGGTAGAACCGATTTAATAACTTTTATTTTATACACCAACGGATACACCAACACTTTCATCAGGATTTCCCTTTCCTACAGTTCGTTACCACCTACAATTAAATAATTCCCGCCAATAGACAGCGTTTCCTACGACCGCGTTATTAAAACTCCACCCCTAAAGGGCATCTTCGACTTTGCCTTGTAGCCAGCGAGAGAGTCCCAAATCAGTCCAAATGTATACCTCGCACGAGTAACTTGGAGGGAGTCATACAACTCAGTATCAATTGCCATAGTCACCTTTGTTCAAGTTTAGTTCTTTAAAATACAGTTTCATTGTTAATGTTAATGTGCGGTGCCTCAGTTTATTCAAGTACAACCTTCAATCACACCCTCTCCTTGGACCTCGATGTTGCTAGTTTTTCAACAAAACCACATCCTTCGAAAAATCCTTCTCAGTCGCCCCCGCTTCTGTCCTCCCCCCCCCCCCCCCCCTAATTCCTCAGACGTCCCATCCAGTCACGTCACAAGTCGGAACTTAATTCGTTGATTCTCGCGGGAAGTTTATCGTTGACCGACTGTTTCTCTCGCCAGCAATTCCCTCCAGCTCCTTTAGTGGCTCGTTCCGTCGAGAAACGACCGAAGGCGACGAACAATGGGAAGAAGCTTCGGAAAGCCTCTTGCTCTGACTCGGCATGATTCCACTCTTGATTCCGAGTGAAGGGAGAGAGAAGGAGAGGTTTGGAAGGAACTCGATTCGCGGTGATTCATCGCGCAATCAATGAACAGACAGACACACTGGACGCGGAACTTTGTTTAATCGCGGTTACGTTGGCCGAAAACTTTCCTGGAAGGAACTTCCATTAAATTTCGAATGGCGGTCTTACCGAGAATTTGATGGCCGTTAAATCACTGGGACAGCGAGCTGCGAGCTGTATAATGCACTGGCGCAAATCGACGCTTTCGATTCCCTAAGCTCCATCTGCCTCCTCATCTCTCAGGGGCCAATTAATTCGATTGGATTTCTAGCGCCGCTTTAATTAACCCCGCACACCTACGCCGGCCTGCCAGTCCGAGAAGATTCCTGTCGCCCCTGACAAATGAGTTTCGGCGATACAATTCCATCGATGCTCTTTCACCCCCCTCTCGTAATCGGTAGGAAGTGTAGGAACGAGGTGAGAAGTAGGGTAGTAACTAATATTCGAATAATCTATGTATTCAAATACCAGAGATGTTGAATTTGCGATTCGAATATTTTAATAATTAGGAGTATTCGAATATTCGGACGTTATTCGAATAATTAGGAACATTTGGATTTCGGGTGGGATATTCGAATACCAGAGAATTCGAATTTGAAGTATTTGAAGAAATTATTCGTATTTGAAATTATTCGAATAGGTACTCGAATATTTAAGGCTCCTGTGAGAAGTTGCCTCAGCTTTGATTTCATGACTTCCGATGGAATATCCTTCTTAAATTTTATAACTCAACGGTTCTCCCAGTCCTATCTCTATTCCTCACGCCCCAGAAAATTGTACCAGGCCACGGGAACTTTTTCCAGAACAAGAAGCAGTTTCGTACCTTCTCCCTTACTACACTGCACATTCGAAATTGAATATCGAGTTCCCGAGGCGTCGAGTGAAATACGAATCGTTGCAAGAGCACCAGCATGATTACCAGAAGCTGTTCGTTATTCTAAAAGCGTCGATACGCACGAAACGCGGGTAAAGAATATTTCACTCGGGCGGAGTAAAAAAATTGCAGCATGGTATGCGGGCGTGGACCGGCGTGCCCTATGAAAAATTGCTCGCGATGCAAATACCCCGTGGTACCAAGTTTCGCGGTTCTTTAATTAAACCGCGCTTATCGAAGCTCGCAAACTTCGCCGCGGAAAATCATCCACCCGACGCGGCAGCCTCCACGGTAATTACCGAGATCGGATCACGATTGGCCCGTGTTTTTCGCCTGGACGCTGGGAGACCAGAGATTTTCCGTGGCCCAAGTTTCGCCGTAATCAACGGGACGTTCTTGCTTCGGCAGCCAGTCTCCCCCTCGTCCTCTAATTCCGTCAAACTTCCTGCGAGCCGACCACCATTCCAACCTACCATGAAAATTCTGCACTGTTCCTAATACCGTGATATAAGAGTGACCAGTGAACTTTCCGCGAATAACTGCGAGTCTTTTAGCGAATCTTTGGACAGTTTTTAGAGTGCAAAGTTGTAAAGAGGTCCTTAGAGATTTGGGTGTATAGCGAGGGAGGGTATCGAGGGTTTCGGAGAATTTCCAGGGAGTAGGGCAAAGACATTGTCACAAAGTTTAAGGAACAAAAAGTGGAAGGTAATAGTGTATTTGGGTTCGTGTACATTTTTTATACTGTGCTCCATTAGGGTGGCCCTAATTTTCAACCTGCGATTTCTTTTGCTCTCGCCCCCTAATATGGTACCCATTTCATAAAAAAATAGTCTCTGAAAAAGATTATTGCAATTGGACAATAAGAAAGGGTGCCGACTGGGCCTTAAAGTTTAGAATTCATCAATGATATGAATTTGAAGAATTTCTCAAAAATGGTAAACCCTATCGAAATTTTGTTCAAATAATATTAAAAGAGCATTCAATTTTCTACAATTACTGTATATACAATTTTTTCGTGCTTTCAACCATTTTTTAGATAATAGCGTTTGAATATTGAGAGGTCCGCACTTCGCGCGTCCCACTTGTACGGCGTGACGTGTTGTCTATACGCGCGCAGTGCGGACCTCTCTACATTCAAACGCTATTATCTAAAAACTGGTTGGAAGCACGAGAAAATTATATATACAGTAATTGTAGAAAATTAAATGCTCTTTTAATATTATTTGAACAAAATTTCGATAGGGCTTACCATTTTTGAGAAATTCTTTAAATACAAACTATTGAAGAATTCTAAACTTTAAGGCCTGGTCGGCACTCTTTCCAGTTGTCCGATTGCAATAATCTTTTTCAGGGACTATTTTTTAGGGGGTGAGAGTAAAAAATAGAAGAAAAAATTTTTCGACACGTATAAATAAGAGCCACTCTAGTGCCCCATGTGTGACCCAGGATCATCTAGAAAAACGTTAGCGATAGTATCTTCCACGTGCAACTAGAAATCGGGATAACATCTCTTCTCACGAAATATGAACCTGACAAGCTAGGTGTCTACTTGTGGAGCCCTTAATAATTTTAATACGTCTATATCTACCATTATTATCAAAAGTGTGTCATTCTCTCACACCTGTCCGCAATACCCAGCAATTCCACCCCAGCACCAAAGTACCAAAGCGTGTTTTCCGATAAGGGGGTTGTGCCCAGGGAAGTCTCGTCATTAAACGCGTCCGTGACCCTCGCTCCGTCGACCTTGCTTCTAAAACGTGCGTTTCTGCCGGGGCTCTACAGACTCAAAGAGCGCGCATCGGTAAAATCTAGATCACCGCGAGGCCGGGAGGGGGGGGGGGGGGTAGACGGAGGAAGGGGGAGCGGGTTGGGCGATCCATTACGTGGAAAGAATCTGCACTAGAGCGGTTCGCAAAGAGAGAGGACGTCTGCGCGCCCTGGAAACGAAACTAATTCCCCTCGGTGGCCGTTGGAACGCGGTGCCCCGGCAATTACACCGAGCAACGAGACTCTCGTCCTTCTACTCCCCCGTCGTTCCACTTTCCCGAAGGTCCTCGCGGCTCAAAGCGAAGGATTCGACGTGGGCAATCACGACGAGCGACCGAATCCGAGCCAAGGCCGCGACATTGGGCGAACAACGGCGCGGAATCGTTGCCGCGCGCTTTAAACGGCGACATCGAGCGAGTGGATGACGGGGATTAATGGATCCTCGCGAAAACAGGAAAGGAAGGGGGCCAGAAATTGCGAGGTTGCTTCCTGGGGCGGTTAATCCGAGCCTATTTGTCGGATTCTGACGCGGAACGGCGATGCTCCCTTCCTACCCTCGTTCTCCAAAGTCCTCTCCGTGCGCTCTGCTGCTTGAGCATTCGTTTATGACTCGTCGCATCAACCCGCGATCTTCGATACGCGGAGAGGCTCCTGGACCAGTGTGGCCAGATTTCAGAAACCTGTGGCGCAAACTCGTGAAGGAAAAGGCATAAATTGCATGGCGCCAAAATATAAATTGAACGTTTTGAATCAGAATTATCGTTTCATTGGATTAACTAAGAGTAACTTGAGGGAAGACTCTCGTGTAACCACAATAAAAGCAAGTGATTGTTACGATTTTTTTAGAAAGCTACTGATAATAATATATATAAAAAAATAAATAAGGAACAAAATTCGAAAGAGCAAGTTATTTTTTAGTACCTAATCGCCTAAATTACGGTTTGCGATTTTTGCAAAAAATGAAGCGCGTATTGACTCTCAAACTCGCCCAATTTGCCATAAAGCGCCCAATCTAGCCACACTGCTCTCCACGCGGAATTTCGCGTGGGCACGCGGTGACGCAATGGGTTGCGTCATTCCTTATCCCGTGTTCATTAATATCGAGGAAATTGTGAGGAATTTATCAAGCCAACCACGGCTATTAATAAGCAGACGGCGTTCCCTCCGCCCTGGCCAGCTTACGTTACGCGCTGCTGGGTAATTCACGCCCACGCGTGGAAAATACCTGAATGGGCGCGTTTACGCGTGACCCTGATGAGGAAAAGTATAGGTACTTTGCAAATTGAAGCAGCGGAGCTTGCCGATACAGCGGTGCTAGATTTCCGTGATAAAGCTGCACCTATTACATTTACTCGTCGGGCGAATCGAATGCTGAAAAGCGCCTGCTTTTTGGGAGCAATTCCCTCGTTCTGCTCGTCCAATTAAGCCCCTATCCATCTATCGTTCAATTTTAATGAAGGTTTCCTTAATAGCACACCGTTGGTCGATTCGAAATTCAGAAATTGTAGGAACTGTTTAGCGGTTCTCTGAAAAAAAGAGTTACTCCTTTCCGTTCATCTTCTTGGGACAAATGAGAGCCACTGCAGATTGTGCATCGTAGTTTGTTATTTACAAGATAAGCCGTTTAAAGAACGCCTCGCGCAGCTGGTAATAGGCCACGCGTTTGCTTAACAGGTCTTTATCGCAGTAGAAAGTGCCAGTCATTATACAGACAGGTCATCGCGAGCCATTTCCCACTGCCGCAAGTGCAGCAAGTCCTGCACGAGATAAGGCATTACGCAACAGAGTCGCACGCGTTATCAGGCTGCCTCGCAATTAGCTAATCGTATTTATAAGCGTTGCTATTACCGGCAACCGGACGATGTATCTCGTCGCGTGCGAAAGTGATATCACCGAGGGAAGCGATTCCTTTCGGTCGCTTTGATTGCTGACCAGAGATAAGGGGTTCAAAGAGGGCTCCAACCCGGAATCCACCTCTGCTCGATAAATCGTATCAATTAAACCGTGTATCCTCGCCGTGACTGATTAGCCTCGCGTAATCTGGGGTCGCCGATATGGTGGCCCAGTTACAGAGATCACCAGGCCATGCAACATTGCGCGGACTGGAAAAAGTCCCTCGGTATCTCTGTCCCGAGTTCATTAGCACGAACAGTGACGCACGGATTATCAGGAGGTCGTCGTTCGCAATTACATACTTCCTCCTGATATCTCAACTCTCGCAGTCGACGCTAGAATTCACCATCAGTTCCATTTCGCACATGCCCCAGCTGTGATTGCTTCGTCGGTATATGTATGCTCTGCTCTAACGTCCTCGCATCTAAGGCTGGATGAATGTCTGCGCCGACCTTACTCAGTAAGATTAATGGGCTGAATCCATTGGCAGCCCTAATTGTTTCCTTCATCGAGCTTCTCAATGTCCTCGCGACTGAGTTCGAGCAGGTACCTTTATTGGCTCTATTAGGCAAACCGGGGATGACGATTCCACTGTCAGCCCATAGCATAAAACACGAATCCCTTCCTTTTCTCTAGGATTAACCTTCTTGAAGCTTCCCCCAATGATAAATTTTCCCTCCAAGAATACATTTTTATACGAATAATCTTCAAATCAAATTTTTGAATGAAATGAATCTATTAGAGAATTACGAATGAATTTTTATTCCACATAAATTTGTAATAAAAATTTATTCGACTGATATCTAACTCTGTCCACAAGGCCTCGCAGATTTCTCTGTTTTTCCACAAATCGACTACTCTGTTGTGAAAGTGGACCCCAGGAGATGTCACAGCAATCTTCGAATCCATTCTTCCTCGACTACCAGCATCCCTTGGCCCCATTTCTCAGGGAGAAAGTGGAGGCACGCAGTCCCCCTTTTTCTAGCAGGCAGGGACCACCTTGCTCGGTTATCAGGCGTCGCGGTCGACCGCGTTATCACCGCCGCTGCTTCTTCCCCGCGCGCAACGTTCATTCACCGTGAAGATCGAGGAGGCTCGGTGAATGAACGCTTTATCACAGGCCTCTTATCGCGGGCTTATCATCGGCGCGTGCCCGCTCACGCGACATACGGCCTAGTTTCTCGTATCATCGTTGACCTTTCGCGTGATTGCCCTTCCGTGTCGGCGGGCGCCGTTATCTCGCGCCGGTGATGGCGTTCGCGGCGCGGAATGCGGACGTTGTTGCTTCTGGCGGCGCGACCGATTAATCCGCCTCCTTCCAGCTCATCGTTATCGGCCATCGCGGCCCATTTTCTCTTTCCGAAGGGCGGCGACCTTGATTCCAAGGCTCACGCTAGTCTACGCAGAGAAGGATACAGCGCTCCCGGTCTACTATCCACTTCCTGCGCAGATAAGTTCCATTTAAACGATACACGATGTGTTTGTGTGGCACGCCACGATAGTGCCGAGTCACCACGAGATCGTCCCACACGAGAGTTAATTAACTCTAACGACCGTGTCATCGTCAGGGGCGGTCAATTACCGGCGTTGTTATCGTGCTTGCCGCGAGAAACTCGGCTTATCTTTACCGCTGACGCGGGACGCGATAGCGGCGACTGTTTCTTCCTCTTATCTTCCCACGCGACCCCCTGGATAGAGTTCGAGTATGTAATAATAATACACGCCTGATGTTTGAACGCTGACACAGTCGCGGCGCAGACGTATCATCGCCGACGAGGCTCCAACCGACAGGCGATAACGGAGGCGCGTAAATAAAGAACGGCTTACACACTTGTCTGCTGGATCGTCTGGCCTGCTATCTCCGGCTCAGATTCACGGTCGACATTCCCTCTGCAGTGGTTGAGACTCGAGCGTATCTTATCATTCTGGAATTTTATCTAACGAGTTCGCCTAGCGATTTTCTGCAACGGTTAGCGTATCAGTCTCCACTCTGGTGTAGCTAATCGGAAAGAAGTGTTAATATATTGATTTTGTTGCTGGTAGTCCCCTAAATCGACACTCGTTTCCTTTTTATTGTGGGTGAAGAAGCGAAACTCGGGCAATGGGACTCGAACCCGCGAACTGCGGGTCCTCCGCGTACTTGGCAGTCGCGTTACCAATTCCCCCAACGCCGACACTCCGATGTTACTGTGTTCCGAGCTCTAGAAATACCGAAACTGAAGGGGCGGCACTTACGTGCCAAACACCGAATGCCTACAGTATATACACATCTTGAAACTTTGAAAGAACTTTAGTGGACTTGGTGAAGCAACGTGCACAACGAGAGAATGATGCAAATGGCGACGAACTAACGGTGACTGAACGGCGACTGGCAAACGCGATTAGCACTGTGAAACGGTGGCCACTCACGCCCGCGAAAACAAATTAAGTTTCGCGGATCACGCGACGCGCATGAAGCCGGACGCTTCGCAAAAGTTTTCTAGGGACTTCGGGGAAGTCGCGAAGTGACTGATTAGAAACAGGCGTAAACTGTTACAGAGGGGGCTCGAAGATAAATGAAGGGAGTTGGTTGAAGAACGATGGGCCCCGTTATCTAGCAGCCGCTGCTAATTACTCGAACGAGGTATTCGCTCTAATCGGAGGATTTTATTAGCGAGCGCGCATCGTTTACCTAATCGAGGCCTGGATAGCATTCGCGGGCCATTAAGCGTCCTCCCGAATCCTCTCTTCCGGAGAATTCTTAATCGACCTCCGGCCCGTTCGACTCCACGACCAACCGTCCACTAATTAACCAATTAATTAGCCCTCGACCGTCGTCGTTGTAAACTCCACGTTGCGCGTTCTCCGTTTACAGTTGTTATTATCAACAGCTATTTCTTTCGACAGCTTGCCTCTTTGCCTCTTTCACAAAATTTCAAATTTTCAAGTTTTCAAATTTTCGAATTTTCGAAATTTCAAATTTTCAAAATTTTCAATTTTCGAATTTTTGAATTTTTGAATTTTCGGTTTTTTGAATTTTTGAATTTTTGAATGTTTGAATTTTTGAATGTTTGAATGTTTGAATTTTTGAATTTTTTGAATTTTTGAATTTTCAATTTTTCAAATTTTCAATTTTTCAAATTCTGTCAAATTTTCAGAGACACCTTTGCCTTTGCACTTAGCTCGAAGTAAACTCGTGGTTGTCCTTCTCCTTTCTTCAATCATTGCCTCTCCGATGATTGCTTTAGAAGTTAAAGAGACAGGGCCTCGAGAGTAAATACGTTGTCAAAACGGCTGAGCCAGGTTCCCTGAACGGTATAAAAGGGCGCGAGTATTATTCGCGGAGAAATATATGCTAATGCATATGCATGAGCAGGGCGGCGCACGCGTTACGGAATCTCGTAATATGTAAATCGCGGCCAACGCTACCGACACCCCGAGGAAAACGAACCCCGAAACGGAATCCAATGGCAATCTCGGCGTGGCACATGGGGAGGCTGTCGGAGAATGAGAAATTAAGGAGCATTAACTCTTCTCCTTCTTTCTTCGTTGGGTCGGAGACCATTGTTCGGTCAAGGCCACTTTTAAATACAAAGCTAAAGCTACCATATTTTCCAAGTTTCCCAGTTCACGACGAGATCCTGAAGAAAGTGTAGTTCGAGGGTGGTATATTTAAATACACCACTACCCCCAAAAAAATTGATCAAGCCCTCGAGCAGTATTAAGCTTAAGCGCTAGCTGAGCTTCAAATGAGCTGCTATTAACTTTAGAGCAGTGATTCCCAACCTGCGGGTCGCGAAGTGTTTTCTGGGGGGTCGCCAAGGTTATTTTTACCACTTATTCATCTTTAATATAGTTACATTGCCACATTTTATTAATGATGTAACACTGTTTTTTCATAAATGGAAGGAAGGAAATATTTACCTTATTTAGGGGTGGGTGGGTTATGTAAATATTATACAAGGGGATCGCGACTCAAAAAAGGATGGGAAACACTGCTTCAGAGTGTAATAGTAATGGAATTATAATGGTGTCTATAATACAAAGCTGTAAGATTCAGTATCGCGCTAGAAATATTACAGCAAATGTCTGCCATTACGAATTCAGCTTCCTTACAGTAGCAGCTACAACAATTTGTCACGAGTTATACAGCGCGAAGGTTGTGGGAAATCAACAACAACGGGATATCAAATGAAAATCTCTGTTTCGTTGCGACTTACGTCCAATCCGTTCGGATCCAGTTGCGTTAAACGCGTAAAGCAACGGTGTAATTAAAATCAGTTTCGCTCAGGCGCATCGACGGTTAAAAAGAAGGTTAAGGATCGCGCTCGTTCGCGTTTGTATTTCCTCCTTCGCGTGGACGATAAATCAGTTCACGGAAGAACGTCGTCGACCTTCCTACCATTTTTCTTCCGCGATCGATAATCGCCCCGGTAATTTATGGCTTTCCATCGAAAACAATCGTGCGTCATCCAGTGAACCGTCGCCTATGTGTGCGTCAAGTGAAAACGTATCCGAGATTCGAGAGGCCCGATTTGCAGAGATGAACGCGAATTGTTGTAATACCGCTAATTGTCCACCCACATCTCCTTCCACCATTTAATCGCTACTATCGCTCCGATAACGAACAAAGAATCCGCCAACTGCTCCTCGATTAGATCGTCGCGCTCATTAAGGTCGAGATTCCGCGCAATTAGTCGAATCGAAGGCTTTGAGGGCGATGGTTAGGGGACACGTATATCGACCACTGATCTCTGAATTTAAAAGAATGTGTGATAGGCATGGAACGATTCGGTTCACCTCTAGAAGAGAGAAACATGGGCCGCAAGTAGAAGCGGGCTGTCTATGGTCAGACGTGATTGGTCTCTACTATCACGATTGAAAAATAAAATTCATAGTGGAGTTTCTAAAAAAAGGTGACTTTCGTATGCAGAAATATAGATAGCTTAGTGGGCCCTACCAGTTTCTGTATGGTGTATAAAAATTAGATTTATAAATTTATTATACTTCATAAATTTGTCAAAAATAATATTCTTTTTTACTATTTTTATGTGCCATTGCATGTTTAACCCCGTTTTTCTCGAAAACGCAAAAAGTGGACATACAATATTTGTGCACTAAGCCATCGATATTCTCTTAAACCCAAACTCGAATGAGATAAATCTGTACTACCCGTCGCACCGATTTTTCAGAAACAATCTTTGGGATCCTCCTTAAATTACGTAAGGCTTTCTGGACGGGGGGGGGGGGGGGGAGGGGGGGCTCACGACTGTCTCACGGTTTCTTCTAATGGGGGAGAGGGAGTTAGGTAGCGTCTAACGTAATATTTTTTTTAACCTAATTTTCAATATGAGTAGTCTAAAAAACGATGTTTCATCGCACACACGAAACCGAATTAAATGAATGATATAACCCCTTACAAGAATTTTAATAACTGAAAAAATACAATGTAAAAAATATTACGCAAGAAAAGGGAAGGTAGTAAGAAATAAGAGAAGTAGTAAGAAATCGACAAAATTACCCTTACGTAATTTAAGGGCGGCCCCTTTTCCCCGAATGCACTCCTTTCCCTCCGTCCCCAGTGAGCCTCCTCTTCGCAACACTCGATGCTCACGTCGCAGACTTCATCGGAAAGGAGCGAAATCAGGGCCGATGCACTCGTTCCATTCCCCGAGCCACTATCAAACTAGCGTCGTAATAACGTTGTTTACGAGAGAAGGGAGCAAACACACTGCTTCCTCCGCCGCTTTCCGAAGGCCTCTTTGATCATGGAAATTGTCAGCTGGCAGCGCACTGATCGTTTGGTCGAAAATTAAAGAACGATCCCCCGCCATCCGACGGTGCAAGCGAAAAAGTAACAAAAGTTCATACACCTTCGCTCCCTTTGATCGAGAAAAGCTCACCTCTCTCCTCCCTGTCAGCCGGGGAACAGAAACGGGCACGGGCGTTCAATTAAAAAGGATCCGAGCAAGTTTGAGCACTTTTCCGGGCCACCCTTCACCGAGCATCCGACTGCTTTCATTTCCCCCTTTTCCATGCCCGCGATTACACGCGCGACGTAGCGTTATTTAAATCTCGTTACGCCCCGATCTTTCGGTTATTTCTCGACTCGCGCGAGGTTCCAGGCTCCCGCCACCTATTAAAAACAGATCACACGCTTCCGCTTCCGTTGCCGCACTGAGGAAAATTAAATTCCCTTATCTCTTCGACTACGGTGTCTCGCGAACGCTCCTAGTTCCATAAAATCCCACCCCCTGCTTTGCCTTTTTCCTCTACCGAGGAGCAGGTATCGTTTTCTCGTTTCCGGAACTTCCATCGGTCGCGGAAGAAAAACGGTGTAACAAAGTCGAGCGAACTTGGAACTCTTTTGCCAGCCGCTTCAAAAGTTTCCCCGTTTCTGTGTCGTTCGAGCTTCTTTGCTGGCGCCGCGGGGAGATCGCAGCTATCGGCTATTTCTGATAAGTGAACCGTTAAGCAGGCATTCGCTACTAGTGTCTCCACCGTGTTTATCTCCTCAGAAATTGTCTGAAATCCGCGGAGCCGCGGTCTCCCCCCCCCCCCCCCCCCCCGCGAGAGGAAAAATTGCAAGTTGAGGAAAACGTCGATAAGAGTTGCCTGTTTCTCTGGCGGGTTGTAAGGATTAGAAAGCACTGTGCTCACCTCCTTGCAGCTGTGGCTCGCCCAGCTCGACGTAGAACAGGGCGTCCTTCTCGTACGAGTCTTCCTCGATGATCTCCAGGTTGATCACCTTTCTGGAACAGAAGGAAATCAAGGTTCATGACTGGCTTGCTGATCGAACGAGCCGGCTAGCCAAGTTGGACGGCACGCTTATCGGGTTTAGAGAAAATTGAAGCCAAGTTTCGCGGTTGGCTCGCTCACTGGCTGAACTTCGCATCGCCAAGGGTCAACGCTGTCCCGTGGCACGCTAATCCCCTTCTCTGCTAATATTCTATTTACGTAACTTGTGGTGTCTCGGCGAAAGGGACTATTTGTGTTTGAGAACCGAGGGGGGACGGGGTGGGATCGCAAGAAGGGTGAGTCGAAACTGATAAATTCTTCGTGGAGGGTATTCCAATTTCTGATTAACGAAATTAGCCTTACGTTGGTTAGTCCGAGGGAATTAACGACGTGGAAATTTACTAGGTTACGATCGTCATTCTAGATTGCCACGTAATCGAGCCCAATAAGCTCGAGTTATGGCTGCATTATGGCCGCCGGGCGATACCTGTATTATACATTGGAGAAGTGACACGGAGGCGATATAATGTAACGTCAATGGCGACAGATAACTGTGAAATATCGTGTCAGCCAGGCGATACTTAACTTCTATACATCCCCAGATCAGATCACTTCTAATTGGGCCATGTTATGTAGAAAGCTATCGCCCCTCAAGATGACAAAGAATTAATTAAACAGAGTAGGCTTCCCCTAATTCTGTGATCTTTATTTTGTATAAAAGTACCACCCCATGGAAGAATTCTTACATTATACAACTTTTAAAAGTTTATTATACCATTTTTAAGACACTAAAACTACAAAAAATTAAAATAATATTGCTATTAAAGAACCCATTGAAGAACATTGTAAAAGAATAACAAGAAATAAAATATACCCAATAGAAATAGAGTTACTTTTCTGTAACACTTAAAATCTTCAACCTAAATTTCCTCAATTTCAGAACATTGAGGGTTGAAAGCTTTCTCCATAATTTGGCCCAATTAATCCCCTACTCTCATATTCCCGTTAATCAAGGCTCCAATTAACCAACACTCCTATAGGTACAACAATGCCAAACCTGCCCCCCAATTAAGTTTCAGCTTTCTGTTATCGATACACGTAAAGCTATGTAATTTTCAAGGCGTCACACGTGCAAGGTCGAAATAAGCAGGTACCGCGAGAACACGCGACTCATCGTCGACAATGCTCGCGTGTCGGAGGGTTCATAAGTAGCGACGGATGCAGCCAGGCCGCTTAGAATGCACGTGGATGGGATACGACGTTGTCGGAGCCAGATGGCTCGCTAAATTGATTTGGCAGCTACTCTGAATCGATTTGAAATTCAAATTCGAGCGTCTAATTTGGCAAAAGCCTGCCGGTCGTTCAACCATCCTGGCGTTACACGATTACTATCGCGTGTCCAGAGGGGGTGATTCAGAGCAGGCTGGCTAAATTTCCGCGTTGACCAAACGACGGAAGTTTTGCCGCGTCACAGTGTCGCTAAGTGGAACGACGAACCCTCGGATTATCTTGACACTTTGTTGCAACAATTGGAAAGTTAAAAGTACTCTGTTTGGAAGTTGGATCGACGCGCCGCGAGGAAATCCGCCTCGAGAGGTGCTTTTCATTCGATTTCCGCGGCTCTCGGTAGGCAAAGTCTTCCTGAAATAGCTGTGACCTTAGACTTGAAGCCACGCCGCGGCGATAACCCGCTGACTTGTAGTGTACGGACAGTTTACCACGAGCAAAGCACATATACAGCATCGATCGATAATCTAGCTGGTTTCGTGTGCACACACACTTTCCTTCTTTGGACAAGAGTAACAGATTGACACTAGCCGCGCGCCAGGCCGGTGGTTGGCTGGTGGTGAACGGCCAAATCGCTTTGGGCAACCTTTGCTGCCGCTTCAAAGATTATCGGCGACGCGCTGGCGAAAGCGAACTACGAAATTTCGTTAGCCCTTCGACGGAAGTGGGTATCGTGACTACCGTGGCTCCATTCCCTGCACCGGCAGCTTCTGCGAGATGGTCTTCCGCCAAAGTCACGCTGATCGGATGCAATTTGCCTCCATTCTACGGGATATCCACTCGAACGTCGTCCCCGAGCGAAGCTGCACTTTTCCTTGGATGCGATCGAGTGGATAGTCAAGATTCCACGAACTCGCTGGTCCATCTTCTAATTTCCTCTTCTAATTAACGTAGGAGAAAGAAACGGAAGCCCGGGCGATTGGATCCGAGCCCGCGATCATCGCAGAATTTTTAATCGAATTTCAAACCGGTCACTTGACCCGGTGTTGTACGTTTAGTGTTAAAGGTTTCTCGAGAGTCAATATTCAGAGTCGTGCGAACAGGCACTCGGGGTGAAAATAAGCAAACAACCCACCCCTTCCAATCCTCGCCCTCTGCACACTCCGCGCTGCTCCCCGAGGTCTAACTCGCGTTGTTCAGTTGTAGCATCATCGTTATCCGGTGATAATGCATTCAAATGTTATTCAATGCGTCGCGCGGTGCCCGCGGACGTTAATGCAAACGCGCATTAACCCAGTTAGGTCTGTTTACGATGGCCAGCCAGTCGTCGCGGGGTTACGGGCCGGCCGAATGTTATTCGGCCCTCTCGAAATCGACTAAGGCCTTCTCTGCTAATGGTCCCTCGCTGGCGGCGTGATCCAGCCGAATGTTATTCAACGCCCGTGGAAACGGGATGCACGCGACCGTTTACACTCGAACGGACGGTCCTCGTTCGCTCCATCCAGCAACGTTTTCAATAGATCGTCGCTCCACCCTCTGTAATCAAAATATCACTGAATAGCAGTCGAACAAACCGCTTCCACCTTCATTTTCTCAATGGCCCGGGACCCAGCTGTTAGCTTCACGGCCATTTGTCCGCTTTCCCTCGCCCGTTTACCTTGTGAAATCCCTGGGGACCACCTCTAAACCTTTATCCGAACTGCTGCGTCCCTTTTGCTGAAAGGAGTATCGGTAGAGGTCGACAAGCAAATCAAAGATCTACTCTGAACATCGAATTATAGCCTTCAGGCTTGAAGTAACCGAAGAAGCTTCTGACAGAGATAAGCAAAACAGAAAATGTAAGTTGATTTTGAAGGATTCAGGAGGAGACAAGTAGGCTCGTAAGTCCAGTGGCCCATTCAGGATTTAATCTTCGGGCGGCCGAGTTGAATTGATAAAAATATTTTTAATATATATACAGTGAGTAACGAATACATTCGGATAGTTTTTAAAATCGCGTAACTTATTTAAAATTAATTCAAACGGGTAGAGTTTTTTTTTAGAAGCTAGAGGGATTAATTTGCTAAGTGACGTGTTTCGTCGTTTTGAAAAAAATTCACTTGGTCGGAGTAGCAAAAAAAAATTGGTAATTTCGGGAATTTCGCGATTTTCGACCTTATTCTGCGATCCTCATGCGTTTATAGCTCAAAGCAATGTTAACCGATTTTGATGAAATTTTAGGCATATATACAACTTACTTCGATCTACAAACGGGTTTTTTGAATTTTCATTAGAGGCTCACAAAAAAAGTTTAAAAAACGACCTTTACCTACTATTTTTTTTCTATTTCGACCAAGTGCACTTTTTTCAAAACGACGAATCACGTCACTTAACAAACTAATCCTTTCAGCTTCTCAAAAAAACTCAAGTCATTTGGATTAATTTTAAAAAAGTCATGCGATTTTAAAGTGTCCGTATATTTTCGTTACTCACTGTATAAATATATTTATTAAATATTTTTCATTCGATAAAATCCATTAGGTGATTATACAAAAATTTCTTTTAAGAATAAAATCCAGTTATCTTTTCTTTTTACAAAGCTCTTGAAGTACTTCATTCGTTGTTGCATTAACCTCTTGTTTCCTTTTTCATTGGGGGGTGCCAGAGCTTTTTGGCCCCCCTCAGGGCGCGCCACTTCGTAAGTCGCGAGCACCTGCCTCCATAGTCAAAACAAATTTCTCAGAGTGAACAAAGGTAACGCAGCGTTCACCCCCTCGAGTTTCACGAAACGAGCCGCGGCAATGGGTGGTGACTCGGAGTCGTCTGGGAATAAAGTTCGTCCCTCGAATCTTGCTCATAGCAGAGGACCGTGAAGAAGGTTACGCCGGAGTTTACGAGCGACGTCGGACGGATTTCTATTCGCGGGAAAGCCGGGTCGTACTCCGCAAGGATTCAATTTTCGTGTCTCATCTGGTCAATATCGTCCTCCCCTGGTCAAGGCTGAGTGCTGGACGGTTCATCCCCTTTGGCCTTGCCCCCGTCGCAGGAACAATCTTCGTATCAGCGGGCCGTTCGGGGCGAATAAAAATACAACGCACGTAGCTCGTCGACCGTCCGGCTTGTCGACGAGCTTCTAACGACCGTGGAACACTTGGAGACTTCGAGCCGCTGAAGATCTCGATCCAGCTGAATTTCTTCTAACTTTCCTTCCTATCTCTGTGACGCGCGGGTAGGACTCCTAACCCTTTCGTTTACCAAATCGATTCCGTAATTGAATTCGGTAGGAAAATATGCGGAGGCCCGCCCGCTCGCCCCGCACGATTGATGGGAACAGAGCCGGCCAGTTTGTGAAGCAGGACGGGTTTGTGTTTTCGAAAAGCCAACCGGAAAAGTTGTCAGCGATTCGGATAGGTCGTAAATCATTCGCGGCGGCGTTATCCGCAACGCCCCCGTGACGCGATAAAGGAAGTGTAATGGTCGCCGTAAAACGCGCGACAATACACGCGGCTGTAACGTCGCGAATATTCAGTGGAGATGATTCTGCTCGCGATTGTACGCCTCCTAAATGGCTCCGAATCGATCGTTCCGGTAGCTGAAATGGTCCATCCTTTGTGTAACTGGATCGTCGATCCTCCGAAAGTGTGTGCGCTCGAGGGAACGAGATATTCGTTCGTTGAGCAGCATGTTTAAGATGTGAGGAAGTTCACGAAGGGCCATCACGTTCACCCGGTTAGCCGTGTTTACATGAACCTTAAAGAAGCTAGCACTTTATCCGTGAGAACCGGTAGCACCCTGTGCGAGCTGAAAGGGTGGAAGCCCTTCTTGCAAACCCGGAAGCCATCGTTACCCGGCAGCTCCGCTCATCTCAAAACGGACAGCTCCACGTTTCGCGCGCACTTCAGCGAAGGGGTGAATCCCCCGCAACCCTTAGTTACTCGCGCGCCCTTTCCGCGACTCGGCGACACAGCGCGGACGACGTTTATCTCGTCGAGCATCAAAGCAAGAGTAAAGCATTGTAACGATACCTCCGACTCCGCCACTAGAGGGCCTCTCGGCCGTTCCGCTCTCTCGCAAGTTCTCGCTCGTCTACTCCTTCGTATATATACCCGTTTCATCCTCTCTCCTAACATCCCATGTAATGTGTCGTTCTCATTAGTCAAGTTACTTGAATTCAAGCGACTTTGGAGTCAAGTAACTTGACTAATCTGAACGAAGGCGTTAATTAAGATTTGCCGATGAGTCCCAATAGCCATATTAGGCCCGGGACGAAGAAATGCAACTTACTTTTCTTTCCTTCGATCCTGTGTACCTTTCAGTCATTCTCAACCCCAGCTAAGCATTGAAGCAAAACTACTAAAGATGTCGTCTCGTCTTGGTGTCTTCGAACTGTTCTGCTGGTGAATGAAATTTTCTCGCGGACGGCGACCTTTGCTCGTTTACTCGGCGGTTCATTCACTCTCGCAGCGCGAACTTACCTTGCCAAACAGCTGCGGAGCAGTGGCATAGTTTCCTACGAGACTGTACATAGTGAATCGCTTGGCGCGCGCATCCCCGTATTTCTTCCTCTGTCCAATTTCCCGCGAATGCGCGGATATAAGCACGGAGGGGCGCATTCCTCGGCCCGTTTACGGCTAATAAAACGGGCGCGACCTTTGTCGCCGTCAATTGGAAATGCCTGTACGCGGCGGAATTCTTCGGCGGAGCCGTCAAAAGCTGCCAGTTGAAAACGATCGACAGTGAAGGATACGACGGGGACGGATGAAAAAGAGCGACGATCGGTTTCTTGCGCCGCCGGAACCCCCTCCTTCCGTTTCTACCAACTGACCCACATTCCACGCGAGAACCCGTGGCTCTCCCCGCTCTCCCGAAGGAGAAGGAAACTCGTTGCGGGGTTGCTCGTTTTTCCTCATCGATCCATCGGCGATCTCGTCCGTTCGAGTCCGCGCGGGCCAATCCAATCTAGCGGAAACTCGATTTTTCGCGACCGGCGAGAACGAGCGCGAGTAAATAGAATCGAGTTCCAACGATACAGCGGCCCTTTGTCCTTGCTGCTTGATTTTTTCCGCCCGAAAATCGAATCGCGAGAGTGCTTCTGTCTGTATCTATATTTTAATTAGTGCGAAGGAAGATGGGTCGATGTTTCAAACCTCTACTCTGAATGCTAGAAAGTTAAACAGCGAAGTTGGTAACAAAGCGTACCCTCATCTGTCCCAGGTATTCAGAATCGTAAACACAGAGTTATTTGTCTACATTAAACCGGGAAATCCTGCTAACGTGTTGCAGAATGGCATAAATATTCCCGGGAGCGAGGACGCCACGCCCAGTCATCGTCGCTGGATCGCTTCAAAACAAATCCTCGCTCCGAGGTCAAATGGCTCGAGCCACAGACTTAAGTGTGCCTTCGAGGACTGAGGACATAGGATACGGGACGTCTATCACTGTAAGTACAAACTGAACAGTCTTAATATGTGTAGGAGAAAAAGAGTTGACCGATCAGACATCGATCTAGGGATTGTAATATCGATAAACCGGTTTATAGGTTCGAGATGAAGATCCATATTTAACAAGCATTGTCAATAGTTTGCTAATATATGCAAATGCATATATTGTGGTATATCATTTTATAGTTTATGTTCAGAAGAGTTTTATTTGCATATATTTTTTATAATGCTCGATTAGATTTAAAAAAATATTCTTTTTGTAATATTTACACTTATATCTTTTTTCAATAGCTTAAAAAATTAGCGGTAAAGTACCGGTAAACCGGTTTTGATTGAAAATTTTACCGATTTACCTGTAATTAAAAAAATCGGTAAAGTTGTAATCCCTAAATCGAAGCCGAGATCTTTCTCTCCTTCTCCAAGTGATCATACTTTAAACCCAATTCAACGTTCCTTATTATTCATAATAATAAAAGGAATAATAATTATTAACGGTCTATTATTATTTTAATAAAATAGCAAAACTGTGATCAACTATCCCACCTTTCCCCTACAATTTTTTTTTCAAATATCAAAACACTCCGAAAACTTTAAATGCGTTTTTCTTGAAACCACGTTTTCCGAAACGGTGTACACTCTAACTTGAATAAAACTCTATGGATTTTAATACAATTTTGCACAGATGTTCTTAAATGTATTCTCTATTGTCCTTTTTAATTTTTATCTGACTTATGCGTAAATAAAGTCCATTTTCTTACACACGAAAATGAGTATTTTGCTTCAAAGTTATTTTTGTTATTTTTCAACGAATCGAAAAAATTGTCGGTCGGACGATAGAGAATACATTTAAGAACATATGTGCAAAATTGTATAAAAATCCATAGAGTTTTATTCAAGTTAGAGTGTACACCGTTTCGGAAAACGTGGTTTCAAGAAAAACGCATTTAAAGTGTTTGGAATGTTTTGATATTTAAAAAAAAAAATTGTAAGTATATATTATTCAAAGATGTGCCTATCTTCATTAAAAAAAATTTTTTGATAAAAGTGTTTTTGCCACTTAGAAATAAATTCCCAAATAGGTATGCAATATTTCTTGATCTGATCAAGGAGGTCTAACTCCTTAAGGGTCCTGAAAACAGGACTAGGTTCTACGAGTAATCAAAACGCCTTATCAGTAGCGTCTAATCCCGACACGAGAATTCGAGTCCCCGGATACCCGAGGTGTTCTGTAACAGCGCGTTTCCATGATCGCCTCGCTACCCTTTTCCACTCTTCTTCTTGCCCCGCTTGCCAGCCCTTTTCCCGTGCATCTGGAGTAGAAACACGGTCCTAACGCACCTACAGCTCGGAGCACGTGTTCAGGCAGGTAATGAGAAATCGATAAGTCCGTGCACGGTCGGCGGGCGGACGCGGAAAGCGAAACGTATGCGAGCGCGGCGGAAGAATTGGAGAAAAGCGCGCTGCGCCAGACCCTGTCCGTATCACGAATTTCTGCTACATTTGAGAGTAACGATGATAATATTTCTCGCCGGCGTGGCCCGTTTATTTCCCGGCCCACGGATGTTTTAATAATATTCTAAGCGCGCAAACGACGCGCTATGTGGGTCGCGCTGCACTGTGCACACCGCGATGCATCATCCGCCACGCAGAGAAACGCGTTCGCCAGTCATTAAAACGGTGGAGATACGACGGTTGGGGAGAGAACGAGGGTTGAATGCAAATTTGGCGTTGTGATTTCACGAGCTATCTGGATTTTTCAAACAATTAATAGCTGACACGTCTGCTAGGAGATTGTGCCGTGTTTTCACTTCAGTTTGAGTGTCTCGGGAGACAGATTGATTAGCTCCACTGTTTGCAAATTTCTTAATTTTAGTACACGCGTATATAATGCAGGAGCGGAGTTGTATAGAAGCTAAGTAGGATGCAGCTTAGGCAAATTTTGGGGGAGCGACAAATTTGGGGGAGCAACAAATTTTGGGAAGCGGTTAATTTTGGGGAGCGTCAAATCTTGGAGAGCATCAAATTTTGGGGAGCGTCAAATTTTGGAGAGAGATAAATTTTGAGGCGCCACAAGTGTTGAGCGAAATAGATTGAAAAGGATTAGACACGGAGGCTCGAGACAACTTTAAAAACAAATCACCTTTTTTCATCTAGCAAATTAGCAATAACTCATAAGCAACTCATAGAGTATTTGATGATATTTGATGATATGATATTCAATTTTCACGGAGTTGCTCAGGTTTGCCTTCCAAGAGTCTCATTTATTCATATTCCGCGTGATAGTCACTTTGGAAGTTGGTAAAGCTAAGGGTGCATAAGTTGTGAGCATTGCAAGGGAAACTTACACGTCTGGCAATGTGTTAAGTGGTCTATAGGTGCCTTTAGAGTGTGATGTATCGCGTATGCTTTAAAATTGATGGTCTTGCTTTGGCATGTGCAGTGTGCGCACGTTAACCACGAACTTCCCCATCACGTCCAGCGCAATGACCCAGTTTTTACCCGCCCCCCGTTGGCGGAGCCTGTGTTTCTGGTGTTTTCACGGCCGAGAGACACTTTCGGGGCACGTAAATTTCAGGCCACGAGTGTCCGGGACACGAGGGCGCGCTTTTTATTCCCGAGATTGCGTCTGCTTCAAGGAGACCCGGTACTTTAGGGCGGAACGCGTAAACTGTGCTAGCATATACACCCCTATTTACGGTAATGTGTAAGCGGAATGCCAGTGGTCTCTTTTCCTCGCCGATTTCCACGCGGAAACGCTACTATCATCTTTCCTCCTCCACTGATGTAACTACTCGAAACTTCCCTCTGCGTACGGTAAACTATCCAGCGCATATAACTTTCAGCAGGGGAATTCTTAGAGTTGCTCCCAATTTCAAGTGTCCATATCCTTGGCCAATCTTAATTAGAAGTTCGGTGAGTAATAAATGACGAAGGAATTCATCGTGTTACGGTCTGGGTCAGGTTACTTTGATTTTTATAGCTGAATATTTAAGAATTATTTTTATAAGACTTTTAATTTAATTAATATTAGTATTATTCCAGTTAACTACATTTAAAATAATAAATTCGCTGTATCATATTTTATTAATTATTTGAATATCGAGGTGTTATATGTACCTCGAATTCGATATGATGAGTTGATATATATACATTTTGAAACAAATTTCTTTCTTATGCTTTAGTTTATTTAATTTTTATTTTTGGGTTGTAATTATATTTACAATTATTTAAAGTTAATGTATTGTAAGTCCGAGAGAATTCGACCACTTTTTGGAAAAGAAATTGTAGCATCGTTGTTTTTCACATTTTTGTCGTTTTATGCACATTAAAGCAAAGCCCGAGCAATTTACAGTATATATAAATTATAATGTGCGATAATTTCAAATATTTATTTTCATTTTCAACGAAAAACATTGGCACTGCAACTGGTCTGTCTCACCCGCATGTCGGGGTTAGTCGTTTTTAAAAAAAAATTAAAAACGAATACATACGTATTGTTGGTGTTACACTGTCGTTATATGCATATTATATCCCCAATATCCAAAGAGTGCAAATAAACTTACCAGTTTTTCAAATATCTTGGTCTAACAAACTTGGTCAAAAAACTTTCAGCCTCGCATAAAGTCTTAACTGTATCTTATAATTCAAATATGGATTTCTGACAATGGTCAATGTGAGATAAACAACAAGGGCCTTCATTTCTTTTGTGTCAATGACACACAGTGCCCTATCTTGCGTCAGTCTTAAAATATCAACACTGGCCGGACTCTCCCGGTGGTCGAACTCTCCCGGACTTACCCTAAATTTTATTTCCATGGTATATTTTCAAGATATTATGTAATGAATTTCGCCATGTCGCGAGGCAGAAATAACCGACACGCCAAAGTGGGGAATCGGAATCGCGGAATGGGCCCCGCGCTGCGGATAATTATAGGCGGAAGCTCGGCCCATTAACCCTCGAAGCAGGGCGCGTCCATGCCGAAAGCTCGCGGTCGATTTAACGCTCGCTAACGAAAGTATTCTAGCAAGGATTCAACTTCCCCGACAATGGGACGAAAGTTCGGGTCCCTCGACAGGATTACACGCACGGCCGCGTTCACGCGAGGCCTGCACTTGACATAATTCGAATTTCGAGTCGCGCCCGCGGACTCTGCACCAGAGAAGACGCACGCAATTTGAATCCCCGGCTCCTGCCGCCACTCGCCGCGGCCCATTGTTCCGAGGCGAAACGACATTCCAACGCCAGGAAGCATCCCAGAAACGCGAATCTTGACTGACGTGCACCGCGTATCCTTTGAAACCATTCCAACACCTCGCGCACACGTTTCCGCATCGAAAGTATTATAATATCTTGCGTTCCCCGGTAACTCACTTCCCTCTAAATCTGAAATTCTGAAAGACAGAGACGAACGTTTCAACGATTCAGCGCCGCATTCTGAAAATTTCTCGAGAGAGTAATCTTTTTGATTAAATGAAGTGGTTACGAGAGTTTCGATGACAGTAAGTGGAACCTAACTCTCTGTAATATATTGTAAAATAAGAGTCCATGGTTCCTGTATTACAATATGTAGTTGAATATGGAACTTTTGCGAATTAGCCATTGTGCAATATAAAGCAGAGGTAATATATCTTTGGTGGGTGGGCAAACGAGTATAAGTCAGAATTATTAGTTTTGCAGGAAGACATTTAGAAAATTATAAGGCCTATTGAAGATCAGGTGTTAAATTTTGGTCGTGAAAGTTGATAACATATATTATTATTCGTCTTTATTACTCAGTACCTAAATATACAAGGAAAAGAACCAGTAATACAATAAAGTAACTATAAAATAACTAAAACTAGAACTAGAACTAGGAAGCAAGGAAAAGAAATTAATAATACCTACATTCAGATCAGAATAAAATCTGAGTCAATATATGTTAAAAGAAACTTTTATTTCTAATTTTGATTCACAAAAAAGAACAACAAAAAATCTGTTTAAGCTTGAAGTAAGACTCATACACGTTTGCCCGCTCCCCAGAGATATGTCACCTGGAAGTAGAGCTGTTGATACCCGGGAGAACGGGTACCCCGGTACCCGTGAGATACCCGGGAAAAAAAAAATAAAAACATAAGGAATCGATTGCCGTCGTTTTCGCAAAGATCTGATGAGGAATTCGGAAATCCTGTTCATTTCTCACTTCTTAATGTTATTCCAACCCCTTCGAGGGTCGAAAGCCATAAAATTCGGTGAGGTACCGCAAGGGGTTGACCTCGCCACAGGGTGCCAAACGGCATCTTTCTGACAGGCATCGCTCCAGAATTACGTTCTGTACTCTGTAAGTTCTCCAGATTCTCGAGAATCTCGTGTAGTTTTCCCGGGTAGCGCTTATCCGGAAATTTTCTTCAAGCCCTACCTGGAAGTATGACGTTATAGAGGATTAAGCTCGATACAGGGGCCCTCGAATGGAGCACGCTCGAAGATTCGCCACGCGTAATGTCTACCACCTTCCACCCCCCGCTGTCTATTGCCGCAGTCGCGAGCTCCGCCGCCTCTGGCACGTGTGCAGCTGCAGTTTGTCTGTCACGATGCTTGCCATGTATACGAGGCTTTACAGCTCCCGAAGTAACGCGCATACATGGTCCCTGCATAATATATGATCGTGACACATCCACCGTAGTTTCGCGCTCGGCTGCGCCCTATGCATTTCACGCGGCCACCACGAAAACCAACCCTTTTTTCCTACCCTACGCGACGGGAAAGTTGTAGATTCGCCCGTAACCCGCCCACCCTCGGGCTTCCTGTTTCCATTGTTTGGATTCTGGTAGAACTGCAGCTGCTTTCCAGCGACAAGAATTCCGTGACAGCAGCCGTCGTTCCGCGACGGAAAGTTCAGAAGTCACAGGTAGAGGGAGGCTGTTTTTTTGAGAGGGAAATTATATTGAAAGAAACGGGGAGCAGCGGGTGAAGGTTGTAGAGTTTGGAAAAATTTCTGACAATAATGGAATGTTTCCAAGGGAAATATCTGCTCTGCGAGAAGATTTCTGAATGCAGTAGAATATTGTAGAACGGGAGAGATTTAAATAAAAAATTCCAGCCACAGTTGGGCATTTGATGCAAAAATTTATTCGTTATTCTCCGATAAATTCATTTTGTTAGAAATTTTTATTCGAAGATTATTCGAAGAAACATTTATCGAATAATACCCATCTGTGATTCTAGCTCCGCTGCTGGAATGACAACGTTCATTTTCACGGTCCATCAACGTCAATCGATACTCTCGTGAAGCGCAAAGATCACTCGAAAGGCCCTGTGATATTTATCGCCCTCACGGTCAATGCCACAACGATTACATTACACCCACGCGGACATCCTAGATGCGCGTACGTCACTCCCGTTTACTTTCCCATTTATGAAAGTTACGTTGCCTTTTTATCGAGCTCCGGCGACAAATATATCACTGTCTTCGCGGTGACATGCAGGAGTAACGAAATGGATGGCCGTGAATCGCGATAGTAACGCGTAAACGGGCAATTGAATGTGTGCGATAGGATCAGAAAGATCGTTTTAGATTCCGATATAGAATCAGAGAAATTATTAGATCTATTTCACACGAGTTTCACCAGCAGGTGTGTGTTCGCGTAATATAGGGTAAACTCGGGTAAGTTTGTGATACAGGTTACTCCGTGATACTTTTTCATTTATCTGCATATCCTAGACTCACTTTCAGAATATGTAAATATTAGCAGTTAATAGACAAATTCTAAAACTATCACGGACTTACCCGAGTTTACCTTACAGAGAGTACTGCACGTAGCCTGACGACTCTCTCCGAAAGCTCCTTACAGTTTTTCTAAACCGCGTAGACAGAACAGAGTAGGAGATAGTCAGAGAGACCAGTAGAGAGAGAAAGAGAGAAACAAAGAGAACGATAGAAAGAATAACGGAGAGCGATGTTCGACCCGCGACAGAATGGAATCTATATTTCTATGTATCTAAGTGCTTTAATGCTCTCGTACAAATCCCGCCAAGCGCCAGGCGCAGATTAGCAGAAAATGTTATTAGCGATGGAAAGATTAATCCGTATCCCGTGAAGCGGGGATAAAGTACAATGTCGCGTTGCTCAGGGTGATTAGTCAGACAATGCACGCGTCTGGTCGCGGATTTACTATTTATCCACGGCCTCTTCTCTCGCCTGCACCCGCGACGATAATTAATTTCCCGTTTAAATAAGCCTGCCCTCCCCCAGCTACCTAATTAATCAGGCTTCCTGCGTCGAATGACGCTAACGAACTCGCATCAGTGATGCACTTCGAAACGTCCACAGAGATAACCGCCCTGAAAAGTAATTGCCATTACAATCCCGCCGCGATTAATTGATACGTCACGTAATTAACGCGCCCGCGTTACTTCCACGCCTTAATTAGCGCCGTGATGTACATCGCTGTATCCTTCAAACCCTATCTAAAAAAGTGTCCCTATCTAAAATTTCAAGCCCATTGAATTAACACGAAATGACACCTTCTATTTTCTGCGAATTTCAACTTGTTTCTCTAACGTCTTATAAATTTCGAGGGGTGATTTCACCCCACTAAACATGCAAACTGGCGAAATTAAAAAGAAACCTATTTCTGATTTTTCGGTCCACTAAAACATACGCAAAACCAAAGCAATCTGGAGGCGGAGACTTGGAATTGTAAGCGTAACCACCCCTCTTTCAGTGGCGCCCCTGATTTATCACGAGCCTCTACAAACGCGTGACACGTGCCCAAATAAAAGCAAGAGCTGAATAGCAGGGCAGGTGGTCCCCCGCAGCCCGAACATCTTCGACGGAGCATCGACGAGGGGTTGATTTTCCACAAAGGCGGTTTACGACGCGTCGCGCAATTTCTATAAAACCATCGACAGGAGCGACGTGTCATTTCCCTCGGCGAGTTTAATCACTCTGACTGCCTGGAGACGCGACAATGGCCAGGCGCCGTTCGCGGGCTGCTTCGATCCTGATGGAAAGAGGGTTTCGAAGAGGTTAATTAACGCGGGAATATTCGAGGACATTGAAATTTCGCGGCAAGTTTCCGCGGCGGGCACTGTTCAGAAATTAACGAGCTTGCGAGTTTCGGCGACGGGGGAGCGGGTGATTCACAATGCCAGACCGCGAATGAAATTTATCCGGCTTTCGAACCGCACGCGCTAAGTACCAGCTGCTTTCGGCTCCGTGGCCTTTCGAATTTTGAAAATTTAAACGCCGCTGCCACGAGCATCGGGATTATGGCCGGGGCGAGGCGAACCTCTTGCGAATTATTCAGATGCTGCTTCTCCGTTTCGAGAGAGAGAGAGAGAGAGAGAGAGAGAGAGAGAGAGAGAGAGAGAGAGAGACTACCGCAGTAGCGATCAAGCCGGGCCAGGCTATCGGCTTTCTACGAGTATTTCAGAGGCATCAGTTCTCTTGTTTCACGCTTTGCAAGTTTTACAATTGGTTTTGTGGGGTGCTGTTTTGTGTAAGTTGATCCATTAAATTGTATTATTATTACAATTATTACTATCATTAAATTAACGGGTAGAAACCCTTTAGTACCCAGAATACATTCTGGTTAAATGAAATAACACACTACAGTGGGTGGTAAGCTCAATTAGTAAATACGGTGATGGTCGCTTAATTTTCTATAAATAGAATTGTGGGATGAATTAACAGACACCTACTGAGAAAAGGTCATCTTCTACATCGGTTGATTGGATTATTGTTATTTATGTAGTATACTAGATTAAAGTTCCCAGCGTTGCCCGAGTTATGTATCTTTATTGGTGAAAGGAAGGGAAATTTAGAAACAGATTTCTTCTTGCACCTAGATTTCGAGCACCTAGGGACTAACAAGGGAACATCCCGAACCCGGAAATTCAAAAAATTCTGAAACTTTGTGAATATGTAGGGGATTTCCTTCTGATTGCAACGTAATTTTTGTTGGCTCCCCAAATTCACTCCAGAGGGGTGTAACTGACCCCTGAAAATCCGGTTATTTTCCGATTTTGTGTTACAACTCGTGAAATATAAAATAATTTGTTTACCAAATGATAGATCTAATTAAAAGAAGTAACTTTTGTCTTGAAACTTTTTTTCTATCTCGTACAGTTCGTGAGTTATAACATAAAATCGGAAAATAGCCGAATTTTCGGGGATTAATTTCACCCCCTTCGAGTGAATTTCGGCAGGAAACAAAAGTTGCGTTGTAATCAGGAGGAAATCCCCTACATATTCACAAAGTTTCAGAATTTTTTGAATTTTCAGGTTCGGGATCTTTCCTTGTTAGAAGAATCTACTTACCATTCATGGCCATAAGATCTGTGGTTCCAAAGAAATCGTAATGAGTGAGTGATTCAGTGGATTTTATAAAAAAATAAAACCGTTAAAACCTTCCCCTTGTCAAAACGAACAAAGTGATGTAACACACTGGTGAGTACAGTTAATATTTATTAAGAAAACACATTTCAAAGTATGCACCGTTAAATCTATATAATAGTATAGACATATATAAGAAAATAGATTAGAATAGAATTGAACTAATATTGTGTTTGTAAATATTTAAGAGCAACACGAGCGCGGTGATCATTGACAGTCGCCGAGATAAAACGCCACCTCGTCAATCAGGAAACAGCATCAATCCTGTCGAACAATTACGCGGGGGAATTTAATTAACGAGCTTTTATATTGATAATGGGGTGACGGTCGTGACGGATAAGCAGCCAGCGTGGAACGCCGCCCTTCAAAGTGTACGATCTCACCCTCTGGCGAACAAGTGGTTCTGAAGGGTCGTCAGGGCATTTATAAAAGCACTTTGACTCTCGGAGATACAACGGATGTCGATATCGTGTCTGTTCTCGCATCCTCTATCAGGCTTCATGCAAAAGCTGCGAGCGATACTTGCAGCTTCCGAGTATTCTGCTCGGAGCATAAGACAGATATTCTTCCACGTACGTATTTACCTTCGAAACACGCCCGCATTTTCGTCGAGCATTCACGCTCGTTCTTCTCCCCCGAGCACGCATCGCTGGAGAAACGGTTGCCATTTTGCTCCAGCAACTTTCCGACTCTCCATCCGTTTAAACGCGGCAAGTCCGCCTCGCGATAGTCCCGAGGGAGGAGGTGTTTATCGCGGCCGAAACGAGGGCCGCGTCTCGGGACAGTAGTTTTCACGTCGCGCGGACGTGGAGGCCGATCGATCAGTGACGCGGCCGTTGTTTTGAAGAAGCTTATGGGGCGAGCTTCGCTGAGCTTCGAAGGTTTTACGGGTGAAGAGTGAACGGTATGCTAAATAGGGAACTGGACGGCAGGCACGTAGCGAGGGAATAAAACTCTATCGCAGTGTGAAAATTCGAAAATTCCTCTTTTGGGCCGATCGCATCGGCAGCTGTCATCGGGGCGCGAAAGTCTATCCCCGGTGCCGGAGGAACGCCCTTTCGCAGTATGGATTTATCAATCCGTACAAGCGGTACCCAGCTACGTAAAACACCGAGTAACAAATTCGCGCTCTCCGCCATCTTCTCTCTACGCCGGGAGCTTTACCTTCGAATTGATCGGGCCGATTTATCAACGGCCACGATTCCGTGGATAGAATTCCACTCTGGGATTCTGTCCTATTCCCACCGATAAGTCAAGTTTTCCATGTTCAATCTCTGGCAGTGCAGGATGGCCAATAATATTGTAGCATTAATGGGAGGGCTGGGGATTTACGAGGCGCTAGATTTCGTCATCCGTGGAAAATCGGGTTCCGAAAAACTAAACTCTCCCTTGGCGTCATGGGCGTCCAGGGAAAGGGGTCAAAAGGGGTGGTTGCCCACCCCGGCTGTTGAGAAAAAAATCGTTTATTTGCAAAAACCTGATCTTTATTAAGTTTATACTAAAAAAGTTAATATTTTTAAAATTTTAATTAAATTAAGAAGGCTACTTCATTACTCCATTACATATTCTTCTTTAGCGTCACACCAAAATTGCCTTCCACCCCCGAACGCCCGTTTGCTTGCCGTGTGCGAGTAACGCATTATCGTGGAGCGCGCGGCGTTTCGAGGGTAGAATTCAGCGTGTAAATCGGCCGATAAATCCCGTAGAATTTGCAATAATCGTGGATGTGTAGCGTGGTAGGGCAATTTACCGTCGCGCGACAACAGGCCCGCTCGCCCTATCGATTTTCCCAGCGAAATTAGATCGTTGCTTGTGAACAAGCCTGTCCACCGGGGCTTGACACTGATATCCAGAGGAGACTAATTCCACGTGCAATCGGATACGCTCGCGAAAATGCCCCGCTAATGCACGAACCGCTGCACCATCGGCGGTAAAGAAATAACGTCGAACTGGGGAAAACACGGGGATGCTACCGGAGGGATGACAAGCTGTTCTTGCTGGGTTATCGTTAAACGGAGGTAACGTTGCACTGAAGAAGAAACACGTCTTCTTGTTTCCTTCCAAGGAAACTGCATAAAATTGTGAAGAATTTCAAGCAGGTACATGTGTTTGCCTACGTATTTTTCAGGGGGGACTGTTGACCAGTGGCATTGATTATGTACCAAAAATTATCAATGATTTGATTTTTTTTAAATATTGTTTTAATTTATTATGTTCGCATATTTTGTGACTCAGTTTACTTTCTGTTTTTATTTAAATAAATCAATGCTTTTTAATGTTCGTTTTATTTACTATCAGTAGGTATAAAATGATCCTAGAATCATTTTTCTAGGAATTCCTCGTAGTATGCCTTCACAAAAATGCGAATAAAAAAATATAATTGATCAGGTAGCTCAATTTGATCTAAGCCAATAATAAGGTAGATAAACTAACATACAAAAACTACTTTACTTTTATTTAAATAACGTGCATTTGTATTTTTTTATATGAATTACGCCTTAAGGGGGTCGTTTTAGACACCTTTCCCGTACTACTGCACTTAGCCCATTTTCAATTAACTACCTCTTCATTTTCCCGAAAAATGGGCCCCTCGAAACATTTGCCACTTGGGCCTTTTTCCTTAAATCCCCCACTGCTGTTAACGCTATGCGTGTAGTTTTATTTTTCGAATTAAAACGAAGCATCAAGTAATACCACTATATTTACGAAGAAAAAAAACAAGCCAGTGACTTTTCCAATTAGTTAGTCCCCTGAGTCTATGCAAAGAAACCTGCGAGTCACTGTAGGTCTTCGATAAAGCGTTCTTCTAATTTTATGCAGTTTCCTTAGCCACCCCCGCGGTGCTAGTTGACTAAGCTTGTCGAAAGCTTTTGTTGGAGATTTAATTAGAGAATTCAATGGAAGCGAAGTTAAAAAACAGACCTATTAAAGTGTGCCTGAACGTCTGAAATAATACGAGAGAGCCAGGAGTCTGTGCAGCCCACAGCCTCCCAGGAAACATACAAATGTTACAGCATTGTCTCGTTGCATCGGGAAGGTGGCAGCCTGTGCATTTAAGGCAGATGGAAGCACGAGAGTATAAGAAACAGCCGGAAACGGAATAAATTGCCCTAACGAGGCCAGAAATTACAACCCGCCGCGACCACTCTTTCTTCATTTCCAGCGTCCATTAGGGGAGTAATTATTTCGAAACGCATTTATATCTACAATTGCCCGCAATCAAATAACGAGTTACATCCCTCGCACCCACGCGCCACCCTTTACCGTTCTGTCGCGATCTTCCGACTTCTGCGAAATTCCCACCCCCCCCCCCCCCCCTCCATTTTCATTGTCATTTCTCGTAACGTCGCCGATTCGAATTAATGCGCGCACCGATTTTTCAACGATTTACGACGCGATTACAGAAATATATGGTTTCGTCAGATAATTCCACATTCGGGAGCCTGAAAAGTGGTAATCTCGTGAAACTTTGCAACAAAGTTTCTAAAACTATAAACTTGTTAAATTTTATTATGGAATAATAAGCAATAAAAATGTTAAAAAAATAAACGATTTTTTAGCTACAAATGGACTTATGCCACTTGCAATAATAACATATTATAAAAAATATAACCAATAGCAATTTTAAATTGATATTTTAATTGAAGTTGGCTTTTGTGAAACGGATTTTTTAATGTAAAAAAATAATAATTAAAACGAAGAGATTTGTCTTTATTAATTACAAGTAAACAAATAGTCGAGTTTATTAAGAAATAATTTCAGTTATATTATAATGAATTTATAACTAAACTAGTATAAAAAGTAAATTACTTTGTTAAGGTAACTAATAATAACAAACTTATTCGTATTTCAATCTAATTTCTCCTTTACGCTAAGCACAGTGAAGTATTTTCTCCAAAAAATGGATTTACACCACTTTCAAAAAAAACATTCCTGCGATAACATTTTACAGTCTAACTTTTTTTGGTTAATTTATGAGGATATTGTATACCATTGACTTTGTGGTTATAAACATAAAAGGAGGATATCTATATCTGACTACAATTACCATTAACTCATTTTTTCCAAATAATTGACTTATACCACTTTCAAAAACAACGGCTCGTATATTTCTGTTTGTGTGTATAGAAATTCTTATGTGTGATCAACGCAGGGAACAAGTGTAATCTTCTACTCCTCTAATCACCCCCATTCAAGTCCCCAGAGTTAAAGAGCGCGGAAAGTATCTTCCACAAAATCCACCTCGAATATTTCGTCTCTTATCTCATCCTCCATCCGTGTTACACTCTGGAATCAAATGGGTCGCGGTCAAATGGGCAGGCGGTCTCGTTGGTTCGTTTGACGAATCGTACTGGTCCCCAACGTTGTTGTCCGACGCTGTTAAGACATATGTGTCTGGTCTATCGAAGGATAATCCCATTACCGTCTCGCTGGGGAGTATTACGATGATCCTGCGGCTAGAGAACTACGTGAGTGTCCATCCACGCTTATTTCATATTCCCCGGTTGAAACGCACCCCCAACGGATCGCCATTTTAACAGTGGCTTTCCCTTTCATTACTACGCTCCACTCCCTTTATCATCGAAAAAGGACGTGTCTTCTTTCACACGTGAGAGTTCCAAACAATATGCCACATCAATTCTAACTGCTTGGAAACAGCGAGCACTTTTCAGTTCAAACTTTGAACCAGAAAATTTACTCTTCCGATAGCCTCGCAGCCTTCGACAACCACGCATTGTTTATCCCACCCTCGATTTGCGTATTTCCCTCCCGAGCGCAATTAGAGCAAGCAGCGCCCCGTGGAACCCTTCACCCCGTTATTGTATCGTGAAATTAACAGGAAACCCCGAGCAAAGAGCTCCGAGTAGGTGTTGCGAGTTCACGCAGACAGGGGTGCCTTAGGTGTTTGCCTATTTGCGTGCAAGGGGGTTGGCCATTCACCTTTCGGTTGTCTTCTCGAAGATACCGGGGAGCTTCTACTCCGCTGCCAGTTCTTCCATTCTCCTTTTCAGCGTAATAAGAGGGGCTCCCGCCCGAAGATACCAGGGAGGCGATGGTCGGGCGGGGAGCGCGACGGGGAGGAAAAAACAGGAAGCAGTTTGGGGCGTGGGCGGCGCCCTTCGGGGCCGAGGAGCAAATCTGCCAAGCGGGCAGGATTTACGACGGTAGAAATGGAGGATTTATTCGCGTCACACGGAAGATCCCGTCCCGCGAATGTTCGAATTCATTCCCAAAACCGTGGAAAATTATGACCCCGGCGAAAGTCCCGCTCGTAAATTTCGAACGCGCAATCAGAGGGGTTGGGGCAGAGGGGGCGGGCCGGGCCGGGCGAGAGAGGGTGCAGTGGATACAGAACGAAGGGTAGAGAGTGAGAACGGTGGGCGTGGGTCTGTTCATCGATTAATCTTCGGGGGTGTTCGGGGATCCGTGCTCGTAATCTGCCCTCTTTCAGGGACCGTCCGCACGCGAAGACATTCGAATTCTACAAGTTGGGGAGGGCCGCCAATGTAGTGCTGCTCTCCTAAATCGGACCTCATCAATTTCTTTCTGATTAATGAATAGGAACGACGCATAACGACGCATTTTTTTAAAAATATTTTTTCGTGTACTCAATAATCTATAAAAAATAAAAATGTAAATGTTCGTTTGTTCAAAATCTTAAATCTCCGAAAGTTCTTCACCGATTGCTTTGAAATTTTGACACAACGTTGCATTCGAATACGTGCGTGTTTTTATATACCTACTATTATATACATAGATGTCACACCTGTGACAGCTAAAAACATTAGAAATGTGCGCTTCCTCTTTTCTTTCTTTTCCATTTAAAAAAAATCTTAAATCGCTGCTTTTTTAGGCTCCAAAGTGGAGTGACGCCTTAAGTTAAAACTCTTAAGCATCAAGCTATAATATCGAATATTACTTGCGTGTAAATTAGTGCGAAATAGGAAATATAACGTAAAACATCTTAAGAGACACGATATTAGCAACTACCATCTACGACAATCGTTCCTCCAATTCGTGTAAATTAGTGCCAAATAGGAAATATAACGTAAAACATCTTAAGAGACACGATATTAGCAACTACCATCTACGACCTCCAATCGATCCTCGAATTTGTAACATTCACCTCACTCTGAACCCTCAAGTGTTCTTTCAAAGCGGTGAACACAGTGCAGAGAACGTGAAATAGAGACCCTCTGCAGCATGCGTACAATGTTCCTCCACCCCCCAAGCGATCTTCGTCGACAGTCTCCGTAGAATTCTCCACCCCCATCCAGTAGCCAATAAATCCTCCCGATGTATCTATCACAGAATCGTTAGGAGGGTTGAACCGGCAGCGTTCAACGTTCAACAGCCCTCGAGGCGCCCAGTCTAGTTAGATGCTCAGAAAAACTGGGCTGGGTGTAAATTGCGCGAATTAGCGAGGCGATGAAAGGTGTAACGAGTCTTGACTTGGAGTCGAACCCGAAGAGGCGAACTCGCCGCGGAAAAGTTGGGCCATCGCTTCCTCGCCGAATGAAATTCTAGCCGCGGGGAAGTTTCGAGGAGGTCCTCTTTGAGCTTTCGCCCCAAGTTTCCGCGCCATCGACGCTCCGCCGACCAACTTCTCCGATTCGAAAGTCCCTTAATGAGCATCACTGCAACGGGCGTCATTAGGACGCTTCAAAGCGACCCCCTCGCGTTAACTCGTTGCCCGCGTATCGCGAGATTTCCGGGCCACTCGATTTCCCCATCGATCAGTCCACTCAGTTGCTCCGGGAAATAGAAATAAATTCGCTGGGCTCCTAGCAGCCCAGCGGAGTGTAACAGGATAAGGGTCAAGAATCTTAAGGGAACCCTTCAGTCAAAACCCTCGAAAATGGGTGATGTTTATGAATTTTTTACAAGAAGAGGTTATAACATATCCTGAAAATTTATTTCGTTTTTATCGATGCACTAGTTAAGGTACAAAAAAATTTGTGTAATGTTTTCGGTCTTGATGCATCGCTGCCAAAAAGATATGCCAAAGTGGTGACTACGATTTCAGAAGATCTAATGAACCGATTCAAAAAAACCTAGAGGCATTTGATTCGTAATTGAACTCGCTGTCGCATCATCTTCTAATATAATTTTTTTAAACACGCATTTCTTTTTTATCTGCACATTTATGCGTAAAAATACCGTTTTTTACACTATTTCGTTCAAATGTGCAGCAGTTATAGTAGTTTTGGTGTTTTTTGCTGCGACAGAGGATAATGCGATAAACATTGATACAGATTTTACGAAATTTTTCGGATTTTTAATTTTAAACGATCCTGTCAGTAAATTTCATTGTCACTGTTTAGGCATCTCTTTTTTTAAATGCATCAAGATCGAAAACACGAAACAATTTTTTTTCGTACCCCAACGAGTGTACTAATAATAATCAAAAACATTTCTTAGGATATGTTTAACCTATTCTTCCAAAAAATTCATAAAAATCACTAATTTTTCGAGTGTTTTAACTCGAAAGTCCTCTTAAAGCTGAATCAGCGTGACTAGTGTACCGCTGGGGATACAGTAAAGGAACCTTGAAATAAAATTCAAGGAGATGGTGAGTTAACAAGCCTCAACTTGGAAACGGAGCTGGAAACGGAGGGAGGTGTTCCATTCCACGAGCTTATCAGAAATGGTCTCCGATCGCCCGCGGTAATTCATACGCCTCACGTCCCCGTATAATTGCGAATTCCAACCCCTCGTCCCGTCCAGGAACATCGGAATTCGTCTTCGACGGAAGAAAGCCGAACAAACGCGCGCACATCGTTCGTGGCTCGAAATTCGTTCGCCGAGCAATCGATGTGGTTTCTCGCGGATTTACTGCTCGCGAAAACATCGGTGTTTCGATTCAAACCGCGCAGCGACGCCACCCCCAACGCTCGCGATGCTCCTCGCTCGAAACGCACTCCGCGTCCTTCATTCTCGCGCTCGCGAATTGCTTCTAAATATTTCAATCGATAAACAGCGAGGGTGGCGGCGTTCCCGTTTGTATTTCCGTTTGAATACCAGCGAGATCAAAGCTTCGATAGTCGCGAGCGCCGGAGAATTAAGGCTCCTCCAAACCAGAAATGGGAAAAAATTTTATTTAAATAAAATTTCAAATATAATGATTAAAAGTTTTAAAAAAATGTCATCATTCGTTCGTTCGCGAGTTAAGTTTATTGAACACATGAATAATTTTTTCAACTTTTATACGTTATTCGAAATTTCATTTATATAAAAATTTTGCCCATCTCCGCCCCAAACCAACGCGATTATTCGCGGCGGCCGCCGTCCATCGCAGCGAAATATTCACTGCCACCGAATCATCGCGTTGGTTTGAGGTATCCTTTACTCGCGGGGCGAATATACCTACTTCGCGACTTTTTCCTCCCTTCTTTTCCTTACTAAATTTCTTTCGCGTCCCAGCGATCGAGCTTCGCCGAGATCACGCGGAATTAACGTTGCCCTCGGCGGGATTTGCCTGGATCCGTCGGGCTGTCCAGAGTTGAAAATTCTACCCCGCCGGCGAGCAGCTTAAATTGCTTTCCCCCTAGAACCAGGGAGGATTGAAGATCGAATGGAATAAGCTTCGCCGAGTAATAAGGAGCGGCGCGTTTGTCTGAACCTCCGCGCTGCAAACCGACTCCTCCGCCTACAAGTTTGAAGAACACACTCTTGTGTATTCCCCGCGTCGAGAGCGAAACGGCGAGCGACAAAGACGGAGTCGTTTGCTCGTGCAAATTCCTCCACCCCGATCGACGACCCTCGATTACCAACCGCGACGACCAGGTGTGTTTGCGGTTTTTAAGTCGAAAGGCTGGGAGACAGGGACGTTGGCGAGATACGAGGGTGTTTAACACTTGAGAAGTAAACGGGGTTGCCCGACTGGCCAGCGGGCGAAGGGTGCGCGGGGGCGTAACACGCTGCATTCCAGGGGCTTCCCGCCCCTCTATTGGCCCATTTACGGGCTCGAGCTTTTTTTGTTCGCTCGAGACGCCTCTCGATACTCTCTGTGTGCCGCGTTACCAATGCAACCCCTCTGTCGATTGGAACAATGCACCGCGGGCCTTTGGACATTTTTATTGCGCCAGCTGAAGCAATTCAGGCTCTGCTCCTGTGGCATCGCTTGACTTAAGAACACCCACGACTGTGGTACATGTTAAGTGGAACAAAGAGACACGTCATTTGCCAGGTTAACGTCACACACTTTTCACCGTCGTAGCGCAGACAAATTTCTAGCTCGTCGAACCTCAACGCGTCGAGGGAGAATGGATGGTATCGTCGAAGGGAGGAGGAACGCGCTTCCCTCTCGACTTTTCGTCCACGTTCCCAGCGCTGGGAGGCCACGAGACGAAAGTCATTTGTCGCGAAACAGAGGGGACGAAAATTCTATCTCTCCAGGCGGTGACGTTGGCTCCCGCGCAACGAGTTTCCCGTTTCGAGCGCTGCCTTCCCTTCAAAACACCGCGATGGAGAGCTTTAGAAACGAATCCGCGCGGTACTCGGCGCCTCCGCGCGGTCCATCCCTCTGGATTTACTCGGCCCCAGAAAATTCGACCGGTGTTTTACAAACTCGATGGGCTCCGAAGCTGAACACTATCTCCTCGCACTGGGGTGACTAAAGGCTCCGCTTCCTTTTGACTTTGTCGAGGCGCGCGGGGGGAAATGGTCCCTATGAATATGTAAATACTAAGCGGAACACGCAGACGAAGGGGTTAAGCTTTTCCACTCATTGTTTCACAAAACTTCTGGCGACATTGCTCGCGTGACTTGTTCACCCCCATTCGTTTCTCCAAGTGTAACAAAGTCGACGTACTTTGGACTTTTACAGGGGATGTTAGTCTTTGCAATGTGTGAACTCTTCGGAGCTGGTGTCCCGTGGCTCTCGCCAGTGACTAGTGGAAGAAGCACAGACGTCGGTGGAGGACCGCAGGAAAAGCTAATGGGGCCGTAAAGGTAAGATCGCACGTACATCAGAGCTGGTCACGAATTCGCGGAGGCGATCCCCATTACCGTTGCCTACTGGCCTCGATTCCTTCGCGTTTTCCCCGCGTAATTCTCCTCGACGCTCGCTCCAACGATGCTTCCTACGCCCGGCGAAATTACCCCCCTTAACTGCTGCGAGGAATTAAACGAAACACGCGTACTAACGACGGGTCTAACAAGTTGAGCCAGAACTCGAGCCTTTCGGTAGTTAGTACAAGTAGATTCGAGCATCTTTTCAACGATAACCGAAGTGAGAGTGAAGCAGCCTGCGTCTGCCAGTAGAACAAGGCCGTTATAAGTCAGACGAAGTAGAATGTAAGCATGTACCATAATTCAGAGATGGGCATTAAATGAATGAAAAATTATTTAAATAACGGATCAAATGAAAGTTACTTTAACTTTATTCATCAAATAATCTAAAGTTGATTTTTTATTCGGTGAGAATTTATTTGACGTGGAATAAATTTGTCAATTTCAACTTTAAGTTTAACATTAAGCTTAGCTTTAACGTGAACGTGCACTTGAACTTCAAGGGGTTAACTTTAACTTTTACTTTAAGGGATAACATTAATTTTAAGGGTTAACTTTAACTTTAAGAGTTAACTTTAACTGTAAGGCTTAACTTTAAATGTAAAGGTTAACTTTAACTTTAAGGCTTAACTTTAACTGTAAGGGTTAACTTTACCTTTAAGGGTTAACTTTAACTTTAAGAGTTAACTTTAACTTTAAGGGACAATTTTAACTTTAAGGGATAACTTTAACTTTTAGGGTTAACTTTAACTTTATAGGACAACTTTAACTTTAAGGAATAACTTTAACTTTAAGAGTTGACTTTAACTTTACGGGTTAACTTTATTCCCATAGCTGGGCTAACTTTATCCGACACATGACGAATAATTCTTTTAACTTTAATTCGTTATGCGAAATTTTTATTTAAATAAAAATTTTGCATATCTCTGCCGTAACTCGAGGTTTACAAAGCGAAAGATCACCGCATACTACGTAGTTTCACATTCCCCTCGGAATTCTCTATTAGTAAAGAAAACCCCTTTCCACGCATTCGTCTCGCGTTGATTTATTACCACCAGCAACAGCAGAGTATCGCGACGCGTAGAGGACCAAGGTTGAAACGATCGATGCGAGCAGCCTTAGTAAGCTAAAGCCGTACCCATCGACTATTTCCACGCCGATCTTTATTCCAACGACCACTGACCCTAACCCGTTTAATATCCCCGCTAATTACGACAGAACTATAACCTTGATGCTAAAAAAGAATCTCCCATATCGGTAGAAGCGTCGCGAAATCGAGAGTTGCGATAAACGGTGCGAAAAATACAGCGGACGAGTTTTACGCCGCGGGAGAGCGCGACAGTGTCGAGCGGTATATTAAATTTGATTAAAAAATGCCTGTCGTCGCGGCACAGTGGACGCGGCTCGTTTGGCAAACATTTTTCCCCCATTCCCAGCTCGGCACGTCATTTTTCATTGATTTGCCCGAGCGGATCGTAACTTCGTTAGTCGGCCGGTCGTTGGGTAAATCTCGGTTCGCGAGACGCGAGGACATTAATTGTTTCATCAATAATAGGTCGGGGAATGGTAACGAGCTCGTCGACGGGAGCAGCTTTCGATTCGTGCCGCACTTCTCGCCGAGTGATTTTCTGCTTAATATCCCACCAGGACGCTTGTGTTTTCCACGTAAGGGTACATTTCAAGGGCGTTTTAAGACTTTTTTCCAAGTTGACAGGCGATAATTATTTGCCCGTTTGCTCCCATTTCGTAGCGCCAATTTAATTAAAAATTTTTAAATTGATATTGAGGATTAATCACTTTTTTAGTATGAACTTAATAAAGATTAGGGCACTTTTACGTTGGAGCTGAGATAGAAACTATAAGATCGTCATCGAACGCTTGTATCGTCGGTCATATCTTACTAAACATACCGTAAACTGGGGGAACAACGCTTTTTCAACGCTCTCTTTTTATCTGCCATGTTTTTGTTTTCAATGTCACACCAAAATTCAGAACAATAGTTCAAGATACAGTGACACAGCCAGCCAAACCTGAAAATAATTTGTCGAACCGTTTTTTTTTTTTAAATTCACAAAGAATTACCTACTTTTCGGCCCAACAAGGCGCAAACCCCCCTTAATACTATTTATATAATGTGCCAATGTTACGGATTAAATTTTATTTTATATGTAAAAAATCAAATAAAATAAACAAATTTAAGAGTCAATGTATCTTACTGACTTCAAATTAGTAAAACTTAATCTTTTAATGCTATTTATATGATGTGCCAATGTAACCCTCTACCGGCAGGTTTTTAACATACATTAAAGAAGGAAAAGGACAAAAATTTTATGCATTTTGACACTTGTAGTGCATTCACAAAAGATGCAATGTTATGATAAGATACTTAAAGCAAATGTAAACACGTTAATTTTATATTATATAACAAAATGTTTCAAAAATCTGCCAATGTTCCCCCAGTTTACGGTAGCTCTGCTCACAGCTTCAATATAAACACTTCCATTATAAAACTATAGAATGTATTTCTACGCTTCGCTCTCACCGCCGCTCTCATCGCAGCTCCAACGTAATCGTGTACCCTAAGACCGTGATTGCGGCGCTCCTTCTCCTTCTAATCGATGCGCGTACCCTTGGTCTATTCGCGTACGTCTTTTTTTTATATTCCACCAGGCGGTCGATGAATTTTATTTCACCTACCGAACACTCGCGTTTTGGTAGCCCGTCCCCTATTTACAAAAAAAAAAAACGAGGGATCATGGACCTTGAAGCTGGATAAGGAAACGTTAATCTCGGAAAAGAAATTGCTCGATCTTTGCGGTCACCTTGACAGAATTCACTGACAAACGCGCTCGAAACGTAGATTGCTCCCGTGCTGCAAGGATCGTGGAGTTGCTGGCGAGTTCTCGAGCCGATCGCGTGATGGCCCGTGCTTCCTTCGGAGCACTCGGGCGGCTCGCGTGCTCCTCGACGATTTCTCGCCGGGTCTATCAGCGTGCAAGCCATTCGCCGGCGGTGTGCATTACGTATGAACATCGAGCATCGTTCCGCGGTCTAATTACTCTGTGAACGATTGATAATCATCGATCGCGGCACGATAACGGCCGATCGTTTACGCGGCCTCGCTGGGATTACGCCTCGCGTTTCGCCCCTCTGCCGGTCACGCCAACCGTTTTAATTCGTTCGATCGAGCGCAATCCCGCCCACCGGGGTGGGATATAATATTCAGGGCGAAGTATCCCCCCCCCCCCCGCGAGGGAGCTCCGTCTGATTGCCAAGGTTTTGTCAGCCAACGATTGGTTGATCTTCGACTGCGTGAGAACTGCACAGATGCCAGCAGGCACTGAATAGCTACACAGAAAGTGTTCTCGAAAATCGTGGCAACGCTGACGTTTCGCGGTGTCAGATCGACCATAAATCGTTGTGATTATTATTTTTTATTATGGGAGACTTTAACATAATAGTATTATGTAACTTCCTCTTACGTTGAAAGAATACAAGGGACATGCACGCCACGACGGTCGGGAATGAGTAGAAAAGCTAGGGTGACGTTTGGGCAATGATCATTTAAGGTGAAATCTGACGACACGTGGATCGGCGAGCTTGGCACGAGACTCGCCGATTCACGTGCCGTCAGATTTCACCTTTAGACTAAATCGATGCGATCTGGCCGGCCGAGTAATAAGCAAGGCTTGGTAAGCATATTGATAAGCATCGGTCCTTCGCCAGTACCAGATAAATCGCGTAATAACAGGCTACTGGGATCAGATTATCCAGCGGACTTCTAGAAACATTGAAAGACGCGGGTGAACGTCGATTTAGACTACCGGGGACCGCGTGGCTACGGGGAGAATCCGATTAAGGCCAAGAATAAATTTCCATCCCCCTGAGTGGAGGGTATGGATCGGCCGTTGGAACGATGGGCCCCGGTATCGGGATCGTATAAGAACGGCAACGAGCACCTTCATAACCAGCCATCAACGATCGGGACCACGAATTACCTAATCTAAAGCTCTTTACGGGGGCGGCGTTAGTCGCTAAGAAACCAATTAAGGTCACCGATAAATCTCGGACGACCGCGGTCTTCGTTGCGCTGCAAATTCTCCCGCGGCTCGAGTTTCAGGCAGGGTGTGCTTTAAAGTAGGTGCGCGGGGTGCTCTGAACTCTGGCCACGTCGTGTCTTGAATATTAGAGTGCGGCGTGGATCTATTGGGAGCCGCAGAGGCGGTTCGATTGGAAAACGGGAAGGAAAAGGTACTCACTCGGTCTGGTTGTCCTCGAAGGTGAGAGAGCCCTCGGTGTGCGTGTACTGCTTGCCAGGCTTAGCCGTCCCTTCGATGGTGCGATAAGGGATGACCACGCGTCCCCTGGCGCCGCTGTACCTCACCACTCCCAGAGCATACTGGCCCACGCTTTCCACCAGATCCACGTCCCGCTCGGGGAAGCCGAACACACCGCTGTGATCGTCGTCGAGGATCATCACCGTGGCTAGACTTGGGGACACCAGCATGGCGGGCTGCGACGCGTTGCTCAGCCTGAAAGCATACCCATCTTGATTATTTTTACAAGCTTTTATTTAGTTTCACTTGTCGGTTCGTTAGTAAGGGTGAAATTTTGTAAACTAATTTTCACCCACTTCCATATATTCGATCGACTTGAAACTTTGCACACATACGTAGTTCCGATGACAATATAATATTTTCACTAAAAAGCACGAAGTAATTTGTATCTAAAAAGTGTAAAATAAAATGTATCAAAGTATAGCATTATAAATATTTATATAAGAAGGGCATTTCAATATTTACGCCTCACGCTTTTATTTCTATAGTCATATGAGGGAATTCTTTTAAGCCAGTCATTTAGGTCGATGTTAAAATTATTTTTTTCCTTTTTAATACATTTAAATAAAATCTTGTTTCTTTTAAAAAAAAAATATGTTTACACAGCACGAGGATTTTTTAAATATTTAAAATTTCTATAGTGTTCCTTACGGGTTACAATCTTCCTTCTCAATATCATTTATACATTTCTTAATGTTATACTTATTTTAACTCTGCTACACTATAATTACTTTTAATCTTTCTTATTTGCTATCGATCCTCATTATTACCTTCTTTCTATTTACTACCTTATATCTAAATCATTCTTCCCTCATCCCTTATCCCCGCTCTTCTCTCCTCCCTCTCCGTCTAACTTTCCCTCGTTCCACTGTCCTCCAAAATTCCCCTCCTTCTCTTTCCTACCGCTCTCCAATACACGTTCCCACTTCGAGGATTCTTTAAATATTCACCCACGGATGAGCCTTTCGTGTTTCTCTTTCGGCCTCTCAGCGCGGCCCGACGTATGGACCTGCGGGGCTGGGATTCGAAAGTGGAATCGTGTTTACGTAACACAGTTTTCCCCTTTTGCGCTTCAAACTCGATCCTTGAGGCACCGATACGTAACCGAGAATCACCTTGCATGTTAAAAGCTAAACGCGTTACGAAGCTTCTGGCGGCTGAGCAAATAGATTCGTAAGCTACTACAGAAGCTCCAAGTGGCTCTCTGTTTCCGTTAATCCGCAATCGATGGGCCGAAGCAATCGCGACAGTCGAACGCCGCGTCGAATCCGTATGATGAATATGCAAGATATTCCAGCGGGCTCGCAATGATTTTCTCCTCGACCCGATTCGACACACGGGGCGGATTCTTCGCCAAGTAATAATCGGGGGTGCGAAAGAAAGCGGCGTGGTATTAGTGTTCCCCCTTATCAAGCCTCGTTTATCTCGTTGGCCCGCGAGCACGAACGCTCCTCGGTGGAAATAGAATCGCGGCGGATTCGTTCGCAGCGGAACGGAAAAAAGGTCCACTCGTATCGTTAGATCGCTGCTGATTATCGGGGAATTAAAATGGCCACGGTGGCCCCTCAGCAACGATTCCTTGAAACTTTTACGCCTCGTGGCGGAAGCTTGGATGGCCCTGAGAACGTCACGTTTCTTTCTTGCGCCTTTCCCTTCCCTTTTCACGCTGACCAACACCGTCGACTATGGTCGTTCGAGGCTTTGGAGCAGATTAGTCTTGGGCGAACTTTAGACTCAAAAGCATCGATGCCAAGTCCACGGGAAGCTTGCTTCTATATTCTATAATAATAGCTGAAGATTTTGATCGGTCAAGGGAAGGATTAATTCACACATTCCGAGAAAAGTCACAATCAGAGTTGGGCATTATTCGAATAATCTTCGAATAAGAATTTGGAATGACACGAAGTTATTCAAGAATATCGAATAAACTTTTTTTCGGATGACCTCGAATAAGATATCTCGAATAATTTTTTATTCGAACAATGCCAAACTCTGGTCACGATACACCTCTAAGAGCGCTGCTAGCAGCTCTAAGCTTGATTCAACACGAGTGTTCGACAATATCCCGTCGAGGATCAGACAATCCCATCCGGTAGCTCTTTCCCTGCCGTCGTAAACGAGAGGTCAGTGCTGATGAAATTCAGCAAATCCACGTATTTCACTGCGAGCCGGCAGTCGAGGAAAACGGAGGGCTGACAATCTAGGAAGCGATTGCGCGGGATTACGGGCGGAAAAACGTGGAGCGCATCCAGCTGATGCGCGAGGAAAGTAAGAGCTATGTCGCGGGGCTATCTTCCCTTCCGAACAACATTCGGACGCGTTTAAAATGCATGAGAAAAATAAGGAACGCGACCTGACACCCGCTAGATTTTCACTCAACGAAACGCTGTAATTAGCATACGGTTTAATTACCCGAACAGATCTAGTGGAACGATAAAATTACCATAATTAAACGAGTTCGCAGGACGTTACAGATCTCAAGATACCAAGCACACCCGCTGTTCTTTAGAGTTCTCGGGGAAACTTTCAACGCTTTCCCAGAAAATCCAGGTCCTTCTCTTACGTTCTTTCCTCTACACACGCCGAGTTAGGTCCAGTTAAGGATGTATTGGACATACTTTCAAAATAGTGCCAAATTGATGAAAATTTGTGAGATTGTTCTTTTTAATCTTTCTGAGTTGCTCCAAAAATTTTAAACGAATTCACTAAACGGTTACTGAGTTATAACGAATTTAATTTTCACTGATTTTACACGTACTTTTATGGAAAGAGACGATCTTGACGGATAAACCATCTGAAAAAATGTTGAAGAAATAGTGCCAATGTTTTCAATTTTTTTGTACATGCAGTATATGGATAGATGAAAATATCTGCCGAGTTTCAATTGTTTTTACTACACCCTTTTAAAGAAATAAATTATAACTTGAGAAAATTGTGAATTCTGGGCATTTTCACTGGCAAAAGTTTAGCAAATAATGCTTGAGAAAGCATTTGTAAAGTGAAAGATACCTTCCTAGGATTAAAAATAAGACTCCAACTGTCGTTCGAATTCCTCACATCTAGATTTACTATGCGTAAGACGTAGATATTCAAGTATTTCAAATTTCATATACTTTTGTCTGATATTGTACGTCCGATGCATCCTTAAGACCTTTAGAGACTCTAAGCATTTAAAAGACTTCGAGGCCCCTTATACAGGGTGATCAGTCTCTTAGGCATTTCCGATAATTTGACTAAAACGTGTTTCTAACAAAAGTTAGATTTTAAGATAAAATTTGGATAAAATTTCTACGGTGAAATCTGCCTTCTTTCTCTTGATGACCTAAGCACGTGCTTATTTCCCTTATTGGTTAATCCAGCACTGGCTTGAGGCATTTAAATCAAAAGTCAGTGGAGTCCGTCCAGATTCCAGCATCTCTCGAGGACCACCCACCTCCGAAATCTTCGTGGGGGACTCGAGGCGCCTGGTAGCTATCGCGAGCCATAGTCGAGGGATCAAAAGAAGCGAAAAGGAGGGAAAGATACCCAAGAATCGTCGACGCGTCGGAGATAGTCCAGAAAGCAGCAATTTCGTCGCTCTTAATCCGAGTGGCTCGTACTTGTCTCGAGTATCCCGGGAGTACCCGTCGGCATATTCCGGTCCCCATCTTCTTTGCCGGTCCACGCTTCGTTAGATAAGCCCGAGCACTCGCGAGGAGAGACGCGAGAGAGCCTGCCTCGCAATCTCGGCAGTTATACCGAGGCCGCGTCGCGACGCTCGAAATTGCGCGGCGCCGTTCATCGACCCCGATCGCCCGATACGCCTCTAATCCCTTTCGATCCGTTCTCCAAAACGACGGCCCGCTGTCCAGGGCCACGTGACGCGAGGTTCCCCTCCGCTAAAGCCAGATCCTCCCTGCGAGGCAGAAACTCATCGTCCACGATTAATCGACGGTAATTGGCGTCCCGGCGTGCATCGGCGTCGATGGAGCCGCGAATAAATGCCGGGTCCCTTTTGTGCGTGCAGTTTACTCGGTAATGAAGTTGCGCGCGCCATCCGGCCCCGAGCTAATTGAAAGATGCGCGCACCGACGATTATCAATTTGCTCTCGCCGCGGGTCGGATTAAACGCCGCGATCCAGCCATCGCCGGCGTCTCGATTCCGATGCGCTTCCTGTTTTCGTCTGGGCAACTGGGTCGCTCCCTGTTCCGCGAACCTCAACCCAGAGGACCGGGGCAAAGTGGCGTTTTAACCCTAGAGTGGGCGCGTAGCGGTCTAAATATTTTAGATACCGCTGAATTTTTAGTACTCTGCTCTCACGCTAGCCGATTATTTTAGCCTAAGAAATAAAACAGTAAATCCGAAAAAGACGAGGACGAAGAATAGAACCAAAATTAAAAAAATTAATGTTGATTTATTTGAAAAAAAGAACACAATGTCATAAATGAAAAAGCAATACACATGTACTGCCTTCGGAATATTTTTCTTATTACACTTTTATTGTATATATTAATGAGTTATCACCTATACATTAATAATTGGTGTTACCAAGATTATAATATTTCAAATCCAGAAAAGAACTCTAAGGTTAAATGCGAAATGAAAATGAGGAGAGACTTCAACTCCAAAGACCACTTTTGCAATATTATTATTCAACAAATCGCCACAGATCCAGAGTAGATTCAAGATTCACCCGTGAAAGGTCCCACAGAGAAGTTTCATTACGCAAGCTTGCCTCCATCGTCGCATTCAGAGCACAGTTTTCCCAACTACCCTGCGTGAAATACTTGAAAAGAACTGAACAGGCAGGATCGGCAGTACATAATCGTCGGACTTGTCTCGCGGTGCTGGTTGACAGAAGTATGTGCGCCGCGTTCGAGTGCACCCCCTCGATCTCGGCGCTCATTACACTCGATGATCGTTAAAACAATGCGCAGCGGCGTTTCTTTTTTATTTGTAATTTATCTCCGCTCTGACCGGATATTGTTCTCCGACCTCGACCCAGTTCCATCGACAGCGAGAAACGCTTTTTTTTCAGGGTCCAATCTGCTTCGCGAAACAATGGAACGTTTCGTGGCATATTTTTTTCCCGTCCCCTCTCTTTCGCTCGCAATCCCCTAAACTCTAAACCGTCACCGAGCGAGACGCGCTGCACGGTTTTTCAAGGTCCGACGATGTTTGACGGAACGACGAAACAACGCTGCCCCATTGTCCATTTTCTTCCTCCGCCTGTTCTCGTGTTTCCCCAGACGAACACGATACTGCCACCCAGCTACTCTTCGCGCTCCTCCGCACGCCTGTCTGCTGCGGATTCAATCCTCGTCGGCGGACAATTGAAACGTTTTATGTAGGGCTTTCTTGGGTCGGATATTATAGCGAGCTACTATCGATCAGTGGGACAGGATGCATTCTTGCAACGAGACAATGTGATTTCTTTGGTGTAGGTAGAGGAGGAAGAGGTTTGGAGGTGCGAGTTGAAGGTAGGACTGAAGGGGAGAAACAGAGTGCGCGTTTTGTGTTGGGCCTGCTAGGGAACTCTTCAGTAAGACTGTATACACCATTTTTTTTGCAAAATCTAATGTGTTTTTTTTACAACCAATTCTTTATTTCAAAAGTACATATATTCAGCAATTCTCCTTCAGTAATGTTGTTACACAAAAGCATTAAAAAAAGAACGAATAACAGCTAGGTATTGTCCCGGAAGCTATTTTCTTAAAGGCGCTGCGCGGGGAGCTTCATTTCTCCGAGCCGGATCATGGGAAATCAAAAGATCAAGAAGATTCTATTAATACTCGAGTTTACCCTGTTCGTGAACGAAGGATTTTTCAAAAAATTGATTTTAAACAAAATACCGGCCGTTTAATCCTAAAACACAATTTTTCGATGTCTAAATAATTTTCCTTGATTAAAATAAGTTTTCATAAAAAATTATCCTTCCTTCACTAACACGATAAACACGATAGATTAATAGAAGCTTCTTGACTTTTTAATTTCGGATGATCTGGTTAGGAGAAATCATGCTCACCGCAAAAAAAAGTAGCTTCTGGAAGAGTGGCTGTTATTCGTTCATTTTTTAATATTTTTCTATAATAAAATTACTGAGCTCGTTATATGAAGGCACTTTTAAAATAAGATATGAGTTGTAAGAAAAACACATTAGATTTAAAAAAAAACTCCGTGAGATCACGTTCTTTTTGGCTTGCCAACTAGGCATGACCCTTAGACGCTCACTACGCCTCGTCTCGGCTCATTTTATTTTTCCTATGATGCTAGCCTTATCCATTTTGACAATTTGACAATTTAACTCACACTACGCTTAAGCGCTAACCCGATAGGAAGATCTCCTCGAGACAATTTTATGAATGAGTGGATGCAATGCCAATATTCTTAAAACTGTCACTCCCGTTGCCAGTGAATTCTATAGGAATCGGTAATCGAGGGAGACCTTTCCGAAAGAGTGGAACCTTGTCCTTCCTGTCCACTCTTGTCCACAAATTCCCTCACTTGGTCCACGCTACGAGTTCGATATTTACTCTACTTTGTATCTATTCTACCCACTTCACCCCCCGGCAGAAGAGTGTCAAAGAAAGGCGTCTAAATTTTCCCAGAAACTAGTGATCCACGAGATCCAGTGAAACAGTCCCAAAGAACGCAACCAGTATTATCGACTATCGAGTATCGACTCGCGTGGGCAACCGATCGAAAAGGTCAGGCACGTGCCCGGCGCTCGCTCCAAACTTTTCACAGCCCAGCGGACCAACTTTCCTTTCACCTTTCCCCGGCGGATTATCCGACCTTTAATGCGATTTCCAGCGCGATTCCTCCACCCTGCATAGCTATGATGCCCAGGGGCGTTCACGGGGTCGTTAAAGTTCCCGTGGTTATTGACCGTGGCCATAAAAGCGTGGTACACGTAGCTCTGCAGCTGCGAGCGCCCTTGATCCATTCCCCCCGATGTCTTTGGCGGTCGTTTAAGCAGCCTCCCGCTCCCAGAAAGAGCAAGTGGCTCCCGTTTAATTGCGAAGTCTGAGGCTGCGCCCTCTCGCCAATCGCAGACGGATTTGGCGAAGTTGAGGGATCTATGATAATGAAGCAAAGTGTCCTCAACAAGATGAACCCCCGGCCCTAGTCTCAAGAACAGTTACAAGATCTCGGTCCCCGTGGAGGGTCCCTCGAATGGCGAGAGAACATCTTGACGTCTGTTTTTGTCGAGCAAATGCTTGCCGTTTTCAACTGCTTTGCAGTCTCGTCGAGGTGGTCGCGAGCGTGACGTTTCAGTCGTTTGACCGCGAATGTTCTGCACGGTGACCTGGAATAGAGCTCGATTTCGGTAACCGCTGCTGGAAGCGCCTGAATCGAGGTATCTACAACGGTCGGCGTGGAAGAAAACCGCGAATCGGTAGTGAATTTAAGAGGAACAGACGCTAGGGGTGGCTTTGACCGAGTTGGAGAGATTGATTGGATATAATGTAGACGATGAACAATGCGCTGGACACGAGAGGTCCTTTATTTAGTGCATTAGCGATTTTCGAAGAGGATAAACACAAGGTAAAGACTCTCCTCACCTGATGTAGAAGTGCTCGTCCTCCTCGAACAGCTCGTCGTCGATGACGGACAGCTGGATGGTCTTCCTGGTTTCGCCAGGGTCGAAGGTCAGAGTGCCCTTGGCGCTGATGTAGTCGGAGCCAGCCTCGGCGGAGCCGTCCTCCGTGCAATAGTCGACGGAGCAGGCCTTGTTGAGGTCACCGCCAGCCCTGGTCACTCCCACCTCGAAGGTGCCAACGTTCTCCATCACGGTGTAATGTCCAGGCTCGAAGAAGATCCTCATCGCGTTCACGTTCTCGATATCAATGCTCTCTGCCTCCTGCCTCTGCAGCTCGGCCTTCACCTCGCTCAGATCGCTCTGGGCCCTTTCGCTGATCTTCTTGCTGAGATTTCCCGCCCCGACCATCTTCCTGGTGGCCTGCACCCTGTAGAAGGCTCTGCTCTTCGGCCCCTTGCCGAGCACCTCCTCGTGGGCCATCACCTCGAGCTGCTCGAGAGGCAGGGTGGGGTACTTCTTCCTCAGCTCCCTCAGCGTGTTGATGTAATCCCTCCTCGTCTGCTCGAACTCCTTCGCCTCGGGCGTGTCGCCGTCCATCATTCTGTGGAAGCTGTCCTGCTGCGGCTTAATCTCGAGCTCGACGCCGCCGTCCGAGTCGCCGGCCTCCGCCTGCACGATCACCCCTCGTTTATTCATCCTGTAGCCTTTGTGCAGGTACTTGTAGATGAGGAGCCGGCGATCGGCTATGTAAGCGGTCAGCACCGTCGCCGGGAAGAATGAGAAGGTCAGCACGCCCTCCCACACCTCGAGTACGCCGGGGCTCGACACCTCTAGAATCAAGTACAGCCAGACGTAAGCGAAGATACTCCAGGTGGCGGTGACGAAGAACACCCTCAGGTGCTTGATCTTCCTCGTTTCACCGTTGGGTATCACGAACACGCACAGCGCGATGATGACGAAGAGATTGTAGGCAGCGGAGCCGACGATGGTACCGGGGCCCAGCTCCCCGGCCTGGAAGTTCTTCGCCCAGATCTCGATGATCGACAATAGGATCTCCGGCGCGCTGCTGCCCAGCGCCATCAGCGTCAGGTTCGCCACCGTCTCGTTCCACACTCTCACGATCACGATCTGCGGCTCCTTGCCCTGGCGGCGAACCACCAGCTCCTTCTCCTTCGACGTGATCACCTCGATCGCCGCCATGAACCGGTCGCTGATGATCGACACGCCGATGAACAGGTACAGCAGCAGCAGGAAGTACACCAACCCGCGGAAGATCACGTCAGACAGATAGAGATTCTCCTCCGGGCGCCACACCGGGATCATCAGGCCGGGCTCGCAGCGGGCTGAGTAGTTCCCCGACATCTTTCCCTCGCTTATCGCCCTCGCGGTTATATACTCGAATACAGTTACGACGAAGCCGAGCCGCTTTCAAATTAGACGAGCAGAAGGGACCACTTCGATTTCACTCGGCGAGAAGTAAGAAGCTTGCCCCGGCTCGCGGATACAGCAACGACGCTCCGGACCACCCCCCGGCGATGGACAACTCGCGTACACCCGCGTGAACCCGCGTCTTTCTCCCGTCTCGACGCTCGGGGTCTCAGCAGCGTTCCTCCATCGGGCGATCCAAGCCCCAGGGTCCTCTGTCCGTTGGGTGTCACACGCACACTTGCCGTAAAGCCCCCCTCGGAATTTCACACTCTCTCACCACGCACTTCACCCAACCAATCCCTGTTTCCCTTGGCTCGCCTCTCCGTTCCCCTGCGCCCTGCAGGGTAGGCGACTCTATCGGCGATCGCGTAACGACCTGTTGTTAAGGGAGTCGCGCGTCTGTCACCCTGACGAGGCCTGCGGCATCGGTGGCACGCGGAACCGGCTACCGGGGGAACTTGCCGATAGCACCGCGACAGCGAGCTCCCATCACGAGCAGGACACCTCGAGCACGGGGCGACAGAACCGTACCGGGCCGTGTTCGAACGAACACTGAAAGAGGAGAGAGAGAAAGCGAGGAAGGAAGAGGAGAGCTGGGTGGGAGGCAGAGAGTCTCGAGCTGGCTAGACGCGGGAGACCTCGCCGCTCTGTCCTCCTCTGTCCTCCAGTGTCCTCCTCTGTCCACCGTGGCTGCGCCGATTCTACCTACCCCTGTCGTCTTCCCTACCCCCGTCGACGCGCTCCTTCTCCAGCTACGCCGCGACACCCTCGATTCATCTTTATCGGTCTCGTGCCACTTGGACAATCGCGATATCTCCCGTCTTCCTCCCACGTTCGCGCGTCCCCTGTCCTCCTCCACCATCGGAGTCCTCCCTCTCCCTCGTCGAGCATCCCTGCCCGAGCGGGCGCATGCGTTCCCACCTATTCGTCCACCCTCTCTTTCTCCACCCCCGACCGACACCCACGCCATCCACCCGATCGTCAGGGGAGGCCACCCTCTCCCACCCCTCTACATCTCGCCTCTCGCCTCTCTGGCCGGCTTGGTCAACCTAGGCCATACCTAACTGGATGGTACCGCGCTCTCGCCTAGCGTTACGCTTCCTTCCTTCTTCCACGTACCCTGCCTCCCTCCCCCCCTTTTCCTTTCGTTTCTTCCTCCGGTTCGACGGTCGTTGACGGTCTTCCGTTCGTCGCTGCTCTTTGAACTCGCCACAGAGAGGGTGAATCGATGCGCGGCTCCACCAGAGACGCCTTCCTCCGCGAGCTCCCGCTAGCCCCGATAAACATGGGTCCGCTAACACCGTCAGTGGCGGGTTTAAGAAAAAAGGCCCGGGTGACAAACGTTCTGAGGGGTCAATTTGGGGGGGGGGGGGGGGGGTTGAAGAGGCACTTTACTAAAAACGGGCTCAGTGTAATAATGCAGAAAAAAAGTATGGTTTGGGTAAAATCATAATTTCTTTTTTAAGGCTGGGATCCTAGAGGGGCCTTCTGGGCAGGGGCCCAGTTTTCGAAAAAAATAATAATAATTCGATATAAAATAATAATAATTTTAGTTTACTAAAAACGGACTAAGTGTAGTAGTACAGAAAAAAAATATAATTTGGATAAAATCATCATTTTTTTGTAAGAATGGACCGATGGTTTAGATTTGGGTTAGGTTCTTCTGGGCAGGGTCCCAGGCGGCAACTGCTCATCCACCGCCCTGTTAAATCCGCCACTGAACATGCTTTTGCAGATTTAACAGACCGATCCAAGCCACTGTACCATTAGTCAGAGGATAGGGAAATCTTTTCAACACTTTCACCCACTGTCACTGCTGGTGACAAAAGGATCAACCCCCTGCGCGCCAAGCTTTGCTTTCCACCGTCGCGCCGCGAGAGGTGTCGTTCTCATTGTTGCCCTGAAAATTGGCGGCGGGGGTTCGGAAATGGGAGGAAGAGGGGCCAGTGACACGAGTGCCACTAGTATTTCGCCCTTGTTGTATTTATCACTCGTTGACCCCCCATGGCCCCACGAGTACCGCCGCTGAGTGTCCTCTGTCAGCTGTAGCGAGATACATTAGGACGAGCGAAGGAACGAGGGTCGGAAGAGGGGTCAGCAGAGACGAAAGGAATGTCCTCCACTCAGCAGCCCGTTTCGTTTAATGGGGCCTAGGCAATGCGCGTCGCCCCCCGACCCCTGGAATCAGGGCTTCCAGTAAACGAAAATGTAAAGCTCCAGGTATGTACTTCCTGAAGTTTGCCTTTCAAAGAGCTCACCCTCGTTCTGCCCCCTTCTCGCGGGGAAACAAAAACTGCTGCCACCATCGGGGTCTATGTTTCGCCAGGAAAGCCTTGAAACTGCCTCGAGTAACTTGGCCAACTTTTCATGTGGAGTGGCGCGCGAGAAGGGTTGAAAAGTTTTCGGGGTACATTGTGGAGTGGGTCAGGAGCCATTGTCACGTAAATGTCTCGAGGACCATGGAAGTGATCGGGTGCATGGCAACAGTCCTGCACCCAAGGATCGTCTAGGAATCTTCCGAAGCCCATTTCGCCCGGCTCAGAGCACAGCTCGATTCGTTATTGGGCGGATCGTGGTCCTCGAGCGTCGTCAGACCATCGCGGGTCAAATCAATCTCGTTATTCGCCGAGGACAGCCGCTTCAGCAACGTCAAGCAGTCGAACGACCTCCGAGTCCGATGGCAACTCGGTGACAAGCCCATTAAAGGACCTTCCAGAACGGAGATAACAGTACCACGATCGGGGAAGGAGTATCGCAGACGGACGAGATCGTTGAAGGCTTCCAGTTAAATAACTACTTATCGTCAGGGGAATCTTTCGTCGACGATGCACGGAAACTTGGTTTGAAATATCGGTCTTCGTGCATCTGGGGCTCGGATCTGTCCGTCGTGGCAACTTAAGAAGTTGGTGACGTTATTTATCGTAACAAATTGGACGAGGTGGCGTTACATAAGTCGCTGCAAATTTCTGCAGTGCAACCCTTCGTGTTCTACTTGAAGAGTCTCATCTGAAATCCCTTTTTCCGCAAGTTCTTCGCCAACCGTCGTTGCCTTTACACGTACCGTCTATCCTAACATTAAATACCCCCAAATTCGAAAAGAAAGTCTGCTGGAGCACTTTGATGGCAAGTGCACTAGCAGACCCGGGTCACCATAAATATCTTGAACCTCCCTTTTCCTTCTGGCATATAGTATCCCTCACATGACTATCTGCACCGTCGAGACCTGGTAGCTACACATTTGCAGTGACGTCGCCATCTAGAAGCACAGAACGAAGACTCGTCCTACCTTCACTGAACTGATAAGCTTGGTTTTGTAGCGCGACGAAGACTAAGATCTTCTGGGTGGAGACAGAAGAGGGGGATGGGGCCATGAGCCAAAAACGAAACGAGTTACCCTTGGGGGTGGTCATTGAAGAGGACGCCCCCTGTCTGAGGCACAGGGTTTTCCCGGTTCAAGGATGCTTCTAGATGCAACAAATCGAAAACTTGTCCACTTGATCCACTTGACAGGATGATCCACCATCGTCATGATTAATCAGAGTTGTTTAAAAGATCCAACGCGAGTTTCGTGGTGTTTATTGGCGATGGACACTTGAAGTTTCCAGATTGGTCAAGGTTAAAGGTAGCTTACCATCGCTACCATTTACCAGGATACAAGTCGGTCATGGTGGGTATTCCTAGGTCAATGGGGCTCGTTACGTTCCCCAGGGGGAACGTCACTGCCCTGGTCGGCCGTGGAGTGCTCACCCTTGAACGATTAGGGTTGATTATTGGAGACCGAATAATAGACGCGTCGGGGACAGCGTTTTCGAACTATTCAGCGATCTGATTGGGACGATGGAATAGGTTTCAATGCAGGTCGAGTCTAATTTTTAATGTAAAAATGGAGGAGTTGATGTGGTAAATAATGTAAGTGCCAGAAGTGAAATTCTTCCGTATTTCCTTCTTAAACAAAGCGATGTTGGTGTTAAGGGGGGGGGGGCTCTATTTAGGACGCTAGGAATGAGGTGATTCTTGGGAATTTTTTTTCTAAGAATCGGTTAAGTGGATTTTTTTCAAACTTTTAGGGTATTTTAGTTCACATTCAAACAATAAAAGTTAATTTTTACGTTACAGAATGTTCGGTAGAAATGAAGATATAGGAACACGTTCGTTGGGACTCGCGCGCCGGAGTTGCAAATTAGCGATTGTAATGATGGCCCCATTTCTTCCCTGAAATGAAAAAACCAGGATTTTCTTATTTCTAGTATAATTACATTGTCGATGAACATACGACATTGATAAATAAATTTAATTGAACAACTCTTTTTCCATATATAGTACGAAATATATTGGGGCAGAATCGTAACTTTTTTTTTCAAGTCCCACCAATTTGTCAACTTTTAACTTTTTTTTCGTTTGTTAGGTTCATCGACAATGTAATTATACTAGAAATAAGAAAATCCTTGGTTTTTTTATTGCAGGGAAGAAATGGTGCCACCATTACAATCGGCAATTTGCAACTCCGGCGCGCGATTTTCTACCAAACACTTTATAACGTAAAAATTAATTGTTATTATTTGAATGTGAACTAAAATACTCTGAAAGTTTGGAAAAGATCCACTTAACAGTTTCTTAGAAAAAAATTACCAAGAACCTGAAAAAAATTATTCTAGCGTTTACCACTGCGTTCAGCATGGAATTTACATCCTTTTCCACTAAAAAGATCATTTTCAATTTATTTGGCACTTACATCGTTTACCATTTCAACTCCTCAATTGTAAAGATACTATTTCTGCCGTCGACTAAAGAAGTGGCTTCTCTTCTGCTCGCTCTAAAAGGTTTCGGTTGATAGAAGCAGGCGAAAAGTGGTTACAAAAACTCTGAATATTTCTATTCACCTGTACAGGATACAATAACTGTGGAGAGGAGAGTGGAGCGAACTTCGGATAAATATTTGACAGCGTTCGTTACACGAAAGCAACATTTATTTTTTATCAGCAATCTTCCTTATACAGTCTGATACTAAAGCTACAGTGTTAGTATGAATGCGCGTATTGTTAGTTAGTATTTCTCCTAGCGTGATATCAAATGGCGTACAGTTAGTATTTCGGTTAGTAAGCTAAAGCTACTCGCGATAATGATAGGCTGCGTTAAGTTCCGACGCGTTTAAGCGGCCATTCTACTTTGGACGGCCGAAAAATTAAGCTACTTTTACAGATTTTGTTCTGTAATTTGTGATTTTGTTTTGTAAATGTAACATATAATGAAATAAAGCTTTTTCGTATTTATTAAGCTACTCTTATATTATACAAAAAAAATTAAAAAGGAATTTTTAAATTTGTTTTAAATGTTTTTTATAGTGTCAATATGGCACCTAAAAAAATGTATGTTCGTGGCGCAGGTGATTTCCCCACTCAGGCTTATCTGAAACAAAAAGTTCCAAAAGATTCTTAATCTGTAAGTGTCTTTATCGGCCGTGCCTCAATTAACAATTTTCGTTGAAAAATAACAAAACGGCGCCGGTTTGAAAACAAAGTATGCCAAAACACTCAAAAGCGTGTTTTCTCGGATATTCCGCGAGAAGAATCTCGGTTATTTTTCGACAAACATTTTTAATTGAGGTACGGGCGATAGCGACACTCGTACAAATTAAGAATCTTTTTAAGAATTTTCTGATTCAGTTAACCCTGAACTGGAAAATCATCTCCGCCACGAACATACCTCTGTTTTAGTTGCCATATTAACAGTATAAAAAAACATTTAAAACAAATTAACAAAAAATCTTCTTAAATTATTTTTGTTAATATAAAAGTACCTTAATAAATTCCAAAAAGATTTATGCCATTATATCTTGTATTTACTCAGAAAAAAATCTTTAAAACTAACTTAATCTTTCATCCAATCAAATTAGAATGACCCCTCAATTTCGAAGCAAGATCTCCGATCTTTATGTCGCAAAGATTAACTGCAAAGACCCCGTAAAGCGTCCTTAAAGAAAAGCACGTGAAATCGTATTTACCCGGAACCTCCTTCCTGACTATCGTTATTGTTAGATTCGTCCGACTGTGGTTCGGCATTGTCCCCGTCACATAAAGGAGGCCAGTCCTGCAAAAATATGACGAGGCGCGGCAGTAAGTGCGGCCGGATCCAGGCGACCTCGAAGCTCAGCAGCGGGTTCTCCTGAAGGTGCAGCTCTCGCAGACTCTCCGACTCCATCTCGTACAGCCCATTCAGCTTCGCGATGTAGTTCTTCCTCAGCAGAAGAGTCTTGAGGGACCTCGAGGCCGGGACCAGCAAAGCGGGGAACTCGATGATGAGGTTGTGAGACAGGTCCAGCGTCCGCAGCGACTGCAGGTTCACGAAAGCGTCAGCGTCGACATTGGTGATGAGGTTGTGAGCCAGGTGGACCGTCTCCAAGTTCTCCAGCGCCGAGCAAAAGTTCTGCTTGATGATGGCCACGATTTGGTTACTGGCCAGGTCCAACCGTTTCATATTGCCCAAGGGACACACGTTCGGTACGGAGGTGAATTGATTGTGGCTCATGAAAAGCTCCTTCATTCTGGGCAACCCCTCGAACAGCCCGTTCGGCAGCTTCCCTATCTCGTTGTTGGACAGGTCCAAAGAGGACAGCTGACTGGTTTTCATGAACGTATCCTCCGCCACTTCGCTGATACTGTTGCGAGACGCGTTCAACTTCAGCAAGCTGGTCGCCTTGTCCAACGGCAAGGAGTTACCGTCGCAGCTCGCGCCGCACAGCTTCTTGATCATGTTGCCGCTCACAGACAGGTCCACGATCTTCTCCAGGTAGTCCTCTTTCACGCTCTCGATCGAATTATCGTCCACGTGGAGGAATGACAGGGTGGGCGCGTCGTCGAGGAAATCGAGCGACTCGATGTTGTTCCCGGAAATGTAGAGGCGGGCCAGTACAGGCGCTAACGTTTTCAGGTTCACAGTGAACGTGCTAATCCCGCTCCTTCTCAAAGACAGCTCCCGCAGGTTCGGTATCGGGTCCAGCACATCCTCGAGGGCACTGCTGTCGTTTTTGTTCCTGTCTATGATGAGCGTGTGCAAGGCGCCGAGATTGTTGAACCACAACAGCTTCTCGGTTGCGATGTTGTTGCCGGACAGGTCCAAGTGATTTAGCCCCGGTACCGATTGAAACGCGTTCGGGGAGACCTCGGTGATGTTGTTGTCGTTGAGATGCAGCTCGATCACGTTCGGGTTCTCGATGAAAAAATTGCCGACTGTCTTTAACCCTATGCGCGTGAAATTTATCTTTACACGCTGCTCGATGACCTCGCACTGTTTTATCGGGCAACTGAGACACACTGGACGAGCTGGAGGAACTTCAGGACGTGGAGGATTTGTGTCAATCCACGACACTGGTGGCGTAGTCCTGCTAATGTGTGGCTTGTGTCCGTTGCCCTCTTGGTGTCTGTACCGGTGGTGTTCGGCGCGTGAAGGATTTTCGGGAAGCGGTGCCACTGGCGTAGTTCGGCTAAGGTGTGGCTCAAGATTGTTGTTTGACTCGGGATTGTGTCTAAACCAGGAATTATCGTATCCGGCGATCAGCTGCATGCTGAAGAGGTGTAGGATGAGCAGGGTGATCCACAATCGGGCCACCGTCATCTGCGAACATGAATCGAAGAGACTCGGTGAACTTGCGACAGTTGCCGTATAAGAAACTAACACATAACACTGTCACAGGCTACGGGGAAGTCAAAGCGAACAGATGAGAAATCATATTTCGCGTAATTGACGAGGCATTATAGAAAACACTGGAAGTGCCAAAAATCAAATTCTATATTGTAGTATTTCCATTGGCATGTAGAATATTTTCTGGCAATTTTTTTTTTAATTTTGGCACTGTGTCTTCTACGAGGACTCTTCAATTCATCCGCGGAACACTGACGCTAGGATTACTCACGTTTGGAAACTGCGTGGAAAACACAACTGTTTCGGAGACTATAATAATCGCGGATTGTGTCTTTTGATCAGCACGTTCGAACGACTTAGCACCTTCTGTCCTGTTGACTCTAATTTAGCCGCTTATAAAGTGGCGATACTTCCCAGGAACTTCAACGCCGTGAAGAAACCAGGGCCGTAGATAGAGATTTCTTACCTCTGTTACTTCTTCGCCCTGTGGCTATAAAATCACACGGCTCTATGAAGACTTTTGAGAATCCTTGACTGTGAACGGGTTATCCTTTTTAATTCTAAGACGGAGGAATATGAATTAAGTGCCATTCAGAAAAGTGGGGAAAATGATGTGCACTGAAAATGGGCAAATGGGGAGACAAGAAAAAGCAGTGCATTCTTGCATTTTCGTAACCAGGTCTTCCGCTGTAAATTATTTATTCGTCCCCTGACGAGCCAATTTCCGCGATCCACCTCTCTGCTCATTCTCCAAGCCGATCGTCCTGGCAGCACGACTAAAAGACCTGCCACGTTGACAGCGAATTTCTGTTTGCGCGGAAGAGAGAAAACGAAGGCACCGGGCGAAAGTTAGAACTGATTCGGCACTTGGCTGAATTAATTGCTGAGATCAGGCGTGCATCGTTCTCGAAAGACTATCTCTAACCGCTCGAGTTTACGAAGGTATCACGATGACAGCGCGGCATATCGTTCTGGCATATTTAGTTACACGAAATCGCGGCATCGCGACTCCATCCGCTGGGCGATTGAGTATACGCGACAGAAAAGAAATAGCTGATACGCTGAGAAACGGTCCCTCTCGAGATTAGCCGCTGGTGGATGTAAAAGAATGCGCGAAAGGTATTCTTGACGTGGAAAATCCACGGTGTTTTCATTGAAAAATGAAATCGTCACACCCCCAATTACTGCCATTGGGCTAAATTTGCGAGCTCAAAAATTTTGCAGATACTTTTATCATTTAAGGACATTCTTTCGGTCTGTTTCTTTATGGAAGGGGAAGGTCCTGCATTCCTCTGCGACACCTTGAAAAATCGATTTCTTTTTTCCATTTTTCGAAAATATATGTATTTATTTGAAAACGTACTTTCTATTAAGTTTTGGAAGAGACATTTTAAGTATTGTGGCTTGTACAGCTCTTTTTGTACACCCCACGCCGCGAATGCTCAGAGTCCATGACAACTTTAAACGCGTTATCGTTTAAAAAATTGATGAGTTTATAATACTTTTTGTTTTATTAAAAAATAACCGACAGAAGAATGAGATTTCGGAATTTCTAATTCATGCATTGGCAGGTTTGCCAATTTTCAACATACCTAAATTATTTATTTTGCTCCGGACGATAAGGATAAACGTATTGATTAAGAATCATCTTGATTTTTTTGTTTTCGGCCACCCTGAGAGCTCCAATCATTTACGCCAGGGAGACACCATTTTTAAAACACGCGTCTATTGCGGGCGAGATAAAACCAAGAAACAATTAATTAAAACTCTAAATAAAATCTTGCGCATGACGAAACAGTAACTAAATAAACTACAAAAAGAGTCATATAGTCGGACGAAGGTATCACTTAAAAAAAATCATGAAAATTGATCAATTTTGCAGCGTTCACAGAGGGATGGCCCCTTAAGGGGTTATGTCTACCGGTGAGGCCTGAAAAAACATGTATATTCGAGAATTTTGGGGGGAAAACTTGAAGGCTTTTTCAATCAAACCCTTATGTATTCGAGAGTATACATGTTAAACTACATCTAGTATTTTTTGCGATGGAAAATATAAATAAATAAAAGAAATATCAGCGATCTCCTGGCAGCGATTTGTTTTCAGTTATTTGTGGCGGCCACTCTAATTTTGACCTGGCTTGTCCGAAATAAAAAATTCGTGCGAATTTAGTTAGTATATTAGATTATCTAGTTCTTAATCGTTCATTATCCCGAAAAATTAATTTGCTACAAAATGGCGGCTTCTCATAGCAAAAGTATCGATTTTCTCCACAGAATCTCTCTCATTTTTCATTATTTTTCATCTGTAAAATAAAAACTACGCAACGGAAATGAAAAGCCACGATTAAGGACTACTTAGATAATCTAATATACTAACTAAATTTCTTCGAATTTTTTACTTCTGATGAACCAGGTCAAAGCTGCAGTGGTCACCGTAAAGTGCTTAAATAAAAAAATGCTGCCGGGAAATCGCCTATAATTCCATTATTTATTTAGATATCGCATTGCAAAAAAGCTACAAGAACTTTTAAATATATACATTCGAATATACAACCGCTTATTTAAAGAAGTCTTTGAGTTTTTAAAAAAAATCTCGGAAATACTTGTGTTTTCAGACCTTAAAAAAAATTTATTATCTTGAATGATGTACAAATAGGAGAGAGTTGCCTGTATTGGACCGGTCCTAGATTCGACCATTTATGTATCGAGTGATATGATTTCTTCAATGTCGCACCTAAGTAGGATCATACACACTGTGCAAGTGTGAAACCCACCAACACAACGTACTATTGCACTACGTGGACCGTAAGATAGGGTAAACCAACTAGTGAATGACCGAATTATTGAATTTATGGACCTTTGAAATTTATACTTGAATATATTTATGTATAAGAATAAAACAATTATTGAAATTGCATTTAAATTTATTTTTCTTGAAATTTCTATAATAATAATTACTTATTCTTATCGTAATTTAAAAAATTCGATTATAAAATGCAAAACGTGTAAAAGTCCAGTAAAAGACCGCATAGTTTTAATCAGAATTGTACTTATTAATGTTTGCTTAATACGCGTAACTAAAAATATGGGATATTAAAAGTTCAACTACACTCCATTTGTAAACATATAATATTTTTAAATTTATAATTGACATTTCTTTGCCTAATGGTCATTCACTGGTATGCGATCAATTACTGGGTGGTTTACCCTACTTGTTTCTTCCTGTTTCTATTTTTTTTCAATGTCCTGGTCAGTGTTTTTTACATTGTATATTTAAATTCATTGGTTTTTAGGAGCGGTCCAATGTAGGAAACCGGTGGTCCAAATTACAAAACCGGTTGCCTGGAATGGACCGAAGTCATTACTTAGTTTAGTTTTTCTTTTAGATATTATTTTAATCACATATTTTATGAACACACTAAATACATGATAAAATCTACATAAAATATAGATCTTTTTCCTGTTTCTGTTTGCTTTCTGCAATGTGTTATACCCGTGTATGAGAGAAAAAAAAAAGTCGTCCAAAATAGGCAACCCTCCCCTACAGTCTAAAAAGTTTTAAACACTGTGACGTTTACTTTTTTGTTTCAAATAAAATCTTATAAATAACCTATTTTTTTAGTAATTTGGTGGGAGGGTACTTCCAATGTAACTTACATTTATTTGGATTACTAGGTGATGGATAAATAATCGACGATCAGAATATAGCTAAGCTTTAATTTTGAAGTAACGTTACACGTATAGTGTCTTGAATCAACTCTCCTGGTTAGCTCGATTGGACGGTTTATATATTTTATTAGAAGGGCGATTTTTCGGGGAAGGGGGTAAGTGCAGGGGTTGCTGACTATATTGGGAAATATCCGGGTGCGTGTCGCCAGCTGCATTTCCCGTATCTGCTTGGCGGTGCCGGTATCTTGTATGCATCCTCCTATCCTTAGAGATGGTACAAAGGAATGGAAAAATACTAAAATAGGCGTATGGGTCCTTAAAAACGCTCGCGACCCAGCAAATTTTTCCAAATAACTGAGATTGCAGCGTCGACTTCCGTACTCCAGGATTCCTCCTCTGTAAACTTAAATACCTCCAAACAGAGGTCCTCGTAGGTAAACAAAAATTAAACACTGCCGACACTCCCGACACACTGCAACACTTTTAAACAGTCGAAATTCCTTATTAGCTAGAAACGTCGGAATACATTTTGTTGGCAATATTGTCGATCGTCTTTGGAGCAGACGTGGACAATCTGCTCGCTTCCATAGATAAGCTAAGATCGGAGGTGCAGATAACAGGAAGGGGAGAACTTTTTCAGAATGCAAATTGCCATATCAGCGATTCGAAAGTTATACGCAAGGATTTCTCACTAATCCATGTTATCGTGAGTTGTACTTTTCTCGGGACTATCGTCGGTCATCCGAGCAAACAAAGTTCTTGGAAACGAATCTGCTGCGACGTCGATTAGATTCTAGGGGTTATCACCCGAGTCGCTGTCCACTCTGATAGTTTCATGTAACAGTTTAATTTACGATATACTCAAGTATGCATCCACGATAACTGATTGCAGAAGAAAAATTGCAGGCGTCTATGTAGCTGCGCCAGTCCAGGGTTACTTTCATCGACATCGTAACTTGGCTGATATTTTAATCGGTGGTAGACCGTCAAGTTCTCCGAGAGGTTGCAAAATATCTGAGAAACAAATACACCAAGTTCTTTATTTTTATTTTATTTAATGCTTGCGGGTTATTGTCAAGAACTAAGTAAAAAATTATTCAGATGATGTGACATTTTATGGTGGTGCATACTCTAAATATTTACAGAAACGAGTAATCTTAAATCTACAAACGGGATTTTTAAATTTTCATCACAGGCTCAGATAAAAAAGTTGAAAAAGCGATCTTCACTATTTTCTTCGCTATTCCGACCAACTGCAATTTTTTTTAAAACAACGAAACACGTCACCTATGTAGTAAACTCAGCGTGCGGAGCAATTAAGCTCTACTGGTGTGCGTGACTGAACGTCAGTTCACGCACACCATAACCACCACTCTGAAGGTGTTTTTCCCCCCTCCATTGTAGAGCTTAATTGCTCTGCACGCTGAGTAAACTAATCCTTCTAGCTTCTCAAACAAGCTAAAGTAATATCGACCTATTTTAAAAAAATTATTCTGTTTTAAAGGGTATAATTTTGTCCCCCACTGTATAACCGAGTATACAGTCTAGGTAATCTCTATGCATGTATTTAATACCACGGTTACTTACCAACGCGATGAAAGCCATCAACTAAAATGCCGCTCCTGTTCCGTCATTTTCAAATGACACAAACCGTACACTGGCTGGGTATCAGTTGTAGCGAACTTTGGTCAATTGTCTTGACCAAATTGTCTTTTATATGTAATTCGTTCAACGCCAACAGGGAAATTACCCTCATATCCCTGATACTCGCGAACTGATTTGATTTTAAATTTAAGTATTTTAAATTTTCAATATCCTTGGCCCATCCTTCAGGCAGGGACCGCAGCATATTTGCTGACAGATCTAGCTCTTCCAGCTGATGAAGTTTAAAAAGGGCAGTGTCGATGCTCCTTATACGATTTCCTCGCAGGCTCAATGTCTGTAGAGAACTCGGCAGAATTGGGTCCGCGATGGCTTCGATGAAATTATGACTCAAAGATAAACTTCTGAGCTTGGTTAAAAGCCGTAAGTCCGGTAACGTCGTCAATTCGTTGTGGCTTAAAGATAAAGCTTCCAAGGATGGTGTATTTTCTAACGTGTACTCGGATATCGAGCGAATTTGATTGAAAGATACATCCAGCTCTTTCAAAAAGGGGAAGTTTATTTGAAATAGGTCCCCCACTCTGTCCCGCAGAGAGCACTTTGAAAGCGAAAGCCTTCTTAAGGTGTTATCCGAATCGAAAATCTCTACCCTAACGAGAGGATTTTCATCCAAATATAGTTCTTCCAGATTTCCCACGTATTTCAGCTGTATGGTTTCGAATCTGTTTCTTTCGAAATGAAGGTTTCTTAAACTCCTCGGTAATCTTGACAGCATATAGCTGTCCGCGTGTGCTAACTCATTCTCTGTCACGTACAGAGTTGTCAGCCGAGGGAACGACAGATTGAAGTAGGGGTGGAAGAATTCGAAATTAACTCCGTTTAAGTGAAGACTTTCTAGGTTTGGAAAGTAGGCCTCGGACGTCTCCAGCATCATATTATTGATGGGCAGTTCATGCATCTGCCACATTTCATCGTCAGGATCTTGGTGATCAACAATAAGGACTTTCAAGCTCTGGTGCTTGAAATTTAGCAGCTGCTTGAACGGAATTTTGTTCCGCGCCAGATTCAAACACTGTAAATTTGGAACATCATCGAAGATGTCCGCGGGCACGTTTGAAATGGTATTGTTCTCTAGAGCTATAGATCTAATAGCTCTGCTTCTAACTGCTTTCTCCGGGACTTCAGTGAGTTTTAAATTCGAGAGTTTAACACTCTCCTCTGTTTCGCACCTCTCGGGGACCTGCTTCTTGATAATCGTATTCTCTAAATCCCTATCGACGACGTTAGGATCGAAGTTCACGGTACTGGCGAGCAGGCTCGGGACCAGGATCGAGAAGATCATAACGGTGCTTCTCCACATCATTTTCTATTTACCTGAAAAAGAAGAAAACACTATTGAGTTTGATTCGTCGATTTCCCTCGAACACCCCGCCACTGTGGGTCTTTGAAAATTCGCAGAAATCTCACCAGTTTCAGCGATAGTTTTGGATAGTTCTAAAATAGCACTGTTTCACTGGTTCTAAGCGAGAGGACGAGAGGGAGGGTATTAACAGCTCTAGTGTACTTCGACGGATTCAGGATCTGTTTACCACGGAGGTATTCAGTAGATAACTGCGAGGATCTCTTCGAGGCGAGTTTATATTCACATACACAGTTGCATATCGTCTATATTCTTTTAATGTTAATTAAATTGCTGATATAAAATCGTACGACTTAGGGGAAACGATAAACCTTATCAACCGTGCATCCTGACTGAGATTGGTAGCGCATAAACAGATTGACGTTTGTCCTCACTGTCATTCGCGGGAAAGATAAACTTCAACAACGTCTGCTTTATTTCCATCAGCACGCTGCGGATGTGCATAGCTTCCTTAATCAAATAATATTCTTCGAAGCAGATATTTGTGGTCGAGCTAATGATTATTCAGATATCTAAACCAACCCACTGAAAAGCAGCTATTTAAATCTTTGTTCTGACCCATCACTTGCACTTCTGCTGTAAAAATTCTTGAAATCTTCTACGTTGCCCAGCCAATGTAGTACCACTTCCAGCTGCTATTGTTACTATTCAGTATATAAATTCAAATTCCAAGCACAGACCCGCGTCAACGCAGTATTAGTTTAATTCTAGACTGATTCTAGTCACGCACTATAGTCGATTGAGTCCAGCAACCAGATTGCACCACTCAACAGCGAACGAAAGCTTCACACGAAAGTCGAACATCGAGTAACCGTAATTTGAAAGCCGTTATATGATAGTCTTCGCAGAATCGACTGGCACATAAAGGGGGACCCAAACTCCGTGAAAGACGAATTGATGATGTTTCTTGGTCGTAAAGCGCGCAAAGATAACGCAATCAATTGACCGTTTTCATCTAACACTGAAGTTATACAGCCGCGCCCTTGTGCTTCTGTCGTGATGATAAATTAATATCGCGAAACAGAAATAGGATGTGGCTTGTCAAATATAATGAATCAGATATATTGATACTGCAAAGCGCGAGAACTGTGTAACACACTTGTTTCACACTGAAACTAATTCAAGAAGGAGAAAAATTCTGGTGGGAAGGAAAGGAAGACATTGAATGATATGCAACAGAAGTCTTCTAATAATTCATAAACATGCATTTATTTTACCAATTACAAGCAAGAACAGAGAACATATCTTTATAAGTAAGAAATTGACATCTATTTAGGTCTACATATTATATTGGTACGATTCGAGTCACTTTCCAAATAGACAGTTACATGTTCCGGCAGTGTTGCGAACGTACTCGCCTTAATGATTTTAAGAGGATTGAGTGGGACATAAATATGTCGCGAAGACTGAACACTGCAATGAATCATCGATTCAAGCATTGTAAATTTGTTCTGTGACAAGTCCAGGTAGCGTAGATTCTTCATGGCCCGACACCATGCACTTGACAAGTAACTTAACTCATTGTTGTTTAGATAGAGCTCTTCTAACATTTCTTGGTTTTGAAATGCATCCGTATAAACGTCCGTAATTATATTCCCGGTCAAAGACAGAGTTTTCAACTGTGGCATGTTGTACAAGGAGTTAATCGTTAGATATTTTATGCGATTGCAGTTCATCGATAGGTTGGTTATATTCAGTGGTACCGCTATAGGCAGTTCCTCGAAAGAATTCTGATCCAATATAAGAACCTGCAGAGACTGCAGGTTCCTAAACGTTTCGGGGTGGATGGTCGACAATAAGTTCACGGAAATGTTCAAGTGTTGAAGGCTAACGGTATCCCTGAATGCTCCATCGCGTATAGACTCGATTTGATTGTTCGTTAATGAAAGGTTCTTCAGGTTAGTCAAACCATCCAATTCCGCACCTCCTTCGCCTATCAGTTGGATACCATTGTTGTCTAACACTAACCACATTAAAGCGGAAGGTCCTAATGAAAATTGCTGTATTTGATTATCGTTGATGTACAGATGCGTTAGTTTCTCAGCCTGCGAGTGCATAAAAGTGAAGCTTGCAAGTCCGTTCTTTGAGAGGTCAAGGTACGTTAGTTCTGGGAAAGGATTTTCCCATACTTTTTGTATCTCGCTGATACCGTTGTTCTTTAAATCCAAATATCGAAGTTGCGGATATATGCTTTTGATATATGCCTGTACGTTGTAGCTTCCCACGTTTTGATTGCTGAGTATCAATTTCCTCACACTTGAAATATTGCCGAAAGAAAACAAATTATATGCAGACATACTGTTTCTTTCAAGATTCAGGTACAACAAATTTGGCATCCCATCGAAAGCCCCATCCTCTACTCTCTGAATCATGCTATTCGTAATGGTTAAGCACCTTAGCATGGGAAAGGAAATGAAACTCTCACCGATCACGTTCAAATTAAGAAACTGGAAGGTCAGGTTGTTAGTGCCGCAGTCATCCAGATAGTCTTCGTTTCCATTAGGCTCGATCGGAATGGTTCGCTGAAAACGGGATGTTAATATGTTACAAACGAATCACCTTCTTTACTGTTTTATTTTCTTTCTGACTTTCTCCGAAAGAATCGAATTTCACAATGTTGTGTGAAGAATTACGGCGGATCGAGTCAATTTTCTAAGCTTGCAATAGATTGCGAAGTATGAAGATGATCATGACTTTATCGATGTATATCATTCGCAAAAACGATATTCTGGATATGCAGTACTGTTAGCAGGTTTAGCATTACTGAATTTTGGCTTTATGAAAGGAAATCACTGCTATCATATTGTGGGATCAGGAACCCCCACCATAAGAGAGGGCACGGAAGACCAAGAACAGGGGAGTCGGCGATAGCCGAGGTGGTTAAAGCTGGGATTTCCATTGCGCGGCTCGCCGCTGCGGCGAGCCGTGGTCCCACTAGTGCAAGGGAGAAACAGATGAATACTTCTCCCTTGCACTAGTGGGACCGCCGCGCATTGGAAATCCCAGCTTAAGGCGGCTGGCCAGCGCGCTACGAATCTGATGATCGCGGGTTCGAGTGTCCCGCGCCGAGGCTCCCCTTTTCCGTGATCCTACAATATGTCTACACCATTACAACGCTTTGAATTTGTAATTCAGAACGGATAAAAATGGTTCACAACACGATTGATTTCCATTTATATTCAGCGAGGGCGATGCAACAGCGAAATGAACCACTACCGCACAAAGATTTCAATTCAGCTACTTACACGCGTCATCAAGATGTGGCCAGACTTCAAAAATGCGTCTCACTTTTGACAGCAACCACGTCTTCTAGAATCAGTCGATGTGGCTCTTTACTTGCGACTGATAATAAAAAAGACAGCAGCAGGAACGCGGTGAAAACAGTGTCGCGATAACAATACACATCAGAAAGAACTGCCAGTAACAGCGAGACTTGAGTGATACGTCGCTTGGGACGACTTCATGTCGATGAAGTATTAAACCTCTATCTACCCCTACAGTGCTTTCGTTATCAAACACATAAGCCTTTACGATAAATGTTACATATATATATTACACTAATATTTGCTTCCACCGAGCAAACGCACAACGCCTCAAGGAAATATCGGAGAGGGCAAACCCGTGTGAAGTACTTACTGCAATACAACGTCAAATTTGAGTACCTATCGAAGACTGCAGGCGGTGTATGCTGCTGCTGCTGCTGCGTTAAATGAATGCCTCTAGACTGATCGAATTTGTAGCGCGAGATTTTGGTAGATGATAATCGTTGGTTTGCTTCCTTGCTACGCAACACACGTATTTTTCCCTCCGCGGACATCTCAAGATGGATTGTCGAGTCATAGATAGATATTTGAATATGTCCGTTTGCTCGTCGTCTTACAGAAAAACTATTGCGTTATTCTGTCGGCCATACTGTTATTGTTTCAAAATTTGAAAGTAGCGAAATTTAAATACCTGGTCCGTACGGGAATTCTTTGCCGGTATAAATATTGATTTGACACGTAAGTTTGGAGAATTCGAATTTTTATGATAGACAGTATTATAAGACATATTATAAATTGTGCAGTAGTGATTTTTCGAACTTGTCAGACTCCCCATATGCTCCGGGCGAGCGGAATCTCTATTACGCGTTTATCGGGTTGCAAATACCTACCATGGTTTAAAAACGTAACGTGCTTTGGCGCGGGCATTTCTCTCAAACTTGTTTCACGCTGAAACTAATTCGACAAGGAGAAAAATTGTGGAGGGACGAAGAGGATGACAGCGAGCGACATGCAATGATGTATTTTAAATCATACTCATACATTTATTTTTGTAATTACACGTAAAAATAGAAAATACTTGTTTATACAGAAGACATTTGCCGCAATAGTCGAAAATAAAATTTCGGTAGCACTGTAATGCCATCATTTAATTGTCCAATGTATCAACCAATGCGTGACAGATGTATTATCCCCAGTAGCCATTAGTATTGTAATAGTTGAAACTGCGGGTAGTCGTAGTCGTAGTCGTAGTCGTTTGGTATGACGGACTAGGCTGACACTTCGCCGTAGTGCGATTCGACTGAGTGTCCAAATAGACAGTTACATATTTTGAAAACGTTCCGAACGTACTTGCGTTTATATACTCAATAGGATTACGCTCGAAATAGAGTTGCTGCAAAGACGGAAGATTGGATTGGAATACTGATTCTAACAATGTAAATTTGTTGTTTGACAAGTCCAGATAGCGAAGCCCTTTCATTGACTTATACCAACCGTTTGGCAAGTGACTTAATGCATTGTTGTTTAGATACAGATTTTCCAACATTTTTTGATTTTGAAACGTATCAGTGTGAATGCTCCTAATCATATTCCCGGTCAAAGACAGCGTTTTCAATTGTGGCAAGTTGTACAGGGAGTTAATCGTTAGAAATTTTATGCGATTGCAATTCATCGATAGGGTCATTAAATTCAGTGGGACCTCTATAGGCACGTCCTCGAAAGAATTCTGATCCAATACAAGAACCTGCAGAGAATGCAGGTCCTTAAGCGTTTCAGGATAGATGGTCGACAATGAGTTCATGGAAATGTTCAAGTGTCGAAGACTGGCAGTGTCCCTGAATGCTGCTTTACTCATAAAATGGATTCGATTGTTCGCGACCGAAAGGTTTTTCAAATTAAGCAAACCAACCAGATCCAAACCATTATCGCCTACGGTTTGGATGTTATTGTTGTCAAGCACTAATGACATTAGATTGGGAAATCCTAACGAAATTTCCGAAATTTTATTGTCGTTGATATACAGATACGTTAGTTTTTCAGCGCACGGGCGTGTAAAATATAAGTTTTCAATTTGATTCATTGAGAGATCGAGGTATGTGAGTTCTGGAAAAGAATTTTCCTGTGTATTTTGTATATTGCTGATGCTGGTTTCCTTTAAATCCAAATATCGAAGTTTCGGATATACGCGTTGAACTACTGCGATGCCTGTGTCGCCCATCGACTCTTGATTGCTGAGTATCAACTTCCTCACACTTGAAAGATTACCGAAAGAAAACAAATTTCTTGGAGAAATACGGTTTCTTTGGAGATTCAGGTACCGCAGATTTGGCATCTTATCGAAAGCTCCATCCACTGCACTCTTAATCCCGCTGTCCTCGATGGTTAAGCATTTTATGATGTCAGAAGAAATGAAACGCTCGTCGATCAAATCCAACATAGGCAACTGTAAAGTCAGGTTGTTTGTGACGCACTCATCCACTTCGTTTCCATTAGGCTTGATTGGAACAATATTTGCAAATATTTGCAAAGACAGTAAGGAAATTAATACTGCCACAGTACGAAGTAGCTGCTTCATGATTCTGGTTCACTGAAAACAGAATGTTGACAAATTACAAACGAATCACCTCCTTCATTGTTTTATTTTCTTTCTGACTTTTTTAGAAAGAAGCGAATTTCAATGTATTGTGCGAAGAATTACGACGGATCGAATCAATTTTCAAAGCTTGTAATTGATTACCAAGTACGAAGATAATCATGACTGTTAGCAGGTTTAGCATTGCTGGCCTTTGTGTGTATGAAAGAAAATCTCTGCTATCATATTTCCACTCTGTAACGAAGCACTGAACTTTGCAATCGTAGGGGAGAGTGGAGGTAAACACGAACGCGGGCTAATCGCGAACGCGATGGTTACGGCGTTTTAATAAATAAAAACTGATGTTCTCTCTCCACTAGCTAATAGTTTAGATCGTATCCAACGCTGGCCAGAAAGTATTAAATACAGAACACTCATGCTATTCAAAATATGTAAACACAATTTATTACTTTCATCATGTTTCAAGTAATATTTTGTCCATTTTCAATTGCATGTAGTTACTGTTGAATTAAGGATAAAATTTGGATTTTTTTAACTTGAATTAAAGCACTTTTTTACCAACATTTTGTGACCAAGGCTTTTCTTGAATCATGATTCTAATTTCTGAAATAAATTCTCCGAAAGTCATGTCGAACGTTCTAGATTACCCCATCTTTTTCAGTTCAGCGGAGAACTTTTTATTTATTTTTGCTTAATTTTATAAACGAAAACAACGTATAGGTACCATTGATACAGTGTCGGGCGAAAGAAAGTTTATACCCTTTCAAATCGCATAACTTTTTTAGAATTGGCGCAAACGACTTGAGTTTTTTTAAGAAGCCAGAAGGATTGGTTGGCTAAGTGACGCGTTTTGTCGTTTTGAAAAATTTGCAATTGGTCGGGATACCGAAAATAATAGTAAAGGTCGTTTTTTAAATCGCTGATTTCGGGAATTTCGCGATTTTCGACCTTATTCGGCGATCTTTTAAGCGCTTGTAGCTCAGAGGAACGTTAACCGATCTCTGCATCACAATTAAAACAGTATTTTATTATATGTTCCACGCCGTTCCACGCAACAAGGCTTGAATGTACGGAAAGTAGAGACTTTCTAGTTATTTTTAATCAAATAATCGATCTGCAAAAATTTGAAAAACTATGTTTTGTGAATTGTTTTCGAGTGCGACGCTCGGCAGGAGAGATTTTTAGTGACGTAATAAACTGTGATATGAATCAGGTTTGTTTTCTAACAATTTGAACCCCAAATAAACCCAAAAAATAATTTTGTCCAGCTAGCATGTAGTATACTCGAACCACTATGCGCCGCCCGGGTTAAGCGGGTGCGATTCAACAGCGAAACAAATACTTAAATTTACAAGTGAAATAAATAAATAAATAAATAAATAAATTTCACCACCGGAGAAATATTACGATTCAGTTACTTACATACGTGAAGATGTGGCCAGCTCTAAATGCGTCTCACTTATCACAGCAACCGCGTCTTCTAGATTCAGGGAAACTGCCCCTTTACTTGCGTCCGATAATAAAAAATAATACAACAGGAACGTGGTCGGAACGGTGTTGCCACTGTGCACATCACAAAGAGCTCTGAGAAGTAACGATTCTTGAATGATACGATGCTCGGAAAGACTTCACGGCATTGAAACCTCGGCCTCCACGTTCACAATAACGCTGACCAATGGAAGAGTCACAGTGCAGAATACAGGGCCCACCCCTACTGTGCCTTCGTTATCAAACACATAAGCCTTTATGATAAATGTTACATATATATATTACACTACGCCCCATGGAAGTAGCGGAGGGGGCAAAACCGTGTGAAGTGCGGAAGTGCTTACTGCAACACAAAGCCAAATTTGAGTACCGAAGACTGTGTATGCTGCTACTGCTGCGTTAAATGAATGCCGCGAAACTGATCGAATTTGTATCACGAAATTTCGATAGATGATAATCGCTGGTTTGTTTCCTTACTGCAAGACACACGCATTTTTTTTTGGTGTCGATCGCTGTGTGCAGGACTGATTTGTCGAACTTGTCAGACTCTCGATATTCCAGAGAGATATGTGAGTGGAATTTTCAAATTTCATGAAATTATAGAAATTCTGTTACGCCTTGATCAGGTTGCAAAACTTACCGCGGTTCAAAAAGGTGCGGTGCTTTGACGCGAGGATTTTTTTAATAAAAAATTTTACAGAAGCGCGACAATTGTGTAAGAAATTTGTTTCGCATTGAAACTAATTCGACAAGGAAAAGAATTGGGGAGGGGGAATAAGGAAACCAACAAATGACATGCAACGAAATCTTCTGATAAATCATAAGCATAGGTACATTTATTTTTGCAATTACAAGCAAGAACAGAAAACATTCATTCTTTATACGTAAACAGTTGATATCGAACTACCTTAGCACGAGCTTACATGTTACATTGGCACGATTCGAGTATTTTCCAAATAGACACTTACAGATTCCGGCAACGTTGCGAACGTACTCGCGTTAATGAACGCAAGAGGATTGTGTTTGATATGAATTTGTTGCAAAGACGGAGCGCTGCAATGAATCATCGAGTCGAATGTAGTAAATTTGTTCCCTGACAAGTCCAGATAGCGAATATTTTTCATGGGCTTACACCATTCGTTTGGTAAGTAACTTAACTCATTGTTGTTTAGATAGAGCTCTTCTAACATTTCTTGGTATTCAAACGCATCCGTATTAATGCCCGTAATTATATTCCCCGTCAAAGAGAGCGTTTTCAATTGTGGCAAGTTGTACAGGGAGCTAACCGTTAGATACTTTATGCGATTCGAGTTCATCGATAGGGTCATTATGTTCAGGGGTACCGGTATATGCACCTCCTCGAAAGAATTCATATCCAATACAAGAACCTGCAGAGAATGCAGTTCCTCAAGCGTTCCGGGATAGATTGTCGATAAGAAGTTCTTGGAGATGTCCAAGTATTGTAGGCTAACGGTGTCCCTGAATGCCCCATCGTATATAGACTCGATTGTATTGTTCACTAACGATAAGTTTCTCAAATTAGTCAAACTAATCAAATCCATACCAGTATCACCAATAGTTTTGATATTATTGTTGTCTAACACTAAGGAAATCAAACCGGAATATCCATTTAACGAAAGTTTCGAAATTTTACTATCGCTGAGGTACAGATGCGTTAGTTTCGCAGACCACGGCTGAATAAAATTAAAGTTTTCAAGTGCATTCATTGAGAGATCGAGGTATGTGAGTTCTGGAAAAGGATTTTCCTGTGTATTTTGTATATTGTTGATGCCGGTGTTCTTTAAATCCAAATATCGAAGTTTCGGATATATGCGTTCAACTACTGCGCTGTTTGTGTAGTCCATCGACTCTTGATTGCTGAGTATCAACTTCCTCACACTTAAAAGATTACCGAAAGAAAACAAATTTCTTGGAGAAATACGGTTTCCTTGGAGATTCAGGTACCACAGATTTGGCATCTCATCGAAAGCTCCATCCTCTGCATTCTCGATACCGTCGTTCTCGATGATTAAGCATCTCAGCGTGAGAGAGGAAATGAGATACTTCGGGATCACGCGGGAATTAGGCAAATGTATAGTCACGTTGCTATTGCCACAGTCGTCCAGATAGTCTTCGGTTCCATTAGTCCTGATCGGAACGGTATTTACGAATGTGGGTGACAGTAAGGATATTAATACTGCCACGGTACGAAGTAGCTGATTCATGACTCTGGTTCGCTAAAAACGGGATGTTTATAAGTTACAAACGAATCACCTCCTCCAACCGCTTTATTTTCTTTGGGACTGTTCGAATTTCAATATGTTTTCCGATGAATTGCGACGGATCGAATCAATTTTCAAAGCTTGCACATGATTATGAAGTATGAAGATGATCATGACTTTGTCGATGTTTCACGCGCTGAAAACGATATCTTGAATTTGCAGTACTGTCGACAGATTTAGCATTAGATACTGACTTTTGGTTGCATAAAAGAAAATCAATGCTATCATATGTCTACTCCGTAAGAATGCTTCGAATTCGTAATTTTGAATGGATTAAAATGGTTCAGCACGATTGATTTCTATAGGTAGCGAGAGCCACGCAACAACGATACGAATGTTTAAAATTCACCACCGCACAAATATTACAATAATTCAGCTACTTACATACGTCAAATAGCGGCCAGGTCTGAATGCGTCTCACTTATCACAGCAACCACGTCTTCTTGAATCTGGCGTAAGTGCCTCTTTACTTGCGTCCGATAATAAAAAATAATACAGCAGGAACGTGATCGGAACGGTGTTGCGACGACGGTGGAGAACAGAGAAAAGACTCTGGGAAATAGGGAGGCTTGAATGATACGTTGCTCGGGACGACTTCGCGGCAATGAAGCCTCTTTTACGTTGGCAATAACGCTGACCAATGGAAGAGTCACAGTGCAGAGTACCTACTGTGCCCATTCCTGCAGCGTCTTCGTTATCAAACACATAAGCCTTTATGATAAATGTTATATATATAGTATATCTTACACTAATATTTGCTGCCACCGAGCAAACGCAATACGCCCCACGGAAGTAGCGGAGGGGCCAAAGCTGTGCGAAGTACAAAGTTACGAAGTGCGAATGCAGATAGAATGCATCGAATGAACGCTACAAAAAGTGTTCAAATTTATACCACGGGATTTTGGTAGATGGTAATCGTTGGTTTGATCCCTTGCTACACGACACACGTATTTTTTGCGTTGATCGCTCCGCGGACACCTCAAGGCTGATTGTCGAGGCATACATATTTTAATATTTAACCCTTTTGTAGCGGCAATGCTAGCCGTCTTGCTATATTACGTATATATGGATATTTTCAAATCGTTTCGTGGACGTCGAATATATCCGACGCTAGGCATTTTTTTTTATCATTTTCCGGACATGGGATATATCCGACGCTAGGCATTTTGAATCGTTTCGCGAACGTCGGATATGTCCGACGCTAGGCGCGAAAGGGTTAAACGTGAACCAACAGCTGGTCTGTACGGGAATCCATTGTCGCTACAAATTGATTCGACACGTAAACTTGGAGAATTCGAAATTTTCTGATAGACGCCATTGATGTAGGTGGTCAAGGAATTGTCCAGGTCTGATTTTTCGGACTTCTCAGTCCCGCGATATGCTCTGTATGAACGGACTTTTCGAAGTTCTAGAAATTCCGTTGCGCATTGATCGGGTTGCAAAAATTACCACACTGTGATTGTTGATTGTTCGTTAACGAAAGGTTCTTCAAGTTAGTCAAACCACCCAAATCCACACCTCCTTCGCCTATGAGTCGGATATTATTAGTGTCTAACGCTAAATACATTAAAGCGGAAGGTCCTAATGAAAATTCCGTTATTTGATTAGATTTCAGGTACAGATACGTTAGGTTATCAGCCTGCCCGTGCATAAAATTGAAACTTTCAAGATTATTGGCTGAGAGATCGAGATACGTTAGTTCAGGGAAAGGATTTTCCCGTAAAAATCGTATGGTGGAGATGCCGGCATAGAATAAATCCAAATATCGAAGATGCGGATATAAGCCAGAGATTAATGTCGGTATTGCCTCGCGACTCCAGTTCTGATAGCTGAGAATCAACGTCCTCGTACTTGGAAGATCTCCGAAAGAAAACAAATTGTCCGCAGCAATACTGTTTCCTTGGAGATTCAGGTACCACAGATTTGGCATATCATCGAAAGCTCCATCCACTGCACTCTGAATCCCGCTGCCCCCGATGGTTAAGCATCTTAGCATGGGCAAGGAAATGAAGTACTTCTCGAGTACGATGCTACTAGGGTAATATAAAGTCAGGTTGTAATTGACACAGTCAATCTCATAGTCTTCGGATTAGGCTCGATCGGAACGATATTTGCAAATGTGAGTGACAGTAAGGAAATTATTCCTGCCACGGTACGAAGTAGCTGTTTCATGGCTCCGGTTCGCTGGAAAGGAGATGTTAATATGTTACCAACGAATCACCTCATTTATTGTTTTATTTTCTTTGTCACTGTTTTCGAAAGAAGCGAATTTCAATGTATTGTGCGAAGAATTACGACGGATCGAAGCATGCAGTTGCTCACCAAGTGTGAAGATCACCCCGACTTTATCGATTTATTATTCGCGACAAGTGATATCAATCTTTATATTGATACGAAATAAATCGTGGAAAATATATAAGACATTATTCGTTGCAAGTAAATTTAGCGATAATTGTGGTGCCACGGAAAGTAAGGGGGTACTATAATATTTTAGGGAACGCTAAAACAGGCCAATTTTTTTATTTTTTTCTGCAGAAATTATGAAGCAAATCATTTTGAACGTTTTTATGGCTTTATATTTAACTTTTTAAGATACGGAAAAAAATTATTTACATTAGAAATATGCATTGTAGATTTCGCTATCGACGTATCTTGCTACAACGTCCCCGTCGAAATTGCAAAACGTTGGGGGTAATTTAGAGAAAACTATTCAACCAATCGACTTGCCTTTACACACACACACACACTAAATAATTTCAAACGATTGTCAATGGGCCTCTAGTATTATAAAAAAATTAATTGTAATATTTCTGCAAAATCGTACTTCTTTTCCTAAGCTCTATAATTTTGTCAAATTTCGACTTTTTGGGGGTTTTGAGGTCCATCGACAATAGTTTGGAATTACTTAGTTGTATGTGTAAGGGCAATTCGATTATTGAATAGTTTTCTCTAAATCTACCATGCATATTTTAAACATAAATTTTTTTTTTATCGTATCTTCAAAATTTAAATATAAAGCCATAAAAAAGTTCAAAATAATTTGCTTCATAATTTCTCCAGAAAAAATTCCCCAAAATCGGCCTGTTTTAGCGTTGCCTAAAGTATAGTCCCCCCTTAACTTCTGCATTTCATATTTGACCGACCCTTTCCCGTCGCATGAAAACCAATTCATAATTAGAAATCAATTGCAAACCGTAAAAATTGGTTTGATCCACCTTGTTTTCACTAAATCCGTTGGAATTCAAGAGACATGATGTTACAGCCAAAAGAATGTTGTTACGTGGTAGATTAGTAGTTTCCAAGATATTCAACCAAACATGTTTCTCACTCTTAACTTTCCCAGGGCTGTTTTTACACTTTCAACATAGATCAAACATTTTTTTAAGAACTATGTACTTTCTACCAAAGTCACATCAATATCGGCGATTTTCACTTCGATATGTTCCCTTGTAAGTGTTAAATCACTGTTAATAAATCGAATTGTCACAGCTTAGGGGCTATTTCTTTCAACCTATCTTCTTTGCCAATGCATGAGCCTTTATATGTATATGTAGTTAAAGCTATGTTAAACCTAGCCAAAGAGTCCACTCTCTGAATAGCAGACGGAGTACCTAAATTTTTGCGTAAAACTCGCAAGGCATCACGCGTTCCCTTATTCCGTTGAACGAACAGTTGCGAGTAACAACTTCCCATTTCCTCCTTCAGCTAACCATTTATTAATGAAAGCTCAGAAGGCACAATACAATGACAAGATTCACATTTCTGAGTAACTGATTACCGCTTAAATTCGTAATCGTGCAATCGACTTTTCGTTAATGAAAAGGCTACTAATTAAATATAATGGTATCCACGCATGGCGTGGCTATGTTTGGAGCCGACCCTGAACGCAATTGAATACATATCACGATTCATGTGAAACTTTACAACCGAACCGCTTGATTACGAACGAATCGAGCTAACAGAATTGACACGCGAACTAACATGGTATTTGCTCCGCGAGATCTGTCGCATAATAATTCCGTTTCCTCTTCAGGCATCGCGCGAGCCTATTTTCTAACATTCTCCGGCTCTTTCTGCGAGTTGGATGACTTCCCTTCGACTAGCTTACGGTTGTGTCTCACCTCCTTTATGGGATTTTCGTATTTGTGCTTTATATGCATCCAAAGCCTCTGCGAGAAAGGAACAATTCAAATATTTGAAAAGACCACGTGGTTCACGCGAGTGCGTGATTACGCTTATTCAAACACAAGTGTACGATATGTAAATGACTAAATTAATCGGAATTTAATGATCGAGACGGTTGACAGGTGTAACAGAAATTTGTGGCTACTGAAAAATATACACCACGATTTGTACATCGATGGTACGTTCACTCCCAAGGCGCTGATGCGTGTAAATGAGATCAACATTCGAGAACAAGGTACTTCGTAAATATGGGGGTAATGAAGTGAAGAACGTACTCCTTCGTTCACCCACTCAAAGATCTCTTCACAGGCGTGGTCGTAAGCTCTCTCGAAGAACATTGAGGTAACGACAATGCTGAGGACGAAAGTGGATGTCCGCTTGAAAACGTAACGGTAGAGGAAACGCGCAACCATTTCCGCTGTCACCACCGTAAATCACAAGCAGAACAGATTCCTTCGTGGTCTTGTTGAATGAACGCTTACTGTCATCTAGCTTGAACCGAGCTGTCGTCGATATTCGATCCCAGATTGTTCTTCCGTAATTGTCAACATTCACATGATTCAACGAAATGGAAATGCTTTAGCTTTAAGGGGAGGTTCCGGTCTAAAAGTCGATTCTTTTTTATTTCATTTTTCGAATGTGCGACCTTTTAGGAATACGTGTTTAAAAGGATTTGCTGAAATTCGTAAAATTCCCGAAGTTATAGGCATTTGAGTAGCGGCAAATGCATGGGCAACAACCGGCCACTCGGCGCTCACGTAAAACTTAATTAAACGCGTTTTTCTCGAAAGAGTATTCTCAAAACGGTGGGACCTGTATCTTCAAAGGTTATTATCCGAGTTAACTGAAACTTTTTTTATCTGAAGAATATACTTCTGGCTGGGGAGGGGGAGAGGCAGAAAATATTACAAAAAATTGAAAATTTATAATTTTCAAAGATGTTGAAAGGACGAAAAATATAGGGAAAAAGTGATTTCAAACTTAAACATTTTTGTAATTTTTTTCTGGTTCCCCCTAGCCAGAAGTATATTCTTCAAAATAAAAAAGTTTCGGTCGAATCGGATAGTAACTTTTAGAGATACAGGATACAGGTCCCACCGAGTTGGATGAATTTTTTGACGCTTTGACTTTAACGACTCCCCAGTGCCGTCTGCAATGATTAATTATAAAACGAAAATTATATTTCTATAATTTAAGACATCCTTAATACAATGCAAAAAGTCCCATTAAATTATATATAGTAGTTTTCCTTTAATTAATTCCTAAAGATTACCTATTTTCTTGGGCTCTAGACCGGAACCTCCCCTTAAAGTGAGGTACATACATACGCGTTATGTAACTATTGGTCGGGTGATTAAAGAGTTGCCTGCTCAGTTTTATTTCTAAGTAACATATTTAATAATTCGTACAAAATGGTATTTACATCATTTCATTCGTGCAGGAACAAGGACGTAACGAAAATACTTAAGCACATTTACCGATGAATGTATCCATCTAGTACGTAAAATGTATTCAGTCTAAGATGGAAGGTCGTCTTTCGTTAAACGATTGGAAATGCAATCCTCACAATGAAATAGAGGCTTCAGCCTGTCGATCTTCGTGGCTATAATAAATCTAACTCTTCCTAAGAAATAAGGGGCAACTAAATTTTTGGTGAAATAAACGGACCTTTATAGATTAAATCTAAGATGGTAACAAATTCTAGAAATTATTCCTGCTTTTCTTCGACAGGATTCAAATTCCGCGTGTAGGAGATCGGTTCCTGTAACACTTTACGCGATAACCTAATTTGCCCGCTCACTGGATCCCGTCCGAAATATTTCACTTCTATGTCTTGTCCAACTTCCAAACCAAGCACACTGGGGTGGTGTATTTTACGTCGGTCTAATTGCGAATTAGGTAACAACGCCGGGGATATGCTAGGGTGTAACGAAATCATTACTCCCGTGTCGCGGATCTCGATTATCTTCGCCGTGTAAATATCGCCGAATATTAATGTCGGTTCAGGGTCCTTCGTCAAAATTTGATTTATCATTTCTTGTGCCTCATTCATTGCATCTTGATTAGGCGCGAATATGGAATACATGTTGTCGTCTTGCGAATGTATCTGCAAATAAAGAAGAAATTATTATCGAGACGAATAATCCTGTATTTGATAACACAGTTCGGCAGCCATCTGGACTTGTAACATTCAATAGCCATTTCTTATAGGTTTTCGTGCGCTGAAAACGAATCCGCAAACCGTTTGTCGCCATCAAAGTCGAAAGTTTGCAGTTCTTTTCAAAATCGAATTTCTCAAAAAGTGGGGGTAATGGCGACAAACGGTTTGCGGATTCGTTTTCAGCGCAGGAAAACCTATAAGAAAAGGGTATGAAATGTTACAAGTCCGAGAAAAAAGTCAAAATTTATCGAACTTTTGATATCGATTTGAGCTTACGTATGTACTCTTTAAACGTACATTAACTCCAGTTTCGATGAAGATTTTTTTCAAATTCGATCCTCCGGTACCAAGGAACTTTGCCCTTTTGTGTATGGGGATCTCGATAGTTTCAAGTACCGGCTTATTATGTTTCTTGTCATGCCTCGGCAATGATATTACAGTGTTCATGATATTAATGATTCGATTCTTCGCACCAGTTGCTTGACCAATACTCTCCATTATTATCTTTAAAGGGACACCTGGTATCTTTACATCAGCTTGCAAAGCGGTGTATCCTCTCTTTGTGCCCGCTATTTTGAAATCCATATCTCCGAGATAATCCTCTATGCCCTATTACCCGAGAATCAATTCCTTTAGCTTTCCACGTTAAACTTGTATCTCGATTGAAATAATTACTAATACTTACTAATAAATCCGTTAATATCCTATAATCTTCTACGTGTTTTGCATCCTTTCCAGATTTCAATATCAATCCCATAGCTACACCAGCAGCTGGAGATGATATTGGCACACCTGCATCCAGCAATGCTAGACTACCACCGCACACAGAAGCCATCGAAGAAGAACCTTGAAGAATCAAAGAATATCGCTTACGTTATGAAGTTACCTCTCCTCTTTGCAAATAATGCTTCGCTTCCGATATACGCACAACTCACCATTTGATTCTAGTACTTCGCTCGTGAGTCTTATAGTGAATGGATAATTTTTCGGTATAACTGATCGTAATCCTTTCTCCGCTAACGCTCCGTGCCCTACTTCTCTCCGAGCGAACCCAGTAACTTTACCTATCTCGTTAGTCGCGTACGGAGGGAACTCGTAATGTAGAAAAAAATTCTTTTCTTTTATTCCACTGGAAGTTTGCAAAAAATCATGTGTTCATCTATGTTGCACAAAGATTTGTGAAGAATTGGTGTTCGGAATACCTAGCCAGCATCGATACAGTATCCATCTTAAGAGCACTTTCAATGGAATCGAGCGTTACCGTGCACAAAACTTGCGTTTGCCCTCTTTGGAAGAAGGCAGAGCCGTGGAGCGGCTCGAACATATCCACTTGGCACTTTATGTCCCTCAAATGGTCCAGTTCTCGGCCGTCGCACCTACAATTATTCGAAATACATAGACTCGACGCGCGTGTTATGTTCCGCGATCGTTTCGAGATGTTTAGTTCGCACGCTGTGACTACCTTTTGTTCGTCTCGAATATTAAAGATCTGAAAACTTCTTTAACAAGTTTCTGGAATGCTTCTGTAGCAGGCGCGGCAACTTCTGGATTATCATTCGCCAAGTTACTTATCATTTTGGCTCTCAGATCTATAATAGCATTGTCTCGTGAAATTTTATCATGACTATAACATGTAAAAATATTACGTAGCTCATGTTCCGAAAATTCTCTTACACGCTCTGCCATATCATTGGTTGTGTTAGTGTTCTTTGGGATCTGTGCTTTACATTTCCCAACACGCTTTTGCAAATCCGTTATAGCATGTATAATTAGCTGGCAATCTTTGGCGGCTAAACGTATCGCTTTTTTAAGTTCGGGTTCTAAAATGTCATTGGCCGACCCCTCTAACATGACGACAAGATTTTTAGATGCGCATGTTACGACAAGGTTTAATGTACTGTGCTGAAGCTCACGCCTCGTCGGGTTAATTATGTATTCGTTATCGACCAGACCGATCCTCACAGCTCCCACGGGTCCGTTCCATGGAATATCCGAGACGCTTAGAACCGCCGATGCTGCGTTAATCGATAAAACGTCCGGGTTGTGAACTCCGTCGACGGCCAATAAATTACACATTATTTGTGTTTCCCATGAATATCCATCTGCGAAAAGAGGCCGCACAGATCTGTCTATTATTCTGCTCGTGAGAATCTCGTGTTCCGAGTAGCCTAGTTCTCTGCGGAAAAAATTTGTTGGTATACGGCCCGTCGCAGAAGCCTTCTGCCGATAGTTTACAGTCAGCGGGAGTACGGAGCTATTGCCAGCTGCAGATTTATCTTGTCTAACTACAGTAGACATAACCGACGTATCGCCGAACTTGGCGATGACACTTCCGCCTGCGAATCGCGCATACTTCCCGGTGGTTAATATCATCTTTTTCCTTAAATATAAAGATGATTATGTGGGAGAGAGTTACATTTAAATGGTTCGATAGAGTTTGCCGACTACCGTTTAGGTTAAAACACACGTGGTATTCTTACCCGTCGGATAGCTGTACTTCCGCGAAATGCTCCGCAGATTGAGTAGAGTTGAACTTAATGTGAAAGGTACTCCCATTTTCCTTGTGATTCTTCGGACGCAGAAATATTAGGTTCTTATTATTTAATAACCCACTACGTCTAAATAGTACCATCTTCACGATGATCAGAATTTTGATTTCAACATTATCACAGTGACCACCCTGTAGGAATGGAAAATCCTAAATCCAGGGCGCGTGAATTTTCATTATTTACGAAACTCCAGTAATTTCGTATTGTTGAGCAGGTGGTTTAACAAAACTTTTAATGAATCATAATAATCGGCTGTAGGAGCACCGATTATCATATTTCCTATTAAAGTTACATATATATTTATGAGAATTCAGCAGGGCCGACCTTCTCTATGAAGGACCCCGGAAGCAAGAAATATTTTGAGGCTCCAAGCAATTTCTCAACGGTAAAAAAGCACATCATCTTTTCAGGAAAAAAAGGTTAATAATAACAGTATTAAAGAAAATAAAAAAAAATAAACAAAATAAACATTAACGTATTTAAATATGACATTTTTTATTCCCATATCATTAATAATATTAGATTATTACATTATTATATTAGAAATTATATTCTAATTTCTTTTTTGATAGTCCTCGCATACTATTACCATCACACAACCATAATTGTGGTGCGTTCGTAGTATTGCCAGTTCTGTATTTAGAGCGTGAAATTCAAGTCAGTTTATAAAATTCAGTTAGTATCAATGAAATAAAAAAATTTTGTCCCCCTTTTTTATTTTCAATCTTCTTCATTTTTCTTTTTCTACGGACCCTGAGTACAGCCCGGGGCCCGGGAGCCTTGCACCCTGCAATCGGCCCTGGGATTTAGTCCAATTCAGTCTGTTCGAAATGTTCGAATTGAACCTCATTGTAAGAGTGGCAATAAAATAATTACTAAAAAAACTTACATATGCATGGTGTGAAATGCAAACACCGTCTATTAAACGACGAATAAGTCGGTTGGATCATGTATTTTACATGAAAGAAGAATACTTCGTCGGTATGATGTTAAATCATATTTAGGAAGTATAAAAATTATGTCACATCCTACAGACCCGTAGTTCCATTTCCGAAGATTTTATTTAATCGCATGGTATAACCCGTTAAGAATTATGATTCGGCTGTTACGATTGTGTTCGAGGACTCCTCATGAAAGAGGCTTTCACACGAGTAATCGCCTGTTATACTTCTACGAACCGAAGGGATCGGGATTTAAAGAGGTGTACGACAACCCACCACCAGAAAAGAATTTAAGCGTGTTAGGAAGACTGCGAGAAGGATATCAACAACTGAAATACGAAAGTTCGTTATTAGCTAAAGAGGCGCGAAATGTTTTCAGAGTACATAGAACTTTCCATGTACCAAATGAAAACCATATAGTGTGGAAGTTCGATGGAAGCGACAAATGTTTGAATCAATGGGTGACGACTTGCGACCAGGATTATAATCAAGGCTTCTCGACTGCCAAGCAAGTATCTAACTTAAACACGTTAATTATTAATTACTATTTAAAAGTGTCATTTACCCGAATAAACGCAAAGGATCTATAATTCTTTTTTAGATTAGAATTGTCGCCCACCGGCACTGGTATATTCCACGGTACTTTATCTAACCAACTACCCAAAGACGGCACAACCGGAAAAGCTGGTTATTGTAATATCACGACGGTCCAAAAATGGAAATCGTTTAAGCGAAAGGATAGCTACGATTGGTCCCAATTTAATACTCTCGTTTTAAGAGTCAGAGGAGATGGTAGATGTTACATGATAAATATTTTACAAAAGGGCTCTGTCGACATAACTTGGTACATAGCTTATCATTACGTATTGTACACCAGAGGCGGCCCTTATTGGCAGTACGTCCAAATACCTTTCTCCAAATTCGTGTTCGGATCTAAAGGAGTGATCCAAGATCAACAGAAACCTATGGAAGAGCATAGTATCACAAACTTTGGAATTACTGTTAGTGATAACAAGAACGGGCCCTTTAAGTTAGAAATCGATTACATCGGAGTGCGCTTCGATGTATATAATTTTGAGACTTTCGCCTACGAACTGTACGATATCAGCAAAAAGGACTAGTCGCTTAAACTAAACAATGAAGTGGACGTTATTGTATGGGACAGATATTTAAGAGACATTTATTGTACAAAGTGTGTAATAGATTTATAAACAATTGCAATGTACCTCTTAGTATTCATTATTCATACCACACGTACCTACCGAGACTTTGACGAGGTTTTTTTACCTAATAATTTATACGTATTCTTTGATATCAGGTAACTTAGACCTCCTGCTAATGTCGTGATTGCTGTTACGTAACACAAGCCTTCTAAAATCGGGTGATTAACGAAATGAAATATCGGAGCAGCCAGCGTCCCAGCGACGAAAGCCAACTGAATGACGGTGTTGATTTTGCTTATATACGTCGGAGCTAACTGTACAGTTGCGTGCGTAGGATCGAAATACCTGGCCAGAGTTTTCTGAAATTCATTTAATTGAAAGATAACTTATTTAAGCTGTTGACTAATTAGCGAACGATGTAATACACACCGGTGGAGGTAGAGATTTGTATCTAATGTACGAAGCAGCAGAAACCATGGCGACATCTCGTGTGACCACAAGACACGTCAGAGGAACAGGAACCAATCCCACCCATGCCAGCGAAAGAAACAGCGTTCCTAGGAGTAATTTGTCTGCGACCGGATCTAGAAAACTACCAAGCTTAGAAGCCTGGGACGTCCATGTGCGAGCGATCCAACCATCCGCCAGATCACTAAATCCTGCAATTATTAATAGCCACAATGCTACCTGTAATACAAACGAACAGCATTGGCGTATTTAATACATAATAGCTGTAAGGTGAAATGTCATTACATTTTACCTGGTAGTCCTGCGATAAAATCAAATAACTCAGATAGGGAGCAGTGACGATTCTACCCATACAGAGTAAATTCGGCACGGTCCAAATATTCTCCTTCTCGATAATTTCTTCCACTTTTCGTTTAGTTTGCTTGATATCTTGCAGTATCTTGGACCTTAATGCCTTCCTCCTAGCGATTCGTTCATTTTTAGCGATATATTTTTTATGATTATTAATTCCCGTAGAATATACGCTCGCGCTGTACATCAAATATTGCCTCAGGCATTTCTCTAGCAAATACTTATTCAAAGTTGCAGAGTGTTTGAAACGTAATATAGTAAAGTAGCTCATAATTATTCGTTTCTGTTTTCAGAGTAATACAATGATGAAAAGCATGATTTAACCGTGTCTTGTGATATAAAAATTGTTTGGTACCTACAACATGAAATAGATGATCGGTTCTAAGGTAACAATATTATCTTTACTGAAATCTCAAATCCTTCAGAACTGTGGTCGTCATTAAATTTCGATGGAATATTATTTTCGGCATGTATAGATCGCTAAAATTAAATAAGATAAATTGGTAACAGGCAAAGTCAATTGCACATACAAATTTATTGAAGACTGTTCTCTAATACGTTTCGTTTCATCTAGAAATTACTAAAACTTTTCGATTAACAAATTTCGCTAGAACAGAATTAGGAGTAGCCTCATCTTTAAGGTTATATTGACTAATAACAAATACCACATGGACCTTACCCCCATCAACTGAAAAATATTCTCGTCCGGTGTGTACTAAATAAACATTAAAATCGGAAACTGTAGTCTTTAATAATATGTACACGAAATAGCGAATCATGCGACTGATCTAATCATTTTTATTTACAATTCTATTATTTCGAAATTAAAAGGCATCGTTTATCTATAAGTTAGAAGTGAATCGAGTAAGCAGAAACTATGGAAAGGATCATGGCCATTAATTAAAGACGATTTCATCAACATCCATTAACGGACATGATGTTGCACGATACAGAATTATTAAATACATTTCGAACAACCAGGTCACTTCGTCAATTATTCGAAGCGTTTAACTCGTCAGAGACCAATGGTGGTAGCAATGTCCTTAAAGCAATCCAATTCTTTCGAACAGAAGAGTCAAGATGTGTTTATAAAATATTGATTCCCGATAACGTAAACCTAAACCATCAGTGTTTTTCGATATTTCCGCCTCGATTCTCGCGTTAAAATAATAATTTTAGATTACGTGTTTCTTAAGTCTCCAATACCAACTAGTAGTAATTTATCGACCGCTCCCCTCTTCCCGTATAAACTGATTCACTTTTAAGCCGCAGAGTTGGGCATTATCTAGATAAAAAACTGGTCTAACGAAAGAATCGAGCGAAAGATAATTTATTTCATTCATCGGATTCGGACAGCCTTAATTGTACATCGACAAGTAACGAAAGATCCAATCATTTCTAAATGATTTTCTGCAATGAATACAAGTAACGCCCCATCTTATTTATATGCTTGCCATTTTACCTATATACATATCCTGACTTTCGCGTAAGATCTCCATTTGCATCCGTGTGTTTATTAAGTCACTAGCGGCCGGGTTGAGAACCCCTGGCCACTGTACGAACGAAAATCCCCTTGGCGGAGCGTGCGTGGGTCCGCGAGGCGCACGCGTGCGGCTGGTCGAGGTATTGCAGGCGCACACGTCTCGGCAAGAGCAACAGAGTGCCGTGTGTACACCCCCGCCCACGTATTATTATTCGGCTGGCTGGTGAGCACGCTTCTCGGTGATCGCGAACGGGCCACGAGCGTCTCCTAGGACAAGCCCGCGGCGTGCGTAGAATGAATTCATCATTCGCGGACGGGGACAGGCCGCGTTCGACCGAGAAACACGCGTAAGAGGAAGGCTTTAATGCGACACGAGGGCGAGCATGATTCTGGCTGGATCAGACCATTTTCTGGCGGGTAAGTCCACTATACTCCGCGAAACCCTCTCCGCGGCGAATTCGGCCGTTCGGAGGGAGACCTGACGCCCCACGATTTCGCGGAACCAAGCCGACATTGTCGCAGCCTGGCGAGCCTCTTGATCAGATAAGAAATTGCGTCGCGCGAACCGCCGAGGAGGTGGACGCGCGCGGTTCCTTCGCTAGACAGAGTCGCCTCGACGTCCACCTTTCTCGGATTCCTCACGGAACGATCGATCCTCGATGCGATCCCTCGGTCTCGCGTTAACAGAACCTGCGCGTATTACCGAAAGCATTCGCAGGGTATGCCATTCGGGACGGACGAGCGTGCCGTGGTCTCGTCCGCATTGCGCAAACCGGAGGGCTCTTGGAAGCGCACACGCCTCCAACGATCCGCGGCTCCTCGCATCCGTGGGGGAAAGCCTCGATGATTTTTAATTCTACCAATCTAGCGATCCGCGAATCGCGCGAGGATAATCGCCGAATGGTGCGAACGACCCGCGATGGATCTGCGCAATATCCCGGCGGGCGGTTTGCGTGGCAACTGGAGCGGTGTTTAATTATTCCAGGTCATTACGACGTAACGTGTCGACTGGCGTTTAAACGCGCTCGATACACAGCAACAGCGCGCGCGACCGCCGGTCGTCGGAGATGGAAGGATTCGAGTCGGTGCACGGGTGAACGGCTTTCCACCATCGGCGATAAATAATTTATCGATTCTGCCCTTTTCGACGCTTCTTTTTGCGTCCTCGTATCCAACGAGCCCTTTTTCTTCCCGCTGTTATTACACGCGATCGATCATTGCCTCGGACAACAGGCAACGCGGACGGGCACGCGCACGTTAGCGGCCACGTGCTTTGAAGTTGTTCTTCAAGGTAGACGGCTTGACTGTTTCGTTTTCGGGGGAAGTCGGGACACGTACGTAGTAACGGCTGAGTCAAGACCAAACATGGGCCTCGACGTAAACAATGCGCCATCGGGGGGGGGGGGGGTGATGAGCATTAAACCATGCTTACCGATTCCAAGTCACGTGGCTGCCAGTTATGCGACGAGTGTTTAGAGGTCTAGAGATTGGAAGGGTGACGAGCGACAGGACGTCACGATGGCGAATAATAGAGGCTTTTTATCCGAGGCATCTGGCTACGGAATGGGGAAAGCGAGGGTGGCTTTTGGTATATGTATAAGAGGACCTTGTCGAACCACGCATTTGCCCCGCGTTCGTCTAGGACAGGCCTGTCCAACTTTTGCTCTTGCCCTCGAAGAGCAACCGCGGGTGGTTACGAGCGAAGGCAAGAGCGGCAGCCGTAAATGAGTGGGGATAGTGGCGCGTTCACAGATTCCCCCCCCACCAAGAAGACCATTCGCTCTTGGGCCTGGCTCGGTTCCGCTGAGAGCGAAGAGCAACTCGCGGCTGCTCGTCCGAGCAAATCCCTGGACAGGCCTGGTCTAGGAGTTACTTTGCCCTCTCTCAAGTGTTTACTAATATCCGGACCGTTTTCAGTACCTGTGGAAGCGACAGCATTTCTGGGTGCCGTTGCTGGCTTCGTGGTCCTCCTGCTGGCACTGTTCCTCTACCTGTCCCGCAAGTGGTGCTTCACCCCGCCCTCCACCACCACGCTCTTCGGCGGTGTCTGCGTCCCCTTATGCGAGTCCAATAACACCACCACCACTCAGATCCCGAAGAACATAGGTAAGTCTGCGGGATCGGCGGAACCAGCGGCGAATCGAATTTAATTTCCGGCATGAAACTCGACAGCGAAGGCATTCTCCTACTCGGATCCAGAGACTAGCTCCGACTCGGAAGAAGACGCCCTTCGCCGTTTGAATTCGCCCCCTCATCCACCGCTGGATACTCTAACCATCCAGGCTGAGGATGGACCGACCATCGTGGGTCTGTCACACTTTCTTTCTTTATAATAAAAGCTGCTCCGTTCCTCGCACTCGACCGACCGAGCGGCAGCCCATCCTTTGCTTCTCATTCCTCCCCTGGTTACATCAATTTTTCCGGCGTCCAGTCGCAACGCTTAATCTTCTGTCTGATCGTATCTCTAATTTCCTAGACGCTGGCACCGCCTCGAGCAGCTGCACGGAGGAACACTCTCCAGCCGATCAACAACAGGTGAGCGAATAGCCAAGTCGTGGAACATAGTTTCCACGTTCTCCGATCGAATATCGCGTTCTCGATCTCGACGGACGGTGTATAAATATAATTAATCGGCTCCCGGATATCCGCGTGGATATCTTATCACGCTACGTTCCACCGCCTACCGGCGAATCGACCTTAAACCTAAGGTAAAGCCGGGAATTCCGCTGAAAACTAAGCTAAGCTGTGCTATGCTACGCTATGCTAAGTTTTAAGAAATTAACTCCAATTCATTCTCAAGCCGGGAATTTACATGGAAGCTAAGCTGAGCTATTCTATGTTTTTTATATTTCGTATCACAGCCAGACATAGCGTAGCGGAGATTAGATTAGCTTCCAGGTGGATCCCTGGCTTACTTATTGTTAGTAATTTTTTATAAGCGTCCCAGTGAAATCGCTGTTTAAACCGATCGGTTCCTGAATAACTCCCGCACCGTTCTACGGTATTCTGACCATAAGCCTCCGTTTGCGCAGTGTGTAGTGGAAGTGGGCGCCTCTAGCATCCTGCTGGACACCAGGGAGCAGGAAGTGGAGGTGGAGCAGAATGGCTCGACGACTAACGAGGTGATCGCGACGATGGGCACGGTCGCCGAGGAGGTTGGCAGCCTGGAGGTGGCCTTCTTGTACGACGCCCCGATGCGAGAGATGACGGTTCGTACCGTGAGCCCGACCTTACCCTGCTCAGTCTACTATAATACCTAATAACAATAGCGACACTCAATTTCTGTTTATTCCACTTGGAACACTGACGGTTGCTCATTAAAACGGGCGAATTAAAGGAAGAGACGGCTAAGAGTTCCGACTATCAGTAATCCATATAATTTCACATAGAATTTCTAGAGTTTACGCCTAGTTCGCCTGCGCCTCGTGACCGTTCGTCTCCACCCAGACTGTCCCCTCGTTCTCCCGCAGGTCCACGTGCTGCAGGGCCGCAACTACCCGGAGGGCATAGGCGGCAGCCAGGTGCGTCTGGTGCTGCTCCCGTCGAAGAAGCAGAGACGCAAGACACGCGTGCGCCAGGGCACCTCGCCCCAGTACATGGAGAGCTTCCTGTTGCCGCGCGTCAATCCCGAAGACGTGAACGCGATGGGGGTGCGCCTCAGAGTCTACCTGTGGGGCGGGAGGATGCGTCGAGAGAGATTGCTGGGCGAGGCCAGAGTCTCCTTCGATCAGATCAATCTTCAGCTAGAGACCACACTCTGGTTAACGCTGCAACCACCGCCCTCGTCTTCGGTGAGCGAACCCTCCCCTGTTCCAACTACTTAATAAACAGAGCTTTGAAGCGTAATGTATTAGCGTGATCGTACCGTTATTTTCTTCAAGGTGCAAGAATGGGGAACGACCAGTAGCTTGACACGCAGCGATTCCACGGGTTCCCAGCAGTCCGTGCAGTCGTACGCGTCGCCGACGATACCCCCGTACGGGACTAGCATGAAGGGCGGAAGCGTGGCGGAGATTCTGATCGGGTTGGCGTATAACGGGACCACGGGGCGTCTGTCGGTGGAAATAATCAAAGGGTCACACTTCCGAGGTGGCGGCGGCAACGACACGAAGCCACCCGACACCTACGTCAAGCTTGCACTGATGGACAGCAACGGTCATGAAATGGGGCGGTCCAAGACTGGTCTGAAGCGAGCCCAGCCCAATCCCCTTTACAAGGAAACCTTCATATTCCAAGTACGTTTCTCATTCTTTATGCTTTACTTAAAAGGACGATACCCCCGCGATATTGTCCCTTCTCTCTTCCAATTCCCACTGAAATTTGATACATCGAAACACCAGAGGGAAGAACTGATGGGAAGGATTGTTTCAGGTCGCCCTGTTCCAACTCGGGGACGTGACGCTCTTCCTCTCGGTGTACAACCGCCGAAGAGGCGGGATGGGCAGGAAGGGCAGGGAAATGATCGGTTGGCTCACTCTGGGGATGAACAGTTCCGGCTCGGAGGAGCTGCAGCATTGGAACGACATGCGGGCAGCCAGACAGCCGACGCAGGTCCAACGCTGGCACTCGCTGCTGCGCCCTAGAAACACCTGATCACGATAGAGTTCCTGTTAAGCGAAGAAGAAGACGAAGAAGACGATGCATTTTACGTTAAACACGATAACGATACTATGGTTTGATCGATAGAGACGACACGCTGGTGGTAGCAGCGGTCGCATCACTGCGCACCGTGACGCACGACTGATCGTTAATAGAGCGCAAGCAACAAAACAAAAAAACGCAAGAAAAGAAGAAAAACAGGGGAAAAAAAAGAAGAAAAATGTCAGCCAAAAAAGATCATTGTCGAGACGAACGGTGGCCGTTCGATTTTTGGATGCCTGCCGCCGTGTTACTGCCCGAACAGAACACCGAAGTCAATATATCTAATATGTCGATCTGTCGATGCTGCATCAGCCAGAGCTGTCATAATTTTCGCACGACGGTAACACCGAGTTCAAAACTCTCTCGATGTACCAAGTACATTCCTTTTTGATACGCCGGACGGAGTTGGGGGTGTTTTCAGCATACATGATACGTATGTATAACAACATATGCAACTCGGGACACCGAGAGCGATATACATATATACGCGCGAGCACGCGACACAGACACTACTACTAGCACGCACAATCGGCATACGTGTACAGGGCGTTTCGACTCTCCCTCGCCTGGACCATCCCTCGCACTATCGCCAGCAATAGAGGCTACATCCAGGGGGCCGAGTTGGTCGAAACGCTACGCGCGCACAGAGCGGGGCGCTTACTTACCAGTCCACATCCTTCCCCTCCGTCTCGCGTCTCCCTTAAGACCACGCAACACCGTAGACACGTTCCCCTCTTACCGCGAGCATCGCGCGGCATTAGCGTGACTCGGGTTGCCGGTTCCAGGGGCGCCTCGCTCTGTGCGTACACACGCAGACACGCATTTCGTCGGTCCCAGCAATCGCTCGGCCGTGAAACGGACCGCGAAAGCCGTGGCATGAAACTCTCCGACTCGATATGTGCCTGAGCCAACCTTGATCGTTTATCTTTCATTTTTCTGCCTTTCACCATTTCCAGGCCGCGTGTCCGTCGACGGGGAATCGCCGTGGGATACCCAGTCGAGTCGAGGGCCCGATAATACGAAAACGCGAACCGCCCCTCTAGTCGGTCTCCACTTTGGACGGGACGCTAACTAAAGCGACGCGCGTAACATCATTCTCACCCCCCCCCCCCCCTCTCTCTATCTCTCTTTCTCCCCTATCATTGTATTCCCCTCGACTCCGCGACACTCTGTCACGCAGTGCTTGTTCGCACGAGTCGATACCACGAAATTCTTGGTGTACATGGACGGTATGGTTCGAGAATGGATTGGTACGCATGACACGAATCGCCACCCCTTATCGCGGCGATCCTCGGACCAATAATCCTCGTTCAGGTCCAAGGTCACAGGGAGAACGATCGAAGAGGAACGCCAGGCTGTGAACCCCTCCTTGTCTATTTTCTTTCCTCTCCTTCTTCACTGCACCGCCTGTACCACTGCACCCTTTCATACGTTCACTTTGTTCGTCCAGTTTGGATGGTGTCGCGTTCTCCACGCGTCGAGCATGATGCGTTACACCCCTGGTAGCATTTTGTTGTTGGCAATTTTCATGGCCAACTAATTCCCAACTTCGGGGTACTGTGGGTCAACCAGAAATGCTACCAGGGACTGCGGGACGTTAGGTTTCTTTAGACGATTATTGGGCTGTTAATGACACAGGGAGTTCTTTTAATGTTACAGGTGCAGGTTTGAATGATTGTAAGAGTACTCGCGGAAGGGAGCGAGGATTTCGTTTCCTTCCACAGGCTCAATTCGACAGTTCAGCTTGAACCTATAGCTGTGCAACGTCCCGCGTACTCGCGCCAACAATATATTTTTCCCGAGCGTTTCGTGGCTTGCACGGTGTAGGTAAATTTGACTAAGGCCCGACGGGGGTGTCAAGGGTGCAACGTGTGCCGTGAATGGGTAAGAGGAAAGGGGTTGGGGGGAGGGGGGACCAGGCGAGGACAGATTCACAATTCAAACGACGCACAATAAACTCGCAAAGCGCACCCCGTACTTAAAACGCAAATGTGATCGTAGAGTTGATATTACATAAAATACTAAATTAGTGGCATACACGACGGGACGTCGTGAGGCACGATAGACGGCGTAGATCGTTACAATTAATTATCCACGCGTTTATATGTATTATAGACGGGATCGGTGTAAAAACTGGAGCGTGACCGGGCGACTGATTAACGGATACATGAGAAAACAGATGCTGTGAATCGTTTAAACGCTTGACTTTTTCAAGCTTTAGCCTTTAGGTGATTAACGATGGTTGAAATCCATGCTCGAACTATTCTCTATTTCTCTCTGGTTTACGTATTTATAGGCGTAACGGTATTGTAACGGGATCGCCAGGACTCAGAAGTCGTTTCTCATTTCAGTGCACGCGCTCGCGGCCCCCCTGACCCGCGCGCGGTTCAGGACCAGGGTCAGGATCGATTTTGGACATTTAGAGGCGTTTGTCGGTGTGCTAGATATAGAGCCACTTTTACAAAATGCCTGGAACAACGGGAGCGTACGATTTAATCGATTCGAGTCCGCTCGGACGAAGTTTCAGCGTGGCGCGACACTTTAGCTAGCGTTAAATTAGGATACTCTCGACTTCTGAGTCCTGGCGACGCATGTAATCGTATGCTGTACAGTCTGTTTATAAACAACACGATGTTGAATGGGGATCAGGGAAGAGCCGCGTGCACGCGGGGCAAGAAAGGGTTTGTTATTAAGCTATTGTAGCCGATACGGGGACGTAGGTGTCCACGGGATCGATACGTGTACTTGATTAACGAAGTAGGGCTTTTTTCAGGGTAATTTCTATGCCTTTAACTGTTTCCAATTTGTTACGGTATAGTCGTAATTACGTGGAGATGTATTTGGGAGTAAACGGTCGGCTTCCCGCGGCACCACTCCGCTTGGGAGCTCGGTCGAAAACGCTTAAGCTTAAAGCATCCTCGAGGGGAGCGTGCGAAACGATTTAAATTTTTATTGCTCGAGCAAAGAGTCAGACGAGTATGAGTGTGCGCGATGGTGAAGTCTTCACGACATTAACGATAATTCATGCTGTCTTGTTCTCTGGTGTTCTAATTCTATTGCGTATCGCTTACTCGAGCGCCAGGTGCTCGCGCACCGCCGATAAATAATAGGAACGACCATAATGTGGGAAACAGACAAATAAGGATCGCGAGGATTATAAACAGACTACCGTTGAATTTTTATCTATATTTTATCTACAGCACTCTCTCCCCCTGCCCCTCTCTCTCTCTCTCTCTCTCTCTCTCTCTCTCTCTCTCTCTCTCTCTCTCTCTCTCTCTCTCTCTCTCTCTCTCTCTCGATAAGTATTGAAAATTGAAGTTTGAACGTCTACTGCACAAAATAATTACCTTAATCAATGTTATTACTTATAAATTAATGATAATTATTATTATATCTGTCGCGTTTTATAAAAAGTGTACTCTAAATACAATTATGAACGAATAAACTTACAGATAGTTGTTATTGAACGCATAAGGAACAGAGAGGAAATAAAACCTGTCAAAGTACATATTTCTCTAATAGTTCTTGCTTTTTTCTTGCGAGCAACGCCTCCTGTATATCTTGCTGCGAAGGTATCGCTCTTTGCGCGGTAATTTCTACCTCCTGCTCGTCCTCGGGCTCCTGCTTCTCGTTCTGCGCCAACCACTCGTCCACGGCTCTCTCCCTCGCTTCGCGCTCGGCCCTTTGCTCCAGTGGCAAGAGAATTCCGTCGTCGTCGTCTCGATAGCCATAGTAATCCGCGTCGATGTCCTTCATTAATTCGGCGCGCGTTTTCCGAGGAGGAGGCGGCGGTTCTTGCTCGAACAGCTCTCTGACCCCAGGCAACTCTTTTGCAGCTCCAAAATACTTGTAACCACGATTCCCGGGTACCTGAACATTTTACGGCATTAGACATTCTCATGTGCTATGAGGAATAGTAAGGATAGTTTAATGCGACAGAGAAAAAACTCTACCTCGCGACCTTCGTGATCCAGCATACGTGGCCCCACTCTGGAATAATCAGGACCGCCTAGCTCTTTTATTTGCGCCTCCCAATGCCGTTTTTCTCTCAGTAATTTGTTGATTTCGTCGTTTAAGTCTCGAATGCGAAATTCTCCCAGACCAGCGTTTTGTATCTGTGCCACTTTCTTCGCGATCTCTCTAATTATTTGCATTCTCCACTTCTCCGCCTTCCGCAGGTCCCTACATTCGGAGGCTAGGTACGGTCTCCTCTCTTGCTCCTTCCTGGCTCCCTCGTTGCTCTGTGCTGCTCGCCATCGAGCGAGGGTGGTCCTGTCGAGAGATTAACACACGGATAAGGAAATGCTGCAATGCGCGAAGGTGTAATAATCTGCTTTATAACGCTACAAGCTTATAAACACTTACATAGCCTTTTCTGCATTTCGCGCCTGAAATAAGATGTAATAAATAAATACGGTGGAGGAATGTAAATAATTTCGCTCGAAATTTAACATTATTTGGTACACTCACCATTTTTTATGTGGTAATTCCAGTGGGTGCGTTCAGCGCATGCAACTCTTGGCCAACCGCTCACTTCCGCTCACTGATCTTTCGCTGAACGCTACCGCTCAGTTGCGCTCTTTCCAACACGTTCAGTGAGCGGTCGCTATTTTTTTGATTATGATATGGTAATCAACAGCCGATGTTGCGGCGTTTATATAAAAGTACGCTATACAGTCCTTTTGAACTAAATCAGCTGCAATCAGATTTAACGTATAATTTTTAAAGCTATATATGACAAGTGGCATACAGTTCTATTCCATGTCATTGTTGACATCAAGCAGCGGTTTCATTTTATAGGTTATAAGTTTTGCCGCTTTGAGGTTATGTTGTCGCAAACAAATAGTTATATCATAGATGAGGTATAAGGTAGATGTACCGCACACATGGGAGTTCGAGTCACACGACCCGTAATCCTCAAATTCTTTAAAAGTTATCTTTAAATTTTTTGTGCGGTTTTATTAACTATTTCGAAGAACAATGAGTATATAGGTTATATTTTCTGTCATTTCGAGGACAGAAAATTCGCTCCTCGAAGTGACAGAAAATATAAGCCTAACTAAGAGACTGTACAAATGTTTATTACGCGTTGTATTTATATAATATTTCTGATCGAAATTTATAGAAATACGTGCAAATTATGCTTGTATCAAAATTTATTAATAAACGGAATTATACAACATGTTTCTTGAAATTAGTCGTAACATTCAGGCCGTTATAGATTTTAAATGTTTTCGATAAGATTTCATTTTAATTCCTATCACGCGTAGCGTTACAATCTGCACAGACGAGGTATATACCTCGTCTGTGCAATCTGTTTCAAGACTTAACCGGTCACGTTGCATGCGACACTAAAATGGTAAGGGGGTCCTAGGACCCCCCAAACCGGTGACAGAAAAATACATTGGTTGATAGGTCTATTCTATACCTGGTCTGTGCTACGAGTGGTAGGAATTGAAATTAAATCTTACGGAAACATTTAAAATCTAAAATGGCCTGAACGTTACGAATAATTTCAAGAAACATGTTGCATAATTCCGTTTACTAATACATTTTGATAGAAGCATAATTTGCACTTATTTCCATAGATTTCGGTCAGAAATATTATATAAATACAACCGCGTAAAAAATATTGTACAGTCTCTTAGGTTATATTTTCTGTCACTTCGAGCAATTTACATGACAATAAATGTTTATTAGCTACTTCGTTCTTTTACGTTACATTTGAGAACTTTTTATGACTTAACATCCTTTCAAAATATTATTGTTACGCCGTAACGGTATTTTTATGAAATTGAGAAATGTAATTATGCGTGGTTAGGAAATCAAAATTTCTATTCGCACGAGAATAGGAATGGCGCTACATGTCAATTGTATCTAGTGATCCTCCAGGGAGTGATCGGTATAACCGCAGCCATTTTTCAAGATTTGGAGCAAAACCGGAAATAAACATAACCTAACCGTTCACTCTATCTCTTTCTATCAGTATTTCAGTCTCTTTCTATCAGTTTTTCTGTCTCTTTTTATCAGTTTTTCTGCCTCTTTCTATCAGTATTTCTGTCTCTTTCTTTTTTACAGTTTCTTTCTCTGTCTACTTCCGCTTTTGCTCCAAATCGCAGCAACCAATCAGCGACGATATACGTTGTTCCGATCACTCTCTAAATACAGGATCACTAATTGTATCGATATTTCGTACCGATATTTATTTATCTCTTATGCGTGAAACGGAACAGTACCCGGGATAAGAATAAAATGCTGTGTATTTTGCAAATAAATATAATATTGAATAAGTTTGCTTTAAAGTAGTAAGAACTATCGAGTGTATTCAGTGTTCAATTAGCAATTATATTGAGGACTGGTTAATTAATTCGGAGCTTTCGTATGTCATAGGTAAGCAATTCTTTCCTTTGGAAGCGTCGGTTCGTGTCAACTGGTCTAACGAAAACGCACTGGACGAGTACAGCATTTACAATCCCTATATGGTTTTTAAGTGGAAGTTAAACTTAAGTAATTAGACAATGGAATTATTATAAGCACTCCTGTACGAAGTATCACTGTACATTATTCAAAGTATTTTAATAAACCACATTTAGAGAAAAACCGCATCTTTCAATTTAGAGCAGCAACCTATAACTTCCATTTCCTAATTAAATCCCAAATTTGACAATCACAAGTAAAGTCTGCCTCTGCGTTGATTAGTTCTCCGCCTTAGATTCTCTCTACGAAGACGCAAACTTTGTACCACCTCTTTCGACATCATGTTCTCCTGTTACAATCTCAATTTTGGAGCGTTCAGAAAATTTTGGCCAGATTTCAGCAAATGTATCAGGAGAACATGATGCGAAAGGAGGTATCCCCTGAAATTCATCGTCGAAGGCGTTTCGTCAACTCTGCGCCTCTACGTCAAATAGTTCTCCGCTTTAGATTCTCTCTACGAAGACGCTAACTTAGTGCCACCTCTTCCGACATCATGTTCTCCTGTTACAATCTCAATTTTGGAGCGTTCAGAAAATTTTGGCCAGATTTTAGCAAAAGTATCAGGAGAACATGAAGCGAAAGGAGGTACGCCCTGAATTTCATCGTCGAAGCCTTTCGAAGACGCTGCGCCTCTACGTCAAATAGTTCTCCGCTTTAGATTCTCTCTACGAAGACGCTAACTTTGTGCCACCTCTTCCGACATCATGTTCTCCTGTTACAATCTCAATTTTGGAGCGTTCAGAAAATTTTGGCCAGATTTTAGCAAAAGTATCAGGAGAACATGAAGCGAAAGGAGGTACGCCCTGAATTTCATCGTCGAAGCCTTTCGAAGACGCTGCGCCTCTACGTCGAATAGTTCTCCGCCTTAGATTCTCTTTCCGAAGACGCTAACTTAGTGCCACCTCTTCCGACATCATGTTCTCCTGTTACAATCTCAATTTTGGAGCGTTCAGAAAATTTTGGCCAGATTTTAGCAAATGTATCAGGAGAACATGAAGCGAAAGGAGGTACGCCCTGAATTTCATCGTCGAAGCCTTTCGAAGACGCTGCGCCTCTACGTCGAATAGTTCTCCGCCTTAGATTCTCTTTCCGAAGACGCTAACTTAGTGCCACCTCTTCTGACATCATGTTCTCCTGTTACAATCTCAATTTTGGAGCGTTCAGAAAATTTTGGCCAGATTTTAGCAAATGTATCAGGAGAACATGAAGCGAAAGGAGGTATCGCCTGAATTTCATCGTCGAAGGCCTTTCGAAAACTCTGCCCCTCTCCGATTTTCCTCGATTGTTACCGATTTCTCAGTCACCCTGTATAGTAGGGTATTTTTCACCCCTTAGGAAAGTACTTGGTACGTGAAAGCGCATCCAAATAGTATAATAAAAGTACCCTTTGATCGCCGATTTTCCTCGATCGTTACCGATTTCTCGGTCACCCTGTACAGTAGGGTATTTTTCACCCCTTAGGAAGGTACCCGGGACGCGAAACCGCGTCCAAAGAGTACAATGAATGTACCCTTTGATTGCCGATTTTCCTCGATCGTTGCCGATTTTTCAGTCACCCTTTATAGTAGGGTATTTTTCACCCCTTAGGAAAGTACTTTGGACGTGAAACCGCGTGCAAAGAGTACAATGAAAGTACCCTTTGATTGCCGATTTTCCTCGATTGTTGCCGATTTCTGAGTCACCCTGTATAGTAGGGTATTTTTCACCCCTTATAAAAGTACTCGGGACGTGAAACCGCGTCCAAAGAGTACAATGAAAGTACCCTTTGATTGCCGATTTTAGATCTCCGCCTTAGATTCTCTTTCCGAAGACGCTAACTTAGTGCCACCTCTTTCGACATCATGTTCTCCTGTTACAATCTCAATTTTGGAGCGTTCAGAAAATTTTGGCCAGATTTTAGCAAATGTATCAGGAGAACATGAAGCGAAAGGAGGTATCCCCTGAAATTCATCGTCGAAGGCCTTTCGTCAACTCTGCGCCTCTACGTCAAATAGTTCTCCGCTTTAGATTCTCTCTACGAAGACGCTAACTTAGTGCCACCTCTTCCGACATCATGTTCTCCTGTTACAATCTCAATTTTGGAGCGTTCAGAAAATTTTGGCCAGATTTTAGCAAAAGTATCAGGAGAACATGAAGCGAAAGGAGGTACGCCCTGAATTTCATCATCGAAGCCTTTCGAAGACGCTGCGCCTCTACGTCAAATAGTTCTCCGCTTTAGATTCTCTCTACGAAGACGCTAACTTTGTGCCACCTCTTCCGACATCATGTTCTCCTGTTACAATCTCAATTTTGGAGCGTTCAGAAAATTTTGGCCAGATTTTAGCAAAAGTATCAGGAGAACATGAAGCGAAAGGAGGTACGCCCTGAATTTCATCGTCGAAGCCTTTCGAAGACGCTGCGCCTCTATGTCGAATAGTTCTCCGCCTTAGATTCTCTTTCCGAAGACGCTAACTTAGTGCCACCTCTTTCCACATCATGTTCTCCTGTTACAATCTCAATTTTGGAGCGTTCACAAAATTTTGGCCAGATTTTAGCAAATGTATCAGGAGAACATGAAGCGAAAGGAGGTACGCCCTGAATTTCATCGTCGAAGGCCTTTCGTCAACTCTGCGCCTCTACGTCAAATAGTTCTCCGCTTTAGATTCTCTCTACGAAGACGCTAACTTAGTGCCACCTCTTCCGACATCATGTTCTCCTGTTACAATCTCAATTTTGGAGCGTTCAGAAAATTTTGGCCAGATTTTAGCAAAAGTATCAGGAGAACATGAAGCGAAAGGAGGTATCCCCTGAAATTCATCGTCGAAAGCCTTTCGTCAACTCTGCGCCTCTACGTCAAATAGTTCTCCGCTTTAGATTCTCTCTACGAAGACGCTAACTTAGTGCCACCTCTTCCGACATCATGTTCTCCTGTTACAATCTCAATTTTGGAGCGTTCAGAAAATTTTGGCCAGATTTTAGCAAAAGTATCAGGAGAACATGAAGCGAAAGGAGGTACGCCCTGAATTTCATCATCGAAGCCTTTCGAAGACGCTGCGCCTCTACGTCAAATAGTTCTCCGCTTTAGATTCTCTCTACGAAGACGCTAACTTTGTGCCACCTCTTCCGACATCATGTTCTCCTGTTACAATCTCAATTTTGGAGCGTTCAGAAAATTTTGGCCAGATTTTAGCACAAGTATCAGGAGAACATGAAGCGAAAGGAGGTACGCCCTGAATTTCATCGTCGAAGCCTTTCGAAGACGCTGCGCCTCTATGTCGAATAGTTCTCCGCCTTAGATTCTCTTTCCGAAGACGCTAACTTAGTGCCACCTCTTTCCACATCATGTTCTCCTGTTACAATCTCAATTTTGGAGCGTTCACAAAATTTTGGCCAGATTTTAGCAAATGTATCAGGAGAACATGAAGCGAAAGGAGGTACGCCCTGAATTTCATCGTCGAAGCCTTTCGAAGACGCTGCGCCTCTACGTCGAATAGTTCTCCGCCTTAGATTCTCTTTCCGAAGACGCTAACTTAGTGCCACCTCTTTCCACATCATGTTCTCCTTGTTACAATCTCAATTTTGGAGCGTTCAGGAAATTTTGGCCAGATTTTAGCAAATGTATCAGGAGAACATGAAGCGAAAGGAGGTACGCCCTGAATTTCATTGTCGAAGCCTTTCGAAGACGCTGCGCCTCTACGTCGAATAGTTCTCCACCTTAGATTCTCTTTCCGAAGACGCTAACTTAGTGCCACCTCTTTCCACATCATGTTCTCCTTGTTACAATCTCAATTTTGGAGCGTTCAGAAAATTTTGGCCAGATTTTGGAGCGATGTATCAGGAGAACATGAAGCGAAAGGAGGTATCTTGTAATTTCACCATTGAAGGCGTTGCCTTGAAGTAGCGAACAAGAGCTGCGTCTTCTAAAGGCCTTTTACCATGGAAATCATAGGTTTGGAATTTGGATAGGAATTTGTAAAAGGTATTTGTAAATAATAATACAGTTCTTTCCCAATTTTTTTCCACTTTATTTGCATGAAAGGCCTTTTTTACAGTGTTACAATATTGTGTAATTTCATTTTACTTTTTGTATAAAATCACTATCTTCTTCATGTTCATTGTTGAGGCTGACAGCTTTCCATCGTTTGTCTCATTTAAAGTTCCTGGCCTCGGAGGAATGTTCCCAAGATTTATCTGCAAGAAGAAGAAAAATATTTTCATTAACCTGATTTGTCTATTATGTATAGAAAATACGACAAATATTACAATATAATTTCATGTAAAGCGTATAAAGAATTTAATTATCTTCCCAATTTAACCTTTACTTCATGTAGAATACATTTAAACGCAGTTCAATTCTATCATGTCACAGAAAACGTATACAAATGACAACAGGTAAAAAAAATTAGGTACCCTTTTGTTTGAAAACAAAAGAACCGTACTTTTCTTCGCGCACAAAAAATTTAAAGACAAATTTGCGCAACCGCCCCATTTTTATAGCTCGACGAATCTGAATGAATCTGAATCGAGCTGAACTGAAGTTAGCGACCATATAACAATTTATTTAACCTCACACGCTGCATAATTCTAATATTATATTAGTAAGGTACTCAAAAGACGCATACAACTAAGAAAGGAAAAGAAAAGATTGACGAAGAGAATGTTAAGTTATCACACGTATACAAGCACGCACACACCTTTCAGCATCTCAACACATTTCAGTGTAGTTGCTGAGCTGGACGCTGTTCATAAGCAGATGCCACTACATTCAGTTCTGAAATTATGGGTCGGTAAGACAGTTTGGGTGGCGACACGAACTTCCATAAGGTGATAGGTCTATCCTATACCTCGTCTGTGGTGACACGAAGTCCCATAAGGCACAGACGAGGTATAGTATACCTCGTCTATCCTATACTTCGTCGATGCTGAAGGATAGAAACTCTTTACTGCAGCCTGGTATTGGCGTGTTTTCACGTCGCCACTTCACAGCTTCCCCGTTCGCGCCACTAGCGTTTGCGTTCCTAAACTAAACAAATGCCTAAATCGCCGTTTAAACGAACAAGTAAACAATGTTATAACTGAAAATGAATGTTTATTGATAATAGAATCATATGCAGTGCGAATACAAACTTTTGGGATCACGAATTCGGGACATGATGTAGGTCCTTTGTTCGTCAAGATTCTAGAATCAGTGATGTCACGGATTCAAGCAGATTCAAGGACGTGACTGGGCAGGGGACAGAGGTCAGTGTGTTTCGAGTTACTTAAAAATTCTGGACAAAGCAAATAGCGACGCACTTGCTGTCGGCTATTCGAACCGTGAGGACGCATTTATCGAACAACGGAAATTTTCTACGAATCACGCCGGTTTCCTGGCACCTTCGAGTTTCTGGAGGGCCCCAACGTTTTTCGAGGCAAAATGACTAGTGAGTGACGATCTTCTAAACTTATTTCGAACACCTAGTATACGAATGATATTGGTAAAAGTGGTGTATTGTTGATTTTGCGTTCTGCGATCGTCATTCTTCGATATACTATCAATTAGCTGATTAAATACGCACTCGAACAAATTTAGAGGTCGATGTTTTTTGAATGGCTAATAATGGCCACTTTGACTCGTTCAAAATAATAAGTTATATTTTATTCCTGTTCCACAGAATTGGTGGCTTTGGTGCTCCTGGTTTGTTCCGGGGTCATAGCAGAAGATTGCCAAGGTGATAAGGAAGAGCATTGCCCTGCGACAACTTCAGTGTCTGTAGACAAAGACACTGACTGGAGTAAGGCCACTACGATCTACGACTTCCGTGCTCGAGACATCCACGGTAATGACGTATCACTGGACAAGTACCGCGGCCACGTTTGCATAATCGTGAACGTCGCCAGCAACTGCGGGTTGACAGACACGAACTACAAAGAGCTGGTACAACTGTATGAGAAGTACAGCGAGAAGGAGGGCCTTAGGATCCTCGCTTTCCCATCCAACCAGTTTGGCGGCCAGGAACCAGGCACTTCCGAGCAAATACTAGACTTCGTAAAGAAGTACAATGTCACCTTCGACATGTTCGAAAAGGTTGATGTCAATGGAGATGGTGCCCACCCACTGTGGAAATGGTTGAAGTCACAGGCGAGTGGATTTATAACTGATGGGATCAAATGGAACTTCACCAAGTTCATCATCAGCAAGGAAGGCAAAGTCGTTCTCAGGCACGCTCCGACTACTGAGCCTCTTCAATTGGAGGCCGAGCTGCAGAAATACTTTTAAGTTCCACTATACTTTTGCATGTCTGAACACTGTTTCCACCAGTGGTACTACAATACTCGATACCATTAAGACTGGTATATCATAAAATTGATCGATGGTAGTTGAATTCCTGAGATTATTTTCCACAGAGAGGATAAACCTTTGACCTCTGTTCTTTGTATCCAGTTATGTATCCACTCACTCGATCTATGTATCAACCGGATGCGATGCAAATAAAGTACTGTTTTTCGTACCGTTAGAGATGGTTTTATGTGGTTTACATTTAAACACCTGCTACGTAATACATCTTATTTATTATCATATAGATCTCTAACGATATAAATGCGAGCTGTACAAAACGTAGCTGGGTGGAGACCCAGTGGAGGGGATTACTGGTCCACAACTTAACACGAAACACGTAAAGCAGACGTGTGAACTGATAACGATGTATAGGGAAACATTACAGTGCAGTGTGGCGCTCGAGTAGATTTCCTCCGGTGAACACCGCTGCTTAAATCGTTAACTTATCATCTAACGCGATCATTAGTGTTGCACCGCGGCGCTATGTACAAGTTTTAATTACAACGCAATACCACTGACCGTAGTCGAGGACTGTTAGAACGATCCTTCCGATAAAGAAACTGCAAGTATACGTTTTAGCGATCGTTAGGCACTCTCTGGCATTCACCCTGAGCGTTGCAGGCACGCTGGTACATTCGTCCCTTTTCTAACGCTCTTCGGGTCGACAGTACGACTATGGGCTTTCATAAATAAATACAACGGAATAAATTACAGAACCCTCAGACGGTCTCCTTGGCATTGGTGTTGATAGTAGCCATTTCGTGCTCCGTGTTCTTGTTCATGCCGTTTGATATCGTCACGGCGTCCTCACAGGTCTGAAAAAGGTGGTAAAGTCCCTTACTTATTTTTCGCGCGAAAGGATTTACGCGTTAACAAGAAACTCATGCACGGTAAAGCAGTTTTAATATAGCGTTCTCTAAAGCTTCAATTACAGGAAGCGTTCTAGCGACAGGAAGAGTATAATTTTGTAACTAAACGGTCTATCGTATTAAAACAATGAGAGTGAATTACCCATAGTCTCTTGTTGTAATTCTACCTTGTAGGAGGGATTGTCGTACGCAGACGTGGTTTTACGGGGAGATATGTCGGCCTTACTGCTAGTTCGTCTCTTCATCAGCATCATCAGGAGTATTAGAGTGGATAGAATCGCGAGGGACGCCACGATGGCCACCACAACTAGAGGGCCGTAATAATCGCCCTCGTGGAGAGGCAAGGACGCGAGCTTTCCCGCTGAAAAGTACAATTATTAATTATTAACACAGAAATACAGTTTTTTTTTCTACGTAGGACGAAACAGGTATATATAGGAATCGGTAATTCAGGGAGCACTTGCGAGAGAGCGGGATCGGTCGAATGACCTCTTGTGACAGAGTCGGAGGTATCGTTACACCATCGTTCAGTGCTCCATTTTCCAGTAGACGAATTACGCCCATGAGAGTTAAACATCTCACTCAGTTCCACTCATTTCCCTTACCTTGTTGAGATATCGTGGCAGGCAGTAGGACACCCGGTTTGGTGACAAAGTCCTGCACGTTGCTCTTCTTTATCCTCCCATTCGTTAAGTAGACCTCGAGCCACAGGCGATACCTGGTGCCCGGCTTTAGATCGCCAATCACCGTCTTCGGATGCGAGTCTCTCTTAGCGATTTTGAACGTGCTCGTGTCCTCTTTGCCGCTGTCGCTCTGGTAGATCGCCCTATAAATGTTCACGTACTTGTCCTCAGGGTAGGGCACTCCGCTCCACGTCACTTCCACGTCCGTCGACTTGATTGTCTTGATCTCCACCCTAACCTCGAAGGAGTACGGGTTCGGCTCTAACGATGTGGTCACTTGTATCTTGAAAAGGGAACAGCGAAGGAACGATAAGAAAATTGCGCCCGCTTAGAATACAAGAACCGTAGCACACTCACCGTTTTCTCACTGACCAGCTCCGTCAGCTGACCCGGGAACGGGACGAAGATAATGCCCACTTCGTAGGTGGTCGACGGCCTTAGGTTCTCGATCACGTAATTCCTCACCGCCCTGTGGATCAACGGTGTGCCGGAGTAGACCTTGCTGTCCTGCTCCTTGTACCTCAGCTGGACCCCGTCGATGAACTGTAGCTCGTACTCCGTGAACTTGTTCCACATGACGTTCATCCACGTGGAGTTGGTCTCCGTCACGCGGAGCTCGGCGTCCACAGGAATTTGAGGGGGCAACGTGGTCACTTCCGCTCGTTTTTCCAGAGTACGCACGCTGTAGATCTTACTCGTGGGACTGTTGGCCAGGTCCTTCAGCTTCACAGTGATCTTCACCTTGTACTCGCTCGAAGGCTTCAGATCCCCTAGCTCGAACTCCAATTGCGGGGTTGCGATCAGGTCGTTCGGGGGTGCGAACACTTGGGCCTTCCAGGTGGACGTGTCGAAGTTTCTGTGTAGCAAGGGATATTCCTTTGGTCAGTCTTTGTCGATCTTCATCGACACAGGGTGTCCTATCTATAACTACTATTGTGGGATCAGGAACTCCTATAAGAGGGAGCTCGGAATAAGAGATCTCGGAGGATCGACTTTGGTGGAGTTCATTAGGCGGCTGACCAGTAAGCAGAGGATCCGCAAGATCGCGGGTTCGAGTCCTCATCGCCCGAGGTCCTTTTCCCGTTTAGGAATTACAAAACCTATTCCTACAGTATTGAATTCTGATTGCAAAGTACGTTTTATCATTGGTGTATCGCAGCTCCACGCGACCATGAAGCCCCACCAGAACTTGAGGCACCGTGAACACCAGTCGGACAGTGTTTTCATCCAGAGCTTCGAGGATTTGCACGGTGACTTCGTCAGAGGAAGAAGCGACTGGGAAGCCAGGGATAGCACCAGACAGCGGGAAACCAGGAGGCACGTTGTGCTCCATACCTAAAGTCCACGAAGATCAATCGTTATATACCTACTTCTCTGTACAACTAGTTTTCATGCGTTCTCCATCCCTCAGAACCTTCAGAAACTCCTTCGGCGACGTTTAACGGCATCCAATGTCTTACGACTCCGAATAGATACTTGGTTTGAACGCGAGCAAGCGGTCCCAGGAACCTCCCCTGACCCGTTTAGAGGTCACCCAGAGGTCCCTGCAGACTGCAGACCCCGACAAGATACACAATCCTCATTCTACCACGAAACTCTGATTTCACCCCCGAAAACCTATGGCAACCAATAAGAAATAGGTTTGTCTTTCGGATGAACTACTTTACTTGCACACCCAAGTTGCATAATTTTCTGAACTTCCTGGTTGCCTACCTTCCCGGCTCGGTTTTACTCTCGCCTAAAAAAAGAATGCTAAATCTCGCAGTGCGAGGTGTCCCACGGAATCTGTCAAAGTAAATGTGTGTTGCTGATCAGGGACGAACCTGACTGGTTGGGCGTTTGTGCTGCGAACGGGTGGTTCATGTGCGTGAGTCCTGAATGCGGTAAATGAGCGTCAATGTGAAGGGGCATGGTGGCAGTGGGGCCGCCGGCCACGTTATGAGGTATGGCTGGCTGTCCGGGATAGTGTTGGAACGGTCCGGGATTGGGATCGTGCTGATTGATATGTGCCAGCAGCTCCTCGATCTGCTGCGGCGTGCTGGGTATGTCCTGCGTGTGAACGTGATACGTGGTCTGGCCGTTTTCGTTCTTTTGCGCGTAGACGTGAGGCTTGGAGGGTTTCTTAGGCCCGGTTCCAAAGTACCCCGGCTGTATCTGATTGGTAGGCGAGTGTTTCTGACCAGAGATCTGCTGGTGGATGTCGAAGATGCCTGGGTGACCATCCGGGGGTCCGTGGTCCAGGTGAACCAAGCCGGGGTGTTGGAGGTTGATCAGATGATAGAGCTCCTCGGGTAGGATCTCCTGCTCGGGGTTGCGCTGTCCCTGCTTCGGCCGACCGGGAAGTCCCATAGCAGGCTTGCCTCTCTCGGCTTCGAACACGTCACTCGGCGGTGCCTTTTTCTTCGGGTTGACGGGCACGATCACGTTCGGGTCGACGCTGTCCTGACCGAGCAGGGGTCCGTGGTAAGATGGCCCCACCGCAGAGTTGTCGAGCTGGGGGTCCAAGCCACCCCGGGGGACATTGGTAGGCGCGAACGGAAACCCTGGTCCGAGGTCTCGATGGGGGTTCAAGGGAATGAACTGAGGCTGATTGGTCGGTGGGCCAGGCTTCTGCGGCGACGGCAGTTTATTGGGATTCAGGGGCCCTGGCAGGTGTTGGTTCTCGTTCGAGTGCACGGAGATGGGTATATGCTTGTCTGGGAACTTGTCCGGGGCTAGTGGGCCGGGGAAGTAGTCGTCTTTGTGGGGTTTGGAGAGCGGCTCGACCGGTTTCTTTGCCAATTCCGACTTGGACTTGGTTTTCTCCTTGACGAGGGGCGGGGGTTTCTCTGTGAGAGGAGGCAAGTGGAAGACGTCCTCGACGCTGGGACGCGTGGGTCTGTAGTCGGGATTGTAGGGCCCGTTGTAAGGTATCGTCGGGTGTCCAGGGTCCATGGGGTAATGGAAGAGGCCATGGGTGGCGGTGTCCGGTTGCTGGCTGGGCTTGGCCGATTCCGACTTGTTATTTGGTCTATCGTCGATCGGCGGCCGATCGAGCGCGTCTGTGGCCGTGGGGCCGGGGAACGCGGGCGTCGCGTTCCTTCCTGCAATAAGCAAAGTCTAATGTCACAGAACAGGTCGTCGAGCTGCGTGCACTGTCCGAGCATCGTCCATGCATATTTACAGCGAGGGGACATCCAAGTATGTACAAGCGTGGCCGTACAGAGCATGCATTTACAGCACCTCCTGCCCCGGGGACCGCTGCAAAGTGTTTTGCGTTAGAGGCGGGAGTACGTTCTACGGCGGGCAGCGTCTCTTCCCCGCATTTTCGCTCTTCAGGCTTCCCTGGGCGGTGATAGAGAAACGGGAGGAAATGGGTAACGGGCAATGTACAGTGTTTTAGTTCCGGTCCGCGTCGTCGATTGATGAATGTGTCTCGAGTGATATGAGATGGTGCGCTAGGAGAATCTCGCGATTCGCATTCGCACTGGAGCATCCCAGTCAGGTCCGCGCGGCTGGAACCGTCACCCCGTTAAATTCAAAGGATCCTCGTCGCAGCCACGTACAGACGAATCCAAGTGACGTCAACGATTTGCTAAATACAACCTGCTTCACCACAGCCACCGCCACCAGAGGATCAAACGTTTACGATCCAACCACCGCTTCAACAAAATTCTACTTCCCAGAGACCTCTAGGATAGATCTACAGGGTGTTCGAAGCAAAATTCTACCAAGTAAGGAGATGTTTATGTTGGAGCTGCGTTAGAAGTCAGAGTTGGGCTTTAACTGAATAAAAAATTGTTTAAATAACGAATCAAATAAAAGGTAGGTACTTTACACTTTAGATTATTTGACGAATAAAGTTAATATTTTCATTCGACAGTAATTTTTTTATTCGTTATTCGAAATTTTTATTTAAATAAAATTTTTGCTCGTCTCTGATAGAAGTTATAAGAGTATCGATCAGACGGCGATAAAAGCTGCTCAAAAATATCTTCCTTCGATTCTGAAGAATAATTATTATCTTCAAGTTCCGGAAAATAAATGAAAAGTAATACTTGGTTCTCGACGCTTGTATCGTTGGTTATCCAGTTAAGCATAGCCCCGCTCGTTGTTTCAGTGTAATCACGTCCATTATAAGACTATATACCTAGAATGTATTTCTACGCTTCGTTCTGATCGCCGTTCTCATCGTTCATCGCAGCTCCAACATAAAAGGTACGCTTAGATCGAAATCACTTTTCCCGATCGATACAGCTTTCATATAACTTCGAACACCTTGCATATTCCCTCTTTTAGAAGGAAGATCGCGAACACACTCAACCTTGCTGCCTGAACGATCAATCTTCCTGTGGTTACTCCTCAAAGAGCCCGTGCCAATTTGCGAGTCTCCTTTTCCTTCGTTCCGTGTGACAGAAGCGCGAATTTACCTGGTAGCTGGCCAGTAGAGCAGCTCCACTCTTTGCAGCATTCGTCGCCAGGTAGATGTGTCAAGATGACCTGATAAGAGGGACAGGGCAAGGTTGCAGGTGGCAAGGCTGGGACAGGCGGGCAGGCCGCCTGGCAGGACACCTTTCCCATCTCGCAGTAACACCGCTTCTCGCATCCGGTCACGTTTGATGGCAATTCGCTCCAGTTGTCGTACGTCTTGCCCTCGTAATTGCACGAGCCATTATTCCGGCAGCCTACTTCCTGCGAGCGTGATGATCGTTTCAGTTGGGAAGCCAGCGCGAGCTTATAACTATCTTACGAAGTAAATACGTGCTAACAGATTCCGACCTGATTTCCAGGGGCGGAATTTTGAGACTTGGTGATCTTACGGTAAGAAGCGTTTGCCGCCCTTTCCGTGATATACCATCAAATATTTGAATTGAAAAGAGTCGCGACAATTTCAGAATTAATTCAATATGGCTACTCACGTGTGAGCTTTCGCTAATTCAGTATATGAAAGAAAAAAAAATTGTTTTTGAAGGTGTCTCAAGACCCTGGGTTTAAATATTTTCCAATTTCTATGGAACTCCAACATTTGGCGCTCCCCAAAATTTGGCGCTCCCGGAAATTTGTCGCTCTCCAAAATTGATCACTCCCCAAAATTTGCACGGACCTAATATTAGACCTTGTATTTGTGTATGATATTTACTTGGGGGCAGCAGTGCGGTGGTTTCGGGGAGAAGTTTGGCGGCACGGTTTCCCAGTCCAAGCAATGGGGGTCGAGCACGTCGAGGCCGAAGTCCGTGGGGCACTCTATCGTGGCGCACTCAGTCTTCCCGCCCTCCGAGCACATGCAGAACGAGATGCACTCGTCGTACCATTCCGCACCCACTTTGTACGTCTTCCCCCTGTGGCTGCAGGAGCCCTTGTCCCCCATCTTATCCGAGATGTTCGTCTTGATCACTTCCGCTGGAAGGACGACCTGCAGCGGGAGACCGGTTCGACTTCCTTCGGTCACTCGCACGTAATACGTGTGCGCCGGCTCTAGATTCGATATAATCCCCTCTGCAATAAAATTGAACAAAGTAGAAGGGTGGCTCTCGACCTCCGACGGCTGATGACCTTCTTCGTCTTCATCCCTCACCTTTATCAGGCTTCTGCTGCCTCCACACGTGGTTCTTGTCGGATATCTCCACGGTGACGTCCTGGGGATTCTTCGCCGACAGCTTCAGCTTGATCGCCGTCGAGTTCAGGACCTTCACGTCGGTCAGGTTGACGGTCAGATCGGTGGAGGTCTCTGGTCTGATCTCGTGGTCGCCCAGGGTGACGTCACACAGGGTGATCGTGCAACAGGAGTCTCTGAAAGAGAACGTTATCAGTGGAATGTTAAAACGAATTCAACGAGGAAGAGAACGAGTGGTAATGGATGATAGTGCGGCACCTTGGATCGGCGAGGACCACGCAGCGGTCGTGCTGGTTGGTCGCTGTGGTGGTTTCGTTCGGTGGGCACCTCGGTTGACACTTGAGCATGCCACCTGCCTCGCAGACGCAGACCCTGGAGCAGCCATCCTCGACCCGCAGGCCCCTCATTATCGTTTTGTTCGCGAACACGCAGGTCTCCTCTGGTTCAGGCGCTGGAACAAGTAGCGAGAAGTAAAGCATGTGATAAAAAACAAAACGAGACACTAATACAAAAATCCTTTCGACAAGTACTAGATTATAGTTCGAAGAAGATTCGGGCAGAATTTTATTCAAATTGGTTTAGTAATCTCTGAGATACTTTCGGTACCGCAAATGCTGTAACTATGAAGATGCGCCTTGAGCCTTGAGAAAAGGGGCTGTTATGACACCATTTCTTAAGATATCAAATTTCTTTTTTAAGCTAATACAGCTTATTTTATACACACAAATGTGTATATCTTTAAATATGACGTTTCTTTATATTAAAAAAAAAATCATAAAAGTGACGCTATTTTCCTTTAACAGTCCGCTCTGTCTATTTACTGGTGGTTCATAGAAATAAGACTCCGGAGGAAGGCTCACCTGAATCTGCAGCGCAGACCAGGATCGCGCAGCAGGGCTCCTCGTTGACCAGCTTCTCCTGGCACAACGGATCCACGATCCCTCTGTTAGCCCTGACGTACGGCGACGCGCAGAGTGGCTTGCAATCCGTCGCCGTGCCGTCCTCCCCGCATACGCATTTCTCTTCGCAACCCTTCACGATCTTCTCTCCCACGGCGTACGTGCGATTCCCTTGCACGCACATCGTCACCGTCGGGAGCAGCGTCGAGGATACATTCAGGGCGGTTTCATTGTGAGACGCCACGTATTCTCCACCTGTACAGTGTCACGTTTCACGATATCAATATTGGCAAAAGGGCCGGCGCGAGTTGTGTGGTATGTATGGAGAATCGACACTTGAGATTTTCGACACTGGGAAATTTGGAAGACATTTTACCATTTCCTATTTTTTGTTTGCGTACTACTGTTTTTTAAGCTGTTAGAATTTGATCTTTCAATTTGTAACCCCCACTCCACAGCTCCACACTCGGGAAAATTTTTAGCAGTTATAGCGGCCAACGGCACGACCAAATACGAACATTTGGCGTGCTAGTGATCGGAACGGTTTATGACACGTGCGCCAGTGAAATTATTTTTGTTCCTTCTGTGATTAAATTTTGAACAAAGCATGTTTTCCTTCGAGACTTTCGTTTACGGTCTCAATAGTTATTGCAGGTATCATAAACCTCGAGCCTGGGGGAACTCCCGCTGTATTGCCAGATTTCGCCAGGACTGTTTCTCCCGCCAAATCACACCCCCGTTACGATGGAAACGCGCCGAAGACGCACAAAATAGGTGGCGCGATTTTGGGACTGGAAAAATTACCATTTGGTTGACACCGGCACCGGGTCAACCAATTAGGAGCCGGCACCTCGACAAGGTTTGTCATCTCGTCTGGACAAGACACTCTGAATAAAGACTAGTGTTCGAATTATTGTGTAATTTACTAAGGGACTTAGACATTCACCTATTCCTTCATAGTGTACCGAAGTATAAAAATCTTTTTCTACTTGTACAAGAAAGTAGGCAATCACCTTCAACTTCTTTGTCATCGTCGTCCATGCTAACGTCGCTGAGGTCAGTGATATTGGAGTGCAACGAGTTGGTAGGCTCTGGGGCAGAGATGTTGAGCGCTCTACCCCTAAACGACGTAGTCTCCTCCGTCACGCGCGCTTCCTCCGTACTACTCGCATGCTCCGACGTCGATGAGGATTCGTTGGACGTCGGCGCGTCTACCGTGGCTAGGATAGGTTCCCCGCGAAGCAGTAAAGGAATCGTGACTCCCATCGTCTCCACCGTTCTCGCAGTGGTCTCCTCATCAGAGTCGGTCGTCGCATCGTTGGTGTCCCCACGCTTCGCGTCATCGTCCTTGAAGGACTTCTGGTACTTCTGATCGGGCTTGAGCTTGAAGTCCAGCGGCTTCTTCTTCGGCTCGACTGTGGTTTTGGAGTCCTGCTCCTTGGTCGGGTACTCGGACTTCCTGTCGATCGTTTCGTTCCTCGCTTCGGCGCGAAGGGGCTGGACACCTGGTACCTCGGTAGCATCAACACCTACAAGATTCAATGGCTTAGAACACTGGATTGAAATTTGATACAGGGACACTATGTTTTATATTCTTTTATATTGTCGGTTGTGGGAAGTTTGAACGATCCTGTGTGGTAGTTTAATATTTAACCCTTCGTGGTGGGGTTCACTGCATCCCAGCATTATTTTTGAGTTACCATTTTCGTACCTTTGAATCTATTAACTTTTGATTGATAATTGTGCATTCGCAATATCTATACAATTATCCTCTCATAGCTTTTGTATACAAATGCAAATTTTGATACGATGAAATTTGTAGTTGAAAAAATAGTTGTGGGAAAAAGCGACTTTTTTTGTTAAAATTCACCAAATTTTTACATTTTAATACTAAGGTTTAAAAATTTACAGAAATATTGGCCAAGACCGAAATTCTTTTTGCCTGGAGTGCGACACACTCCGTGTGACCACGAAGGGTTAAGCATAATTTAAATATGTGTCCGAAGTTAAGTTATGTGTAATGTGTGTGAATGTGAGAATTTTGTGGAGGAACGTTCGTGACAAGAAAAGAGAATTGGGTTTTATTCTTTAAACAAAATTTTATAATCACTTAACGAGTTTTATTGAATTTGCATTAAAAATATTTTAACTCTACAGAGTTAACAGTTATAACTCTACTCTTTCGCTCTGCTCTCTTCACCTTTCGAACCTCGCCCCCCCCTCGACAGAGCAACGAAGAAATCTATAATACATTAGAACCAAAGTGCAATATCGATCCTCCTGATCCCTCAGCCAGCATGTACCGCAATTATCTCCGCCGATGCGACGACCAGGCAATGTCACCGAAAGAGGTTCGCGTAACGGTAAAGCAAGCACACCATGTACGCCTCGTGTTTGGCTCCTGAACTTGAGCGCCGCGATAAAATCGACCTCGTTAACGTTCGTCTATCGGTTATCGTCTAACGAGTCGCAATTAGAGAGCCCGCGGCTCTGATTGCTCCGCGGCACGCCACCACCAGCAATCTCTGCCTGATTGCTCACTTCTGGATCAACTTTGTCTCTCGAAGATCGCGGGACGATCGAAGAGCATTCGATAATTACCGAATTCAGAACTGTTCGTCGTCAATTTTATCCTCAAAGGAGTCGTCAGGCTGACAGACACCGCGGTGCAGGCAACCAGCTTGCGATTTCAGCGAGGAACGCCGCGCCACGGACGTTTCGCAAGCGAAGATCCGCCGGCGATACTGCGACCAGGCAGAAACTTTCCATCCGGGGCTGCCCGATGAAAATGCGCTCGTACTGTTACGTCAAGCGACCTGGCCTGGCCCGATCGTCGTTCCCATCGGCCGCTTCTTTCGCGATTTACTGCCGGTCGTTCGAGTTTTTGCGGCTCGGGCGACCGAGCCCCTCTAGGATAGCGTAACAGTACCGTGGCTGCTTCTAGATCGTTTCCCTCGTAAAAGAGTCTATTGGTCGTGGACCATTGCCTTTAAAAATCTGGCCAAATGAGGCGGGATTAATTACGAACACTATTGGGTCCTTCGGAACCTCCGTAGGAGTTGCAACCGAAGGAGGTTTACTTTGTATTTATTATAAAACAAAATAGTGTTCGAATTTTCGTATAATTTCCGAAGCAATGCAATCCCAACTTGCTTATCGATTTTGTCGAGTTTCTGTGGACGTTCAGCGATCAATATTGAGTATCTACAGGCTTTTTGTGCATGGAAATTTTGATGGTCGGTGTTGCTGGACGAGCAGGAAGCCCGATCGACCGGTCTCTATCGAAAGTCGAGACGGCCATGACTTTTATTACGGCATGAATGGGGAAGCGTAACGGTGCGACCGGTTCACACGAGGCCAACGTTCGTCATCAGGATCCACCTGACGTGGTGGGCCGTTGGAGGAGCGTAAGTAGGTGACGGTCCCCTTTTCCATCGTCTGCATACGTACCGCGTATAGCCCGAAAAGGAATCCGGCCTCCTTCGTATCTTACAAGGGACGTTCGGCAACCCGGAAATTCAGAAAGTTATGAAACTCGGTGTGCAAGTAGAGTAGTTCATCCGTAACATAACCCTATTCTTGTTGGTGTCATAATGCAATTTTTAGGGGCGACATCACCCCTTGAAAAAATGCAGAATTTTCTTTTCCGTGGAATATCTTGAGAACGGTGAGAGATATCGAAAAGAAATTTAAACAAAAGTTGCATCCTTCTTTTATATCTACAAAACCGCTCAAAGATAATTTTCGAAAAAAACATATTTTTGAAATTACCCCCACCACCAACCCTTAAAGTTAAGTTTTTGTATTTTGTAAAAATACGCTGAAATGCCTCTGGACAATCTCTTTCCACACATATAAATAGTTTGTGTTATTTTTTTTTTGTAAACAAATAAAACCTCTATTACCGAATTTGAAGTCCATTTTGGCAGTTTCTATTAATAACATAGTTTCTTAAAGCCATATTTAAATTATTATTTATGTAAAGTTCAGACAGCTTTCAATTATTTAAGCAAGGCAGTACGTACTTATAATTGCATCCAAGGAAAAACACATTAAAACTAATCAGTGACGTGCATGAATCATTAATGGGGTTTATCAAAACGAATCTTCGTTTTTGAATAATTTGTGTTTAAAGTGTTGCACGGTAGGAGTATAGGTTCGAATACGTAAGCAATCTTCTCAATCAACGGTTGTATCTGCAGCGGTAAAGTGTTATAGGCAAAAATGGAAACTTTATTCAAACACGCGCCACTTTGGGTTTTCCATTTTTTAAAAATATTTTTAGGGAGGTTCACTAGTTTTAGGCCTAAACTTAAAAAAACCATTTGATTTTGCATCCCCTCTCTATAAAAACAACCTAATCTTTTTTATGACAATATAAAAATGGGAAATTATAGTGTAAACATAGATTAATAAAATGTAAAACCTTTCATCAAGAAGTCTTGTTTAGTTATTTAGAAATAAATTTATAAAAATTGTACCATTTTTAGACGTCCATCCCGCAAATACCCCTTAAAAGCGCAACGGCGCTTGGCCTGGATTGATTTTATTTACTCCTTCCCATAGAATCAGGCGCGCCTGTGAAATTCAGTTTGATAATTGCCGAGACTTAGTTGACCCGCGGCTGATTTAATCGAATAACAGTACAGCTTCACTCGAGGGATCTCAGACAGATCTCGCGCGTCCCGAGTCGAGTTCACCGCGTGAAAAGCATCCATTGCACCGAAGGTCGCCCGGTGCAACGATAGCCATCGACTGCATCGCCAACACTGCACTCGACCGTTTCAGCCAGAAAATTACGGTACACGCGCTCAATGTTTGGTAAATCGCGAGCCATTCTGGCGAACGGTATTTCTTTCTTCCCGGCCGGGAACGCGTAGTCTCCTTGGGATCCAATATGGCGCCTAGTTCCTAATTAGAAGCCTGTCGTGGAATTTCATGAGACTCAAACTGATCGGATGAAGTATATTGGAAGTACGTTCGAATCTGACTGGATAGTTTCGAACAGTTCACGAGTACTTTGCAAAAGAAAAACATGAAAGCTCATGAAGCGAAACTTTTGCATTGGAATTGACTCGGATTCGTGAGTACATATTGAACTAGATCCCATTGCTATTACACTCAAGATCGAATTGAAATCATTCCCTCGGATAAATAATCAAATATGGTCGTTCAAAGCATCATTAGTCGACATGTTGCATACCTAATAATCTAATTTCCCTGAGTTAGTACCTACTAAACTGTGAACCATTATCGCCAATTAAGAGCCAGCTACGATTTACAGTTGCAGTAACGATCTACTGCGAGCTTGAGCTATCGATAATACTCAGGAGTGAATACATAATTGGGACGAGATTGATTTTTTCCATGGATCTCTTTCCTCATTTAAAGCCAGCGCGCATAAAGCGATAACAACTGTAAATAGATTAAAAAGATTATCTTTTATATTTTTTCTGTTACTTTCTGTTCTTGTTTAGTGGTAATGCGTGTTTCTCTACTGTGCTTTTTTCACCTCATTCGTCAGAAAATGGATCTTACCCGTTAATCGTAAATAAATAAATAAATAACAGTAATCAGAGATTGATAAATTAAAGTCACTTTGCGAAGAAGAGCCCTCGCAGCTGCTGCCAGCTTTACCGCCGATCCGCTCGCCAGCACGCAGGTCGATTTCGTTCCCAAAGTGGCCGTGTCCGCAGGCCAAGAAAGCCGTGGAACGCGGAATTACTCATCGCGCGTTAAAAGGATCTCCACTCGGCTTCCCCGTCGCCGGAAGTCCCAGGTTGCCCGTGAACCCACCGAGGAAAGCACGTTCGACTGCGTCGGATCCACCGGCACACTCTCCGGCATATTTTCTGCTCGTTACGCAGCGCAGTGACGCAATCGAACTTGGCGTTTTCGCGAAGGAAAGGTTCGTGTAATTAACGAGCTATTCTCTGCAGTTACGTGGCCATTTTAGTCGATGCTTCGACGGCCGAGGGGCTCGTAGAATGGTCTACGAAAGGAAAGTGTATATGTTCGTGCCTAGCGAGGCTGCGATTGTTGCTCCCCGACAAAGACAACCGAATGGTTAAGCAATTCTTAACTAATGCTTCTCCTAAAAAGGCACTGTCTTCAGTTTTAGGCGTTCCTTCTTTTAAAGAATTTTAGAATCCGTGGTCATAATAACGAGCAGAAACTCTCGAAGCTACTTCCGTCGTTATTCCCAGGGACCTTGAACTATCCTGCTTCTCGGTAGAAGAACGACCGCTGGCGCAGGGTCTCGGCTGCAGCGAGGTGCACACAGAAACCAGACGGGATAGTTTCTCCGAAAGGCTTCGACACTCGCGATCCCCTTCGGATTAAACGCAGTTTAACGCTCCGGGCCCGGGAAACGAACTTTCTGCACTGTAATCGACCCTTTGCCACCAGCAAATCACTGTTCTCCCTTTCCAGGAAGTCCGTTTACCATCGGCAAACGCTTCTTGGCGTGATTCGAGGGGCGGAAGGGAGCGGGGACGTCGGAGGCTCGAGGTGGCGTTTGAAGATAATCAGTGGAGACAAAGTGCGCTGGGAAAGGTTTGAAGTGTAAAGCAGCGTGGCCGAGGCTCGTCGGCATTCTCCGCGCAGGATAAATGGTAGAAAAAAGGGGAACGAGACTGGACGGAGTAGCCAGAAGGCAGAGCGAAGAGGAGGGAGGCTAAAATAGTCGGTCACCGAGCGTGCCTGTGGCCATACGGTATTCTATCCTACTTGCTACTCGCTGCACGATCATTATTTCGTGTGGTACATCACGTTTCGTTGGTCAAGCCAAACCATTCGTGGCGAATCGTGCTGTTGATGGTCTTCATTTGGGACTGGGGTGCATGCAAACTTCATCTATCGCTCTGTATTTTTGCATTTGCAGTACCCAAAATTGAATACGAATATGCACTGTCTTTCAGATTACACAGGTCTGCGATGAGGAAACTTTTTTCAATATTTTAGCTGTATTTATTATATTTTTGGGCGCTGAGGTCGAAGAAAGTGGGGCAAATCTAAGGATATTTTTGCATTTAGAAGCCCAAATTCCTATAAAACCTGTATCAATTTTTAACAATATTTTTATCGGCTTCGATTGAATTGCAGCTAATTGCTGAATTTCGTCCATTGCATCTCTTCATGCAAATAGGCTCATATTATTTTATTTTAGCTTGGTTTATGTTTTGTTAATTGTATGCAGTTGGGAATGTAATGAAAACGTATTATCATTATTTATTACTATTCTTCTTCTTCGTATTCTTCTTTTTCTGTTTCTTCTTATTTATTAGAATGGAGGAAAGAACGCGTTGACGCGCAGGAAACTATCAAACTTTAAGTAATTCTTCTTCTTTTACAAGATTTCACAATAATTAATAAATAATAAGAATGCTCGACATAAAAAAAAAATTCTGCAAGTTTAATGATGCCTCCTTATATCCCAAAAGAGTCTAATCCAATATCAACAATAGTTTTCAAAAGTACCAATTACTTTTGAGGTGTTACACGAGAATCCCCCCAAAGGAAGCGTGGAAAGCCGCTCGGCTGGCCAATTACGCGAACACCGCCGAATGGCAAAAGTGTTTCGGAAGAAATGCCAGGAGCTGCACGCGCTACTTGTTCCGCGCAAGAGGATGGCGTTACATTTCACTGGCCGGCCCGTCAGACTTCTCCCAAGCGACTTTTACATTCTGCACGTGACTCCGGTAAACTGTATTCTTTCGATCACTTTATAGAAAGCTCCGCAAACCCCGAGACTCCGCAGTTTGCGAGGTTCTAATATACATAAAGACCGTCAGTCACGAAAGAGCGGATGAAAGTGCTCCGAGATGATCAGACTCGGTGCGTTGCACGATTTCGTAACTAAAGATGATTCTTTGTTCGCCCAGTTGCGCAAGATCGTCGACCCTATAGCAACGTGATCACAGAAGTAGTCTATTCTCGACGAACTTCCTAATCGTACGATCCCAGCGAACGGCTCTTGATTCTGTGCCCCAGTCGACCGCCGATTAATCGATTCCACGCTCTGCCGAGCCCGGGCAGCAAATTCTGCATATCCAGGCTTTTATCGTTCCAGTATAAGCTTCTTTCAACTTGCAAGTCTTTTGCGCCATCTCTTCGCTTAATCGTTAAGGAAGCAATGAAAGCTTTGGGACACCCACTTGCAGATGGCGCGATATTACAGCCGTTGAATCAGAAGAACAATAGGAGATAGGAAGTAGAAAGAGGACGGTGGACTTCCTCCTGGAGCATTCTAGAACGTTACAATAATAAGAGAGCAAGCGAGGTTGTTGCTTCTTGTGCCAGGTCACAATCCCAGGGCAATCTAAACGTTACGTGTCCTGTGCGAGTTATGCTTCGGCAAAATTCACCGGGGAACCTGTCCAGGCCGAACTACGGGAAAAACGAGACTTTTAGTTTCTGAACTGCGTTTCACGGGGCCCGATAGCAAGCGTAACGCGGCGTTGCGAAGAAGGATGAAAAGTGAGGGGGCCGGAACGTTGGCATTTTAAATGTGAGAGCTACGCCTCGAGGAGGAATTCCTCGTTCGGTCAGACGTGCCACGGTCTGCGAGAAATAAACACGTACCCTAACCGTGCAAGCTGTCGCCAAGCTCTGCAGCCTTCGCAACGAAAACACAAGCGACTCTTCCACAGGAACACTCCAAAGGATACTTTAGAATCTGTAAAACAGCGACACTCTTCAAGGCAACACCTACGTGCCTACGATAACTCTCGCAGAAACTAATTCGTAACACTTTTCACGCGGTATCGCATGCTCGCGGTATCCCAGACTTTCGAGGGAACTCGCAGGCGATTCTCGAGTTGCGTTCAATCGCGCCCATTGTCTCCGTTCTCTTCTTCTCTCTTGGTTGCCGTGAAAACAAGCCCCATGGAGCTAACGGTTTCTGTCGGAGGAAGAACGAGACCGCGGTGCCGGAATGCGAAAGGCAAATCGAATCGTCATCCTGCCACCGTGCACGCTCGTATGCAGCTGTGTGTGTGCTCCTTCGCCGTGAACCGGTGGATTTGTAGGTAATCGGGCGACGCGCCATCTGCCTGTCACCATATTGCTCAGCAACGTCCAGCGACTCACCGTTCTAATCACCGTAGAGAAGAATTCGTTCCACATCGCAACGAGGACGTTATCCGCGGATTCCTTCACTTCTATTTCATCTTGTAGTGTAGAGGCAGTTGGCGTTTGGAAACTTACAACGCGACTACTTAGCAAAATAAATTAAAATGAATTACTTTTATCTCTGCTTTTTTAAGTAATTTTTGTAAAGTAATGCTTGTTTAACGAACATTTATAAGTGTATATGGTGGCTTTTAGGCGTTTGTGTGGGTAATCTTTGTAAGTAAAATCCAAGTTGATATCTATGATGATTCAGTGTGGGACACAACTTGTTGGTTTCGGTATTTGTATAGTTCGGAAGAGAGTAACTTGCAGAGCCGACGTTGGGGGAATTGGTAACGTGGCTGCCCAGTATGCCGAAGAGGACCCCGCAGATTTCTTGGGTTCGAGTCCTGTCGCCCGAGGTTTGCTTTTTCGCTTACATGTAATAAACGGAATAGCATAAGACGGTGAATAAATCTCGGCTGCGAGCGGTGTTGTTTACACGCAGCGGACGGCGCATTCGTGGAATGCATAATGTGGAATCTGTTGCGCATAGCATCCTTCCACGCAATCCGACTGCAAGAAACAAAGATCCATTCTTCGCGCGTATTCGCACGGAATTTTATACAGAGACGGGCTTCTAAGAGCGTCGTACACCTCGAATGAATGAATCACGCCTGCATCGGAGACAATTTCGAAATCGGCACGGACGATCGTTCGTGTTTGATTAAGCCTGCAAGATTCAAAACTACTACAACAGTTTTCTCGATGCTTGATTGTGAGTTGCTTCACGATCCCTGACTCGAGTCATCGAGGTCTCCCGTTGGGAGAAAGTAGCCGCGAGTGACATGCACGCGTGGCCATTTCACCCTGCGCAGAAGTCATCCGAAATCGGGTCAAGGGCGAAGCTTGTTTGTGACAGATAGGAAGGAAGCAGCGAAATTGGTCGCAGGTCTCTTCAACGCTGAAGAGAAAGTTGTCCCAAGATGTGTTCGGTCACCGTACACGCGGAACAAATCCACCTTCATCTAATTACCTTTGTCTTCCACCGTCCAGCGTACGAACGTAGAAAGCGAGCGGAATTAATGCGATCGGGGCGATGCAGAATTTCTAAATTTCACCAGAAACATCCCATCTGCTTCTCACGAAAAAAATCCTTCTCCAATTCACCAAAGTGGATCGCGCGCTTTAATCGCGATTATTTTTCACGCCGCTGGGATCCGAAAGCGAAATACATATGCCTGATGACTTCTCCGGTTTAATCGCGCTCGGACGGCACTCAACTCCCCCGAAATCATTGATCCCGGGTTCCTTGATCCCCGTGGAGAACACGAGCCAGGCGTTTTTCGCGCTGCCCGCGGAATTTCCATCGCGCTGTCCTTTCACTCCGCTGCTTCGAGATGCCCCGCCCTTCCTGTTAACCCCGCGGATAGACCGTAAAGGTTGGATAATAGAATCGAGTGCAAGTGTTTCATAATGCAATTCATCGCTCGCGAGCGTCGTGCGCTTGGAACTTGGCGATTCCAACGCGACGCTCGGGGATAGTCGATCGTTCGCGCGCGGGCGTTTAAATCTCCAGTCTCTGGCTCTTAATATTCTAACGCTTTTGTGTTACTGAAAGTGTTAATACAACTGAGTTAATGTAACTGAATAATTAAAGAGACCTGTAGGTGCCAAAATTACATTTTTTTTTATTGGAAAATGTTCTACGTGTCTATGGTAATACTGTAGTATAGAGTTCTAATGCAATTTCCCGTTGTAAATAAGTTACCAATAGTGCTAAAAAATGATACCGCTGCTACACTCAACGCCAATTCTGTAGAAAACAGCCAATTAGCCAATTAGCTAGAGACAAACAGGTTAGGCACTTATAGTGCTTGCAAATCTAAATGAATGGCGCATTCAGTTTTCTCCACAACTAAGAGGTGGCACATACAGGGCTTTCTACAAATACAATTGTAATACAAATACGAATGTGGACTATACTAAGTAATGCAGAAAATAGATAATTTTGTGATGCATTTGGGTTATTGTATTCTTAAGGGAAGGTTTCGGTTAAAAAATATTTTTTTTTTTTTCATTTTTCGGATGTTCAACCTTTTAAGAATTCGTGTTTAAAAGGATTTTTTGAAATTCGTAAAATTTTCGAAGTTATAGGCAGTTGAGTAGCAGCAAATGTATGGGTAACACCCGGCCACTCGGCACTCACGTAAAACATTAAACGCGTTTTTCTCGAAACAGTGTTCTTAAAATCGGTGGAACCCGTATCTCGAAAAGTTATTATCCGTTGCGATTGAAACTTTTTTATTTTGAAGAATATACTTCTGGCTCGTGGAGAAACCAGTAAAATTAAAAAAAAATGAAAATTTGTAATTTTTAGAGGCGTTAAAAGGATGAAAAATATAGGTAAAAAGTGATTTAAAAATTCAAGTGTCGTTATTTTCTCAAAACATGTAATTTTTTGTAATTATTTCTGGCCAGTCACAAGCGAGCTTCGTGCCCTTTAATAACCTAACATAGTTTTTTATTTCAGACCAATGGTTTAGGTGCTAAAGGTTCCACCGATTTGGATGAATTTTTTGACGCTTCAACATTAACGTCTCCCCAGTGTCGTTTGCAATGATTAATTATAAAGCAAAAAAATTATTTCTATAGTTTTAAACATCCTTAAAACAATGCAAAAAGTCCCATTAAATTACATGTATTAGTTTTCCTTTAATTAATTCCTAAAGATCACCTCTTTTTATAGCCTCTAGACCGGAACAGCCCCTCAAGCATATTCAGCAACCAAAACAAATAAAATTTCCTAAATAATTTAAAGCCCGAGAAGTTTTCTCCCTTTCCTGAAAATTTTGATTTTTGTCACTTACAGTATTCTCTGCAAAAAACCCCTTCAATTATAACTTTATCCAAACACTCCTATAATTTTTTTGTTTTCTATAATTTTCATACCACAAGCTCGTACATTTATTATTAATTCTGTTACGTATACAGGGTGTCCCAGAATGTTTTTGCCACCTGTTCATTTTTCTCGAAATATTTCCTACAATATTAAAGCACCACAGGCGATCGCTTCTATGCGGGCGGTAAAGTCTCCTCCCATCTATCGACGTTTCCGTTAGAATAATGTTGCTACGGCCGCAGCGATAGAATTCTCTTATCGAACTGGTGCATTTAAGGGAATGCGTGCAGCCGCACGCCTCACCGTGGGCTGCGAACATTCTGTCTCGTACTTTCATTCATTATTCCGCAATATCTGGCACGATCACGCGAAGGTGTACAAAACGGAGTACATAATGGGGATACATCGCGATGCAGAGCGCCGATTGCCATAGCAGACATCGCGTCGGATAGAACGTCTCTGCGTGACGGAGCCAGCGTAAGCTCGATGGCAAGACGAGCAACGAGCACGAAGCTACGAAGAGTTCTCTGCCCTCTCCTCGCCGATCTTCGTGATCTACGCGAGGAGCATGTAATACGCGCGCTCGCGTGTAAGGGACTTAAGTAACCGTGTACTGGGTGTGCGCCGATGAACCGCGGCGTTTCAGCGGATAGAGTTACACCGGTGGAAACTGTTCTCTCTAAACGCAGTCGGTTAGCTTCCCCGTTCGACGGCCGCTGCGAGGAAGCCTCGCAGCTTCCTCGCGGAATCGAACGCTTTCGGAGGATAACTCGATTAACGCCAGCGTCCAGTGGCCATTAAGTGAAAGTCGCCAGATGGAGAACAATGAGACGGGAAGCTCCGGGAATCGGAGTTAATTACGGTAATTGCGAGCAGGAACGATTGCTCCTCTTTTCCCGAGGAGCATCCTACATCACCAGCCACTTTGAACGCTACATGCGACGGAGAAGAGGAAGTTCGGCTGCGAGGAGTGTCGTGCGAGGCACAGAGGAACCGCGCACAGTCGCAAATGTCCTTCTGGTCATTGTTTTCAGAGAACCGATCGCGACGGGTTATGTAGATGATCGAGGGTTACCATTGTGAGATGCCATTAGAGAGATACCGAGCGGACTATGCCCGCGTCGAGAATATAGAGGACGGAATACGTTCACTCGCATATTTATGGTACCGTTAACCAGGTTACCTCGCCGAGTACAGAGGCTATTAACGATACTCCAGGCTACCCAGTCTCGATCCTCTGTCAAACAGATGAATATCCCATCCGAACCGAGCGAATGACGTTTCATAATTTCACGCTTTCCACTGTCCCAGGTCAGCACAGTCGTTCGCGGCGGCTGTTTCCGTTCAGTCAACCCGTTACACGGACGCGTATGCCCGCTTGACCAGGCACACCGGCGCGTTCCTTTCCCCCGGCCGACGAAATCAGGATTATTTCGTGGGAAGAATTATCGCAGCCGTGTCAACCGCGCTGGAGAGAAACAAGTCTCGCGGCTGCCGATTCGCCCGGAGACTCGTCCGAATCTCCTCTCGAATCGCGCAACGCTGCTCGGGCGAGTTTCGAAAGCAGGCGCACACGTACTCGCTGTAATTGCGACCCGCCGATTCCGAGAGGGGAGTCGCCGAAAATATCTGGAAGGTGATAGCGATCGGTACGGTCGCGCAAACATGGAATAAGATGCTCGCACGTGTGAACGTTTAAAAGGTGAACAATCCCCGCGTGGGACCAGGAACAGCAAAGCAGAAGTAGAAAGCCGCCCGCGTTACGCAAATTGAAAAAGATTATACGGTATCACGGGGACGTAATCGTCAATTTAATTAGGAGCAGCCTGGGGACGCGTATCCGCGGAGGAGAGTTGCCTCGCGAGATGGTGCAACTGTGTGGCTACGTGCGAGAGGATTCGAACGCGCCTTTCCAAGCGAGCCGAAGGACGGGCTTCTGCAATTACCTCGCTCGGGATGCAATTAAAAATCTTTCGTTCTCGCTTTACCAGGCCAGGCTAAGTGCCCCGCCGTTACCACGATTCTAGACAGATCTGTGCGTTTCCGTTTCTTTCACTTTAATTGGGATAGCGCGGCAGCGGAGGCTGTGTTCTGATAGCGGGGTTATTATTACGTGGTAATAAGTGTCGTAAAGGCAATAGCGATCTGGGAGGGACTGATAGCCACAGGATTCTGATCCTGATTAGTAAAGGGGCTTGATAATTGTGCCGGGATAGCTGTTGGTATTATTGATCGTGTTGGATACGAGAATAATTGATTGTATTTTACTTCCATCGAGGTGGTCGTTTAATATTCTAGTATCCAATTTGTTACAGCACTGACAGTCCACTTATGAAAGAAATTACTTAAGGGGTGACATGCCCTTGACAGGTCAGAAAATAGGATGAATTTTATGATTTTCTTTTCATATAAAGAAACGTGATATTTAAAAATGAAGATGTACACCTTGTTGTGTGTTAATTAAGCTGTATACTGTGCAAAAAGAAATTTGTTATTTTAAGAAATCGTGCCATAGCAGCCCCTTCTCCCAAGTTACAGCATTTGCGGTTCGTAGTTGCAGTATTTGTGGTATTGAAATTATCTCAGAGATCAGTGGACTGATTTGAATAAAATTCTGCACGAATATTCTTAAGACTATAATCTAGTAGGAAGACAATTTTTTAGATTAGTATCTTGTTTCGTTTTTTTTTTGTTAACCAAAGAAGATGAAAACTTGGGTAAAAAATCACATGCTTGGCTTTGAGTAGCTGCCATTTTTCAAAAAATAAATTTTATCAAAATCGGGGACTTCTGGTATTATTTTATAGTCTTAAGAATATTCGTACAAAATTGTATTCAAATCAGTTTAGTAATCTCTGAGATATTTTTGGTAACGCAAATATTGTAACCGTGAAGGGACCTTGGGAGATGAGGCTGCTATGGCACAATTTCTTAAGATATAAAATTTCTTTTTTAAGTAAAAAAATCGTTCCATTGTTTCGTTAACAATCACGGCCAATCTGCGGTCAACAGCAAATGAAAGAAGAAGAGCACGACGCTCGAAGGCACGAAGAAGCAAAAGGGAAATGGAAGAATTGGGCCTCGGAGAGAAATTTCATTCTGATCAGCCCGGTTGAAATCCGACGGCCCGGTCGAAATAAAAGTAGAGGCCAGTTTCGAGGAAAAACTTCGTCTTCGATTATTATCCATCATTAACGGAGAACACATTTCATCGACCGATTCAATGCACAGGTTATACGATATTCCGGTTATTTTTATAGCCACAATTATGGAGACTACAAACGTAAAGGGGACGTCGAGGCTGGGGAGAGCCTTCGTCATAGGACGGTTAGTCATCGCGTTTCGTTATTGACAAAACATTCCCCATTTCTGGTCGGAGGGTTCGGCTGAATCATGCCTACCTGGCTACACCTGAATTATTGGGCTGGCTTGCGTGGCAACCCTCCTCGATGGCGATCGAGACGACGATAAATCGGAGAGTCAACAGCCTCGAGGGCTCGGAGCCCGTTTCTTGTTTAAATTAAACCGTCTCGGTTCAAAGAGGAACACATACGGGCTTCTGACGACCAAACTCTACGCTTCTTCCCTCGAATTTCTCAATAGAAAGATCGATCCATTGTCCTGGAAGCTTCCACGTAGCCTTTTTCGAGATTTCATCGCGCAGGTGTTAGAGTTCTCTTCGAAATTCGCTCGAGAAGAATTAAAACCGCTTCACTTGCCAGAAAATAGCAAGGTCAGCGAGGCTTCCTATTTTGTCCCATTTCGCGTCAACATCTCCGAGCGTTCCGCACGGCGTGCCTTTATTTTTTCCCAAGGCCGTTCATAGGAGCGAATGCGTGTCGACCAGTTCGCCAACTGGATCCAGCTCTACCGTTAACGTGCCCCACGCATCTCCCTCTCTGACAATGCGGCTCCTCTTGGTCTGTTTACCTTCCCGATCGTCGCGCAAAACGGCCACGACGGCCACGCGTCACCGCAGCATCGATTTAATCAACTCGAATCTTGCCACTTCTACATCACCCCTTTGTGCAACAGATTCCTCTGTCGCTGGCGCATAAGAAGAATGGTACTTTGTTCCACGATTCGAATTCTCAGTGGAAGGAAGGTCGGAGGAAGCTGTCGAGCAATAACCACCCACAATATGGCACCGGGAATAAGTTCTGTCATTGTGTAGACTTTTTTTCGAACCCCAATGTGTCTTTTAAGAGCCAGGTCTTAACTTTAATGCGTAGCAACTCTGTCTAATTTCCTTTTGTGTTATAAGTACTGTCTTCTGGTTTGTATATTTTACCTCCCACCAAAGATTGTCCATCAGTATATAAATGAATAAATATTAAAGAAACAAGGAGTCCCTCCGCCAGTGCCGATTTCCCCATTGGAATCTTCCCTCGTGGAAAGCGATCCTCGCCAGCAACTTTCCACATGGCAAACACGAGCTTACGGTGCACCATGCGTTTTTCTCTGCCTCCGCCGCGTGTCTCCGAGCAGATACTTTTACAGAAGAAACGTTATTGCCTCTATGATCGTTAGAAGGAGCAGGTTCTTCCTCAACATGGAAACCGCCATCGCGTTGCTTGTTTCCGAGCTCCATTTCTGCAATCTCCTTCGCTCGGAATCCAGCAACTCTCCGCTGACCGTGTCTGTCTAGCTCTTTCCAACGAGCCCGCGGTGATTAACGTTCCCGCGCCGTTCGATTCGATTTTCTCGGGAATTCGTTGGCTCGGAAACGGTGGCCCCCGATTCGAGGGAAGTGCCGGATGCCGAGACGGTGTCGCGCGATTTCCATCGACAGCTGCCGGGGGCCGATATTCGTGTTAGTGGGCGACCTGGAGATTTCTCGCGTCCTCCATCGGTATCTGTCTCTCCTCTTTTGGGAAAAATCTCTCCTGCCAGCCGGTGGAAAAAGCTGGTCGCTTCGCGGAAGAGACGAATGTCGGCGACCCTGATGCGTCTTCTCTTTCGCCGATGACATCAGCCGACGAACGAGAACGTGACAGAACTTTTCGCCACTTTTACGCTGGGATACCGTTACGAGCTCGAGCGATCGGCTCTTTCCTCGCGGTGCTTCTAGCAGCGGTGCGCGTTCCACGGGTCGAAGTAGAGACTCAAGTGTAATAAAAAAAGTAATTGCAATGTTTGAAAAGAGAACTGTAGATTGCTAAGTGAAACTAAACGTCCCCCTCCAATCCAAATCCCAATCTCCCTGCGGATCTAAAGCCCAAGGACGAGAGCAGCGCGCTCCAACTTAACTCAATCCAAGAAGGGAGCCCACCAACGAGCAAGAGAACCCAGATAAACTAATAATCAAGCACACTCACCAGCGGTAGTCCCCGTCGCTGTCTCGACGTCGACGGCCGCCGAAAGGATCGCGAGCCCGCCTAGCAGGCAGAGTCCAGCGACCGCGGACAGAAAGCATCTTTCCTGGATGCGCATCCTACCGCATTCTTCTGCACCGTTCTTCTGAAACTTGCCTGGAGCACCAGCACTCTGTCACTCGTGGAACCGAGCACTCGACGACGAACAACGCGCCCAGTCACCAGCTACTCGCTGCTCCTCTTCGAGGGGTTAGGGCACTGCTAGGGGTCGGACTCCCCTCGCGGAGGGTGTGTCAGCTGGACTGTTGGGCACGGGCACACTTGGCAGCGAAAGAACGGAACGGTTCACTCGGTTCACTGGGTACGGTCGCGATCCGTGCCGAGGCCGGAGGTGAAGTGGATCTACGATCTACCTCCTCCTTGCTCGGCGCTCCTGCCTCGCTCGCCTTTCATTCCTCCTCTCCGGCCAGCCGGAGAATTCTCCACGCTCACCTTGCTGCAGGTTGCCTCAACACCTCGCTCACCTGGACTCCATGGACTCGCTGCGGCCTCTGCTGGGGAAACCCGGCTCCTCCACCCTATCGACTGCTTGGCACCGGTTCGCGGCTGTTCGGGGAGCTATGGTTTCTTTGCACCGCGGACACATTGGGATTTGGTGTCTGCTTGGCGGTTGGGGTTGTAGGGATTGTAATTATTAATGTGGGGGATCTTTTCAGGGTGGTTATTGCAGAGATTTGAGGCGAGGGCTGGGGGTTTTCTGAGGTAGGGAGAGTCATTGGGGTTTAGTTTAGTATTGAGAGCAGTGGCGCACTGAGGATTTATTTTTGGGGGAGTCGAGTTGAAGGGAGAACAATATTTTTAATGGAAATTTAATAAAATTCGGTAGGTGATTATAAAAATTTATTTATGGATAGTTTCTAGTTTTCTTTTATTTTTACTAAACCCCGTCTTTGGGGGCGCCAGAGCCCCTTTGCTCCGCTTCTGGGTGCGCGACTGATTGAAAGGGTGTTTGGGATTTGGTAACAGTCGTGGCGCGATTTTTTATAACATTGTCCTTTGGTTTCTCTTTGAGAGGACGGATGAAGGCTAGAGCGGTAAAGAATCTTTCAGTTCGGCTTTGTATTTTAGGTCGGTGAAAAATTTATTTCGCTTTATTGGAGCAGTCTTTATTAAATGTAGAAATATATTACAAGTTTTTTTAATCAAAGTATTTCCCACCATTATTATTAAAACCATATTAAAACCATATTATTAAAGGTATTAAAACCATAAAAACAGATCATATTTTAAACCGTTACTTTTTTGTATTTGTTTTTCTATTAAAAAAATGGATATATACTATTATTTAATAAAGATTTTATGCTAATGAATCCTAATTGCAATTTCTTTTTTACATTAATAATGTCAAAGTTATGACATTTTATCCTTAATGTCTCGATTTTGCCCCGGTCTCTTCTATTGTAAGATCAGTGACAGATTGGCCAGTTTGCCCGATGGCAAGTGGACCGTGTTAGCCCTTTAAACACTGTGCTTACTAAAAATTATACATTTATTTCACAAAAATTTGAATTGCCCTTTCTTACCACTTTTGTATTTTTCGAAAATTGTATTTATTTCTTATCAAAATTAAATGAGAGTCTTACAGTTGCTTGTGGGCCCCCTTCGTCTCCTGCCAACCAATATTTTTACACCCAGTCCGGCAGAGTGTAAGATTCCTCCCTTTTAAAATTGTACCAGCCTCTAAAATCTCCTGCCACTAATTTCTGCTTTATTCCTTCAAGCCTCACCACTCCGCCAGTGTTCCTGTCCGCGACGAACGTACCGAGGCTTAATTACGCGCGCCGAACGGAGTCCGATTTCACGACTCCTACGTGGAATAAATCGCTTTCCTCCACGCAGCTACCGAACGATTTTCTTCTAAGGTCGATATTAGTCCGTCAAGCGCGATGTCGCGAGGCGAAAGCGGTGAAATCGAAAGTAAAGTGGCCGCTGTCGTGTATTTTCGATGCACTCCTTCATTTTATGCATTATCGACCGTCACCACGCTGCCCGAACAAAATGTCCCACATACCGTCTCCGAACAAATTTCTCCTCGCAGAACCTAACCCGATAGAACCCGAAACAGCTCGCGGAGATTCTTTCGCGATCTCCATGAATATTCCACGGTCAGAAATCCTTCTTCACGAACCAATTAACACACAATTGCTCGAGCCACGGGCGCACTCCTCGAAATTACACGCTGCGGGCGCAACAACCCAGCGCATCAATTTGAAACTCATTATTTCGAAAGATTTTTATGCTGCCAGTGACAGCCGACGCGACAAATACTGGCAAATGAAATCCTCTCGTGCTGTGTGGCTAATTGACTAGCACGTGGAATGCTCTACTTTCCAGGTGCATGAAATTGCTAGGCAAAATCAGACTGAAATCGTTGGAATGCTCCTGCAGGTAGGCGGACTACCTACTCGAGGAACAGGAAATTCTCGGATCAACCGTGTCCTCGATTCGCGGATTCCTCCGTGGTGAATTTGCTGCTGGTCCTAATTCGTTTTTAAAGGAGGATCACTTGATGGGCACCTCGTCCTTGGAGTTTGACGTGCATCGAAATCTGGGCAAGGTACACAGATTCTTGGGAAACGAGGAGCTGTTGATGTCAGAATGGTCCAGGGATGACGAAACTGCGCGCGAAGTCATCCTCCTTTGGGTATTTCCAACCGGAACGACGCGGTGTCGCAGGAAGTTTCCTCAAACTGATTCCCCAGTTGAAGTTAAAGGTACTCTAAGTGTAAGTTGTAATTTTGCTACGGTTAAGGAATTACATACTTCCAGCCGTGGCGAAAACGAATGATTATAGGATTTTTTTCAGAGCTTTTATTAAAAAAGTAAAATAAAATAATTATTAGTATCTACACATGATTTATTAGTTCGTAAAGTACAAGAACAAATTTATTTGAGATTATTTTTGTATAAAATTATTTATGATTTTTTAGGTTCTTTAGGCCACTGCTGAAAAATGCGGCTTCACTAATATTTTGTTTTATTCTTTTAACGAAATCTTTAAACAAAATCGTAAATTTAAGGCTGAGGTTTTGGGCAAATTTTGGGCTCCTTTTCTTTGACTTTTTGCCCATTGCGACAGCGGTGTGCACGTGTGCAAAGCTCCTTCTGGTGAAAGCGTGAGTGGGTCAGGGTGACGACACGCCCCGAGACAGTTCTGCAAAATCACAATGGGACGTTGAGAAGGCATTGCGAGCTCGTAGGTTCGATTCGCGGGCGCTGGCCAGGTTTTCGTTGCAACTAATCGTTATCTCGAACGCCGGGGATCGTTCCTGGAATCACCAGCGCTCTGCATGACTGTTTTCTTGACGACAATTAACGATTACGTCTGCCGATGACTCCGGGATACTATTTCTCGCAACTCTTCGAGTTTTCAAGAACTAGGTACTTGGCAATTAAGAATATTTCTGGCGTTGTAATTGGGCTAGTTCTAGCAACCTCCGCCTCTTCCAAAGTATCGACTATCAAACGCCTATATCGCGCTTGGGAAATATTGGGCAAGTTATTTTTAGTTATTTATTCCTGTTCGGAATTAAATCGAGGCGTTCGAAGCCTGCGTAACGAGATTACTGAACGGAGTACCCTAGCGCAGCGGTTCTTAATCTTCTTTTACCATGGAGCCCGTTAAGAATATCTTTTGTCGCCACGGACCCTCAAAACTTAAAATACTAAAGTGCATAAAATATTTATTTGAAATTGCTGTGGAGAGAAGGAAGAATTAAATAGATATACATACTTCTCAAAGGCGCACTCAGGATTTAATCTTGGGGGGAGCCGAGTTGAAGGGATAAAATTTTTTCAATGCAAATTCAATAAAACTCATTAGGTGATTATAAAAATTTATTTAAAGAATAAACTGCAGTTTTCTTTTCTTTTTAAAAAACCCCTTGTTTGGGGGTGAGCAGAGCCCCTTTGCCCCCCTCTGGATGCGCCACTGACACTGCATACAATTTTCCCTCCTTACAATACCCATTATTTTTATTGAAATGGTTCCATACGAATTTAAAGTAATAATATTATATACATCACGGACACCAGCTGAAGAACCACTGCCCTATCGAATGAATCACCCGGTAGAGAATTGTAGTCCGGTCGAGGCCGTGCACGACTAACTTTGGATGAAGAAATTTTTCACTCACCTTCGCAATGATCTCTATTCCCTGTGTGTCAGTATCTTATGTCACACAGCCGGTGAACTGGACTCGAAATCAACGACATCAGAGAAACGCTCTGACTACACTATCTTACGCGATCCTCGATTACTCGAATATAAATTTAATTTAATACTTCTGTGTTACGCATTGTGTTTCCCTTAATGAATTCAATGGATCCCTTATTCTTCTTCCATTCTTCGTGCTTGGATTAAGGTGGAGGATCGAGAGTCACGTTCGCATCCGGCACAATGCACAAAGATCCCCATTCCCGTTTACGAAACGAGGCGTTAGTCACCTGTACACACCTTTCGGATTTTCCTGGGCGTCTATCGGTTTCGAGGATCGCCGCGTTTCGACTGTCACCGGCATCTCAATGAACCTGATTATTCTTGGCTACGGATGCCACTGAATTTCTAATTACCCGAAGCGTTCCTGTATCGTCAGCTTCGATGACGAATTACTTGCAACCACCGCGCTTCTCGTGGAATAATTCAGTGCTCTTGGCGATAATTCGAGGGAGGCGGGCAACAGATTCAAGGCACAGTTTGCTTGACACTGATCGTGTTATCTAACGCTGTCACTATCTGTGACCATTGATAAATGCAGGTTAACATCGATAAGTGCCATTGTATTAAATAAACGCCGACACAAAAATAACGGTTTATTAACTGAAAAAGTAAGTTACGAAAACATTAAAAAGTATGAAATAACTTATTATATCATATTATTTATTTCTCTGTTATAAGAAAATAAACAACAGGAAGATTTTCTTAGTTTTCATGAAGTTACATTGTCGACGGATTAAAGAAGTAAGAAAAAAGTCTAAAATTGACAAAATTGTGGGACTTTAAAAGAAAAGTTACGGTTTCAAGGAAAAACCTTCCATGTTCTTATGCGAAAAATATGGTTTAATTGAATGTCTTTATAAATGATTTTAGTTCGCCGACGATGGGTGGTCATTATTTAACTAAACAGCCTCGGAGAAAGTCGATCGGTCAAATAGTTTTCTTCTACTTATCTCGCCGCCAACGTGAAAAATGTTTTAATAAAAAGCGTTTCAAAGTTTCCAGCATCCGTTACGCGCGGCGCATAACTGCTGATACTTCCGAAATACTTCGAATATCGCTCTGAAGCTTTAGTAATATATTCTCTAAGAATGTGTTTATCGATTGAAGCAAAGAAAAGTAAGAATTCCATCCTCTAAACCAGGTTCTTTTAAATCCGCCACTGTCGGGGAGCAATTAGCAAGAAAATTCAAAGGATCCAAGATGATCAACGAGATAAATCTGTCACACACAGGGGAGCCAAGTTCCAATAGACACACCTGGCCTCATTCAATTCTGAAACCAAGTCTGGAAAGCTCTATGCACTTATAATTAAAGGAAAAGTGTTGCGCGGAATTGGGTAGATATTAATCCGAGTGGAAAAAGTTGCAAAATGTGCACCGATTACAAAATATTCCGCAAAGTTCTCCACTAACGATACGATAAAGGAAAATGGATGAAAATGTACCTAATAAAGAAGGGATCGGAGAGAAGTGTGACGCGCGGAAGACCAAGATCGATGCCGAAGAGAGGCGGGGATTCGGTGAAAGCGTGCCGAGCAATCTGCATGCACAGGCTCCCCGTTAATTTGCAGGCCGCATTATCAGTCGCTGGTTTTATCTCCCCGTTGCATTATTTATTACGCGTTCCACCACGCGGCTCGAACAATGAACAGGCGCATTCGGATACGCGCGAACAATCGACATCCATTGTTACTCGATTCCGTTCGATTTAGACTGTGACTTTATCAGCAGCAACTCGAACGGCAGGGAACGAATTAGAAGGCAATTATCGCTGAACGAATCCATTACCAGCAACGGGCATCTATCACTACTGTCACAGCAGCTTGCGAAAGCTCCGAAGACGCGGTGGAGATTAATGCCCAACGATTCGTTAATCTGCTCCTGACTTATAATTAGAATGCTCCGGGAATCGATCAATCCACTTTGCTAATTTATTATCAATGATATATGCGCGCACGTCGCGTGTAAATCGAACCTCACTTACCATTAGCATTCTTTTAACGCCGCGCGGTTCCCCCGGGCTGCTACGTTCCGGAGCAACAATGCCCCGAATTTGAGCGGAATATAGATCATCGGGAAGGTTGCATCGAAGTGCAACGATACGGTAATTGCGCCACGGCCGAATTTACCGCTGGCGGGGTTCGTTGCAATTACCGTTGCACGGGAATTTACGTTTCGCCCGGTGCCGCCGTTAATGACGCAATTACGGCTGCCGAATTACGCGCGATTTATTTAACGGCCCTGGAACAGCTGCTTGTCAGTCGTTCGCGGCGATCCCGCTCTCTCGCGGTTCCTTACCGATCTTTTAAGGCTCGCGGTGCATACCGCCGGCGCAGATCGAGGTATAGAAGGAGGAGCGCATGTATTTAGTCTGCTTGAACGTATCTAAAGCTTTCTATTATTCAACCATACAGAGTGAAAGGCCGACAATGTGTTCTTCCTCTTCTAAAAGTCCACCGAAGCCGATTCTGCGAGCCCTTTCGAGATTCCGGTTCCACAAGGACGTTGCCCCATCGATCTCCCCGTGCTCCACTGTCCTCGAGGACGTTGCCGATAACGATTTGCTTGAACTAGTCGAATCTGAAAGGCGAGGACCGGTTCGGAGCGGAATGAGATCGGGTTGCTCCACGTCCCAGTCGAGGCTTGCGCTTCGAAAGTGCTTGCTCTTCCAGTGAGGTGTCAGAATCGCGAGGCGAGGGCTCGCTTATGCGAGGATGGAGACGTCGGCGCAGTTCCTGAATGTCTCCTGGGGCCCGCAGCCCAGCGCGGAAGTGCCGTCGTCGCACTCGCCCCAGTTGTTTCCAGAGCGGTAGTTCCATCGTAGGACGCAGTGCTCGCAAGTCACGTCGCTCGGCAGACTAATCGGCACGCTGAAGTTCATGTCGCTACTGGCCACCGGCACGGAGGAGGAGCCGTCAGCTAATTGCAGGGATTGGAAGCAGTCTTCTGTCTCCATCTCGTCGGCGCTCTGTAACTGGCACAGCTGGAAGGTGAAGGTTCCGCGGTGGTTCGCGGTCAACTTCACCTTCACGTTGATCGTCTCGCCCGGGGTGTACCTGCAACAAGAAGAGATGGATTCAGGAAGCTTTCGAGGATCTTATAGAAGATAGAAGAGGATATATCTTGATGAAGATGTATGGATCATAAATGAAGACCCATCGAGGTCACTGTTTTGGGACAGAGTCTTCCCAAGTTCGAAGATCCTTGGGATATCTTTGGAGGATTTAGAATTCTTGATGCATTTAGATGTGACGAAGCATTATTTGTTTAATCAGGCCTCAGGTGATGGGACTCGAACCCACGATCTTCGGATCCACTCCGCAATGGCCAGCCGCCTTAAGGCGGGATCTCCTAGCCGCGACAGGTCGCAGCCAGACCAACAGCGATCTCACTAGTGTACGGGAGAAGTATGCATCTGTTTCTCTCTTGCACTAGTGGGGTCGCTGCCGGTTGTTGCGACCTGTCGCAGCTAGGAGATCCCGCCTTTAACCGACTCCCCCACGTCGACCACCTGAGAAATCAATGTTCAGGGCTCTGCTTAAAGATGTATCGGACCAATCTTCAAACTGGTATCAAGTTGATGAAAATTTGTGAGATTGTTCCTTTTTAATCTTTCTGGTGTGCTCCAAAATTTTTAAACAAATTCGCTGAACGCTTGCTGAGTTATAACGATTTTAATTTTCACTGATTTTACACGTACTCTGAAAAAATGTTGAAGAAATGTTTTTTTCATGTAGTATATGGATAGATGAAAATATCTGCCGAGTTTCAATTGTTTTATCATTACACCGTTTTCGGGAACTCTCAGTAATTTTGTTATAGAAATATATTAAAAATTGAACGAATAACAGCTACTCTTTCGGAAAATATATTTCTTGCGGTGAGCACGATTTCTCAGAGCCGGATCATCTGAAATCGAAAAATGAAGAAGATTCTGTTAGCATATGAGTTTATCTAGTTCGTGAACGAAGGATTTTTCAAAAAAATGATTTCAGACAAAATGGCGGCCGTTTATCGCAAAATCTTGATTTTTCGATGCCTGAATTGTTTGTTTTTCGTGAATTAAAAATAGAGTTTTCCTCAAAAACAAAAATTCTTCGTTCACGGACTAGACAAACTCATATACTAATAGAATCTTCTTCACTTTTCGATGTCAGATGATCCGCCTTTGAGAAATCGTGCTCACCGCAAAAAAAATATCTTCCGGGAGAGTGGCTGTTATTCGTAAATTTTGTTATCTTTTTCTATAACAAAATTACTGGGAGTTGCTGAATATATGTACTTTTAAAATAAGCAAATAGTTGTAAAAAATATACATTAGATTTTCCACAAAAAATTCCCGAAAATCACGTCTGCCAACTAGGCATGACCCCTTAAGGGGCGAGACCTATGTACCAATCTCGCCATAGGCCGTTCTTAAACGCCGAATGCCTACAGAAGCAAAGTGCACTTACTTCTCGACAATCACTCCAGTTCCATAAATGCCACCATTTTCGTTCGGCCTGGGCCGGGAAAGTGCGTAATCGTCACCGCATTCGCCACACTTGCCATCGTTCTGCTGCCACTGAACCTAGGAGAGGCGATCAGAGATTTAAGCGATTGAATACACTGACACTGTCCAGTCATCAGCTTAGATCTGTTAGAATTATTGCTATTTGCAAGCGCGAGGGACGTCTGGTGAAATTCTTACACTCGATCCCCCGCAGAACAGCTGGTTGTCAGTGTAATTCGGCTCGACGTCGAATCCTTTCCTCCAGGCGCTGCTCCTGCTCACGGGGTCCATCATCATCCCGTGGCCGTGGATCTCCTGAAAGGCGACAGCCAGCAGGCTGGAGATTAGCAAGAATTTCGTGAATGCCATGGCTCACTACTCGAATCACACGTTTGATTAGCAAACTACGATGTACAGACTGTTTCATCCGAGTGTTTTATATATAGGGTAACGCGTCCTATCGTGAGATTTACCTTGAAGAAAGCGATGTGGAAGTAATGATTGGTTTGTCGGTTATCTTATCGCGATGATTTGATTCCATCGCTCCAGCGCATCTATCGTTTGCCATCTTTTAGGATGATACCGATGCAAGTGCCGGCAAACGTCTCCGACCTGCCTCCCAAACCTTGTTCCTCTGTAGCCTATCAATTTCGCGACCATTTGAAATATAGCTCTTTGAGATGGAACGGTTCTGACGAGGAATGGTTGCAACAATGGTCAATCAAATATTCTAATTATCTTAATTTCATATTTAGCGATAACGGGATTTAATCGGAACGTCCAACAGTGTTATCAGCTGTGTTTAATTAGCTGTAAGACTTATTTTTCACATTGATTCACCAAGGTCGAAGGATACGAAGCCAAATTATCTCCGAGTGCAGAGAAATGTCCACGAAACAACACGCAATTTCCCGTTTTTTCGATACGGAGAATCTACTTTTTCCACTTGAAAGAAAAACATCTAAGAAGAATCACGTGATAAAAGACACTGTGATAACGTTGCTTTTGTGAGAGATACAGGTGAATTCGATAGGTATGAAAGTAATTTTCGATGATACAGGTTTCTATTTCGACGGTGCACAACAGTTGTAAAGGGAACGAACGAAATTGGGCTACGAAACATTAGAAATCAAGTCGCTGGATTTTGTCCTGCTTCGAATAAGCGGTGGACTTTGTTATCAGCAGGGGTTTGGAGCAGATCAATTTTGTAATTGCTCCGATAAGGGCCGGATTAAGACCTTTAGAGGTCCTAAGCACTAAAAGATTTTAATCCCCCTTATACAGGGTGATCGTTTCAACGCAATGTACGATTTCTTAGGCATTTCCGATAATTAGACTAAAAAGTGTTTCTAACAAAATTTAGATTTTAAAATTCAGAAAATTTCTATGGTGCCCTCCTTTTTCCCGATGCCAGAAGCACGTGCTCAATTTGCATATTGGTTAATCCAGCACCGACTCCGCTCCTGCTGCGCTCCGACGTCAAAATACTTGCTCCAGTTCCGCTTTGTGCTCCAAGTATATAAAACGTTTCGCACCCGCGCAGTGTTGCGCGTATATGGACTTCGGGGCAAAACCCATAGCTTCTGAACTAATCACTTTTCGACGTAAGTACCCTAATACTTTTTTAAAGAGAATATAAAGACGCATCGATCGGTGAATAAAAAATATGCAGTTCCATTAAAATAAAAATGAGGTGATTTTGATTTTTTTATCGAATAAAAAGTTTTTTATTCATTTTTACTTTTGCAATTTGTTGTCAACTGAATACTGACTCACTTTTGTTGGAATTTTTTTTGATCAGTTTCGCAGAAATATCTGGAAATTTTCATTAATGGTAATTTTCATTACGTAGTACGTAAAACATAAAAAATAACATAAAAATGAAAACATTAATAAAAAAATTAAGTGACATGTAAATAATAATAAAATTAAAAAATTTGTTTGTCATATTAAATCAAAATCGGACTCGGAACATGTATCTGGCTTTGCATTTGACGATTCGCAATAATTAAAAATGGTAAAAATTTCATTAAAAATTTCCCGTGCTCCGGTTCCGCTCCTGCTTTGGACTCCCCTCCAAAGTTCTGGTTATCAGTTCCTTTCAACGAGGCACGTATTTGTGTGTCATTTATTTTGCAGAATTTTACGTAATCTTCTTAAGGGGGTAGACACGGGTAATGCAGCGCGCTGTATACCGACACAATCTGGCCCGAAACATGGGTTTAGTAGAATACGCTTTTCGTCCTTATATGAGCGAATTTTGGGCTGGGCGAGGTCTCATTCGAAAGAGAAAGGTTCAGTGCAGCGCGCTCTGGTCATGGTTCGACGAGATTGTGTTGATATCTAATAATATGAGTGTTCAAAGTACAGCAAAAATCGACAAAATACACCCGCATGAACCAACGTATTTTTAGGTCACTAAAAGAGTCTTGTGACTCAAACGATGACCAGAGCGCGCTGCACTGAACTTTCCTCTTTCGAATGAGACCTCACCCAGCTCAAAATCTGCTCATATAAGGACGAAAAGCGTATTCCCGTAATTGCATTCCCAATTACGAGTTCCGCCATATTGGCGATAATACAGAGCAAGTCACGTGACAAATTTAGTTGAGCTAGTAGACACGAGATGGCGCCTACTCGGGAGGACTGCCAACGTGGAGTCATAGCAAAACTGAAGCGTTAGCTGGATACACAAGCCACAGTAAAAGCGTGATGCAGTCAATGTATGAATTTTCGGACGATTGTAGGTTAGGTTATATGCATTTTAGGCATATAAATGCTGGGAACTGTGTACATTTAGTAAATTAACGCTTTTATTGTAACACATACATCACTTGAAACCGCTGTCGAATTTATGTTATAATTATATGGCCACATTATTTAAAATAAAAAAAGAGATTGGAACTTTTTTACTAATACTGGAAATATTGATTTACTGATATCATATTTTCAGAATGTGGAAGTTACACCAATTATATGCAATTATTGCTCTTATTATTATTCTTCCGACTATTGCATATAACATACAACAAGGAAAAGTCTCTAAATCAGTCAACAGTTGACTCCCTGATTTTTTTTGTAATTCTTTACGGTCCTATGCAGAGATGGGCATTATTTAAATAAAAGAATATACTTCCGAATGGCCCCAGTGGCCAATCGATACGATGTTTGGGGTAGGGTGTGTGTACCCTAAATCTAAAATTTTATTTAGCTCCGGGTATTTATTAGTTTCCTTTGTTTATTCGAAAGCGTTTCATCTTGAGCTTCGAATAATTTTTCATCTTTCATTATATCTTTATCCTAAGGTCGTATTCAGATATATTGGTCGGTCGATTCGTTTTCGCGAACAGCGATCGAGGAGAAATCAGCGACCACTATCTGACGATCGTGGATTTGTCTGTTGGAGTTACGCGGCCACCCAAGGGTATGGTGGGGTAACGGGAATGCTGCGCGGCTCCGTCTGAACGTAGCCGTGTGGCTGTCATGACTAATACGAGATGAAGCTATCGAGAAAGAATCAATGTTCTGACCAATAAAGCTCCTGAATTTTTTCGGAGCTAAGGCACACCTATTCTGATGTGTGTATTTCTACGCTGCAGCTCGGTTTGGCCTATACACAACAGAAGCTTGGCGCTATCCCCTCCACTTCTGGCTCACTCTTGTTCTGCGAAGGCGAGAGTGAGATGGAACGAGAGCGAGTCAGAAAACGTTGCAAACAGAAGCACCGAGGCAGCTAAGCGGTACCTATGGTGGGAGTATACGCGACGGGCGCGAGTGCTCAGATGGAATCGTGACTGTTCGATGCATCCGCGCCACGGTCAGATAGCCAGGCACGGTACGAGTCTTTTTTGCGCCATAAGCGAGCTTGACAAATTCCGCCATTTATTATAATACATTAATTGAGCTTCTTCATGACCTTACTCTACTCGTAGTTTAAAACCGTTGTAGTATAATTTGTAGTATTTCATTTAAAAATTTATTTTCAACAATGCCAACAATGAAAAGGCCATTTTGCATTTCTTGTCAACCTTACGCCCTAGCAGTTGCCTAATTTTGCAGAGTAAAGTCATAAATAATCTCAAATAAATGTAATATAATAAAGGGCGCAATTTGACAAGTTCGCTTAGGGCGCAAAAAAGACTTATGCCGGGCCTGCGTCAAGTTTTTGCGAAGCGGTTCCCGTGCTCACCGTAAGCACTTGCGACCATCGTGCACGCCCGTCGCGCATACAAAGGACGGAGTGTCAGGCGTCCGAAAGACGGAGCGAGACAAAATATCAACGCGTCGTCTGTCTCGTACTGTCCTCGCTCGCTTTCAGTGCCTTCGCTCGCTCTCTTTCCATCTCGCTCTCGCCTTCGCCGGACAAGAGTGAGACAGAAGTGGTGGGGATAGCGAAAAGTCCGTACCGTGTACACCAAACAGAGCCCGTAACGATCTTAGATGCTCGAATAACTGACGAGAACCTTTGTGGCCCGAGCCGCACGAGATCGCCGTTGCTCAGCGATGTGTCATCGATTATATAGAAACAGAATTTGTTTTTTTTTTCATCGTATCAATATGAAAGTGACACAAATGGATTCCTGGCATTCTCCCGATTAAATTGACAGAAAATAATTTAAATCAGACTATTTTTAACGAAACGGGCTTCCAATTCTGCAAACAAATTTCACGTAATTTCCTTAATTATGGTCCGAATAATATCATTTTTGGGGCCAATTTGATCGAGAAAACACGACGAATCGATTCACGTCACTTTCGCAAAGATCTGATTAGAAATGCAGAACTGAAGATTTGTCACTGCTTAGTGCGTAACATTGTATGGCCCCGCTGGATTCGAGCGTCGAAACCCACGAAACTCAGCGAGTTGCATGATTGCTAGCGTGAAGGACAAGAGAGGACTTTGCATGGCGAAGGAAAGTCAGCCTTCTATAGAACTCAAATCGAGAAAGACTTTGCTGACAAACTTTACATATGTATATTCGCGTCAAATAAATACTTTAATTGTAAAATTTAGACGACAAACTATTGTTGAATTTCGCCAGTTCTTACATATGCATCACTTGGTTGGGAATTCCTGATCCCAGAGTTTCATGCATTTACCTATTGAAATGTTGCTTCAAGTCATCGGGAAATTGCATTACTTTTTCTCGTACATACATATATGTATCTGTTCGCGAGTAGGTGTCACGAGTGACACGGCTTTGGTTTCTCAAATAAATGCACATTTATTAGGGCCCTCGGTCGACGGCGACTTGAGTCATCCAGTACTGAATATGAAATTGTTCATATTTCTCACTACACCTTGATAAGAGTGTTACCACCGATGGATTCGTGAGTTTATGTCCACGAAAATGAGTCGAGACGCGAAGCAATTCGGTCTATTTTTTCTTATGAATACATGATTAGGACACACACACTACGTTCACTAAAAATAGACCGAATTGCTCCATGTTTGGCATCATTTTCATCAGTAATGCAGTGCTCTGGTGAAGAACATCGTAATACGGAGCTAATATTCTAGGCCCTAGAATCTACGATATTGTCAATGTGCAGTTGAAACGCACGCCGCTTCACACTATCGTTTCTTAGCATTTATACGGGGTGATTCTGTAGCTAGAATCGTCAAACGCGATGCTCGCCAACAATCATGTGTCTCGCTGAGTTTCGTGGGCTTCGACGCTCGAAACCAGCGGGACTATACAATGTTGCACGCTAAGCAGTGACGAATCTGATGTTCTGCAATTTCTAATCAGATCTTTGCAACAGTGACGTCAATCGATTCCTTACAATTTTATATATAATGTTTGTTCATAACTGCTTCTTTCTGCATAGGACGTGTAATAAGTGTATTTCATGTTCTGTTTCGGTGCTTTGCAAGTAAAAAAATGTCTAACCTAACAAACTTCATTTTCTGGGGACATCCCCTCATCTATTTTCCCTTTTCACTTATAATTCCTTATTGCTAACGTAGAATATTGTAGCATAAGCACATTTCAAGTAATTAAAATGTACAATGAATTTTCTATGTTTGCAGTACCAGCCGACTTCCGTTTAAATTTTTATAAGTACAACGCAACAGCTGAGAATTTCTTTCCTTATTCAGAATAAAATACGGAAATAGCAAACAGCTCCCTCTCGCGTTTACCGGGCAATCGGCGATCTATCGGTATTACCATTTCTGTGCAGAAAAAACCTGCTGTAATACCGACCTGCCGAATCGGCCAGGTCACGTGACGTGTCTACCCCCTTAACAAAGCAAAAAATATTATGTAAATTATTACATAATATTTTTTTTGGCTAAATCTCGATCGATTTCGTTCGATTAGATTAATGGACAAACAAGATAAACGATTACGAAACGTGTGGTAAATTTCTGAAGATTCGATCTGTTTTTTCAAATCGCGATTAGTGAAACTCGAAGTCAATATAATCGATCAGTTGGTACGTTACGCGTGTTCCTGTATGTCCGTTTCTAGAAGGTGACACAGTTTCCTTATCAAAGTGACATAATAATGACGATCGATCGACTACGATAACCGCTTAAGTTTCTTTCGATATTGATGGAAATGTCTTTATCTATTATCTGAGAATTGTTTATCATCGTTGCGTTGTTTCACTGGCCTTCCTCTTGCGTCCTCCAGTTTTTCCAGGAGCTTTCCTAGCTAGAATTCTTGCTCCAGAGTCGTGGAAACATGTGTCAACTTCCCATCGATTCATAGTATAACTCTTTCACACAAAACTGAACAGAAGTGCTTCAATTTGTGGAAGTACTCAAGCAGTATCCCGTTTCATTTAAAACTACCCTATCTAATTTCAGAAATTTAAAAAATACAGATATCTGTACCACTCTACATTTCCATTTTAAATAAAAATCGTCTCGATATTGCAACAGATCAGCAAATGTTACTTTACCAACGTCCGGTAATACCACAATGGGTAAAGCAGCTACCTTTGCTATCAACCGCTGCACAAGTGGGGTGTCCGACGCACTTACCATTCGTCGATGATACAGGTCTCGCTCAGCCTTTCATATTTCCAAGAAAGCAGAATCTTTAAATAATTCAAATATCAATGTTCAAAAAGAAACTACTATAATAAAATCAAAAGATTAGCTTTGCCAGTTAAAAGAGACGACAGTCCAAAGTTCCACCAGGACGTAGGAACAGGGCGAGCTCGACAGATAGTGAATATGGTCACAGGAGGATGTGAAAGAGGAGCTCGAGGGCAAATATACAACGTACGACATTTATTCTCTCGTTTTCCCTTAAATCGATATCCTACGTACGGGTAGATACAGAGGATCCTATAAAGGTACAACGAATTCCCATGAATCGTGAAAATTCGAGGAGATATACCAGCGTACCCTCACGACACCCCTTCACCGTCCGCCCTGTCGTGTGCGTACAGCCGTGTATGCGTGTGTGCGTATCGGTACCGTCTCCCCTTCGATTTTCCTCGTCCTTCCGCACGCCTTTCGATCTTTCACTCGAGCGACACCCCTTTTCAACGAACCCTCTCTGCCAGCCACCCGCGAACGCCTCTTGTCCCTCAAACGGAACGTTCCGCAGGGGGTGTTTCGTAGCTCGTGGCGAGTCAACCCCCATTTTCTTCCTTCGCTGCCCCCATTGTCGTGCCGCACGAGTTCCAGAGGAACGCTGCGATTGGAACGAAACGTCCCTCGGCTCTTTCCTTTTTCGATGGGAAACTCGAACGATTCCTGGCTCGCGATCGAGTGCGCGTCGATTGGAAAACGCTCGACCGACTTGGAAGCCGCGACGCGCGATATTTACAGTTGTCCTCGGCGGCTATTCGAAGCGTAAAAACGATCGACACGGTCGGGGAGAGTCAGTGGCGTGACCACGATTCACGACGAATCGATAAATAATTCGCGCCGCGGCTCGATTGCCCTTTAAAATTCGAGCGGGGCGGCTCATCTAAATTTCAAGCACGCGCCACCATCCGCCGTAAATCGCTCCCTCGATCTTTCAAGGGGTCCGCGTTAAACCCCCCTCCCTCTTTCCCGTCGATCGCTTCCGGAACGGTGTTCCTGGGGGAAGGCGCGTCGTTTCGCGGTCGAGCGTCACCGAGCTTCTCTCCTAACGATATTTCACGATCGAACGGCGCTCAGTCGCCACCCTATGTACACATCGACGCACCATCGCTGGTATTACGCGGGAATTAATTAATCCGCGCTATAGCATATATGCCACGCGCTCGGCCCCCCACGGCTAGAAATGCCCACGATGGGAACCCTTCGCTTTCTCTTCGTAGGTGACCAGCAGGGCTCACCCCTGCGGTCCAACTGCTTCGTAGTTCTTTGAATTTCGCGCATGAAAATTCTCGAATGGTGATATGTGAGTCAAAGGGGAGCTTGGTGTGTGGAGAATTGCAATTTTGGGGAGAATTTGTTGTGGATATTAGGCAAGTCCTGATTAAAATACTCGGTCTATTAAATTTTCATTAAAACTTACGCAATAAAGCTTTACGAATTAACTATAAACAGTCGATTCTCGTTATAAGCTCCACGCTCGGGGCTCGCAGCGAGCTTACAACGTATAGCGTGGGGGGATTCCAGGAAACGGTGGGGGATAGCGACCGAGCATACAACGCATAGTCGAAATGAGCTTATAACGAGAATTTTGCTGTACTTCGATCTTCCCCTTTGCTTTTCAAATTAATTTTCGTAGCTTCGAAGGACCGCAGAGGGTCGAAGGGCGCCGCGAAACAATAGATCCTAGCCAACGATTCTTAGAGCAACATCCAACAACGAGTCAACGAGCGCCTCTTTCGAGCAACCCTCTTATCTTACAGTAGCTAAACGCGCTCGAATCGTGCTACAGACTCGACACGCGAGAGATTTCAGTGTCTTCCTTCAAGAACAATGATGGTCTCTTCTCTTATGTAGCCATTTTAATGCCACTTATCGAATATTGTCACGGATCCTCTCTTTACCTGGCGCTCCACGGATGCTGTCTCTTGAAAGTGGACGAGGATAGCCGATTTAACGCAGTAGAAGTCGGCGCGTCGTCCCAAAATGGCTACAGAGTTCTTCCAAGTACCTATAGGCTATTTGCTCAATTTTACTAAACGATTAGGCAACTTTCAGCACATTCTGGGCGTTGGATTCTTCTCTAATGAAAGCAGGGCCGGCCGTCTCTGTAAAGGGGCCCGGAGGCCAGGGTCCGATCTTATTTTTACTTATAAACAGTTATATTAAAATATAAATTTTGACAGGGAGTGAAATTTTTTGTAGGTATTTGTTGAATAACCATAGCATTTTGTTTCATATATAAATTAATATTCATAAAAAACAGTAACAAAACAGAATAAAATGTATTACCTACTTTTTATCGCGTTTTCATTTTTTTTTTACTGTTTTATTGGTTTTCATTGATTTCAATTTTCTCCATTTATCAATTTCACCGCCCCCAAATTTGTCGCTCTGGGCAGTTGCCCTGATTGAAACAATTTCTCAACGGTGAAAAATCATAACATCTTTTCAGGGAAAAATGGATAATAATAACAATAATAAAGAAAATAAAATAAAACCAATAAAAAAAACATTAACATATTTAAATATATGAACATCATTCATTGCCATATCCTTAATAATATTAGATTATTAGATTATTATATTAAAGATTATATTCTAACTTCTTTTTTGACAGCCCTCGCATACCATGATATGGTTGCCAGAACCACAATCGTGGTGTGTCCGTCCTATGGCCAGTTCTGTGTTTCGAGCGTGAAATTCAAGGCGGTTTACAAAATTACATTAATTTTAATCGAACAAAAATTTTTCGCTCTCATCTATTCATTTTTCATTATCTCTTTTCTTCATTTTTCTTTTTTTCTTGCGCCCCTGTACAGCCCGGGGCACTTGCACCCGCTGCAACCCACGCCCCTGGCCGGCCCCGAATGAAAGACACGTTCCGATCGAATGCAAGCGAAATGTCGAATGCGCGAGATACAAATTTCTTCTCACCCTTTCGTTCTTCCCCTTTCGTGGCAGATCGAAAGGGCCGACTTTTAGTGCGTTAAGGGCTCAGGTCGAGCAGTTTTTCCTAATATTCAGTAGGCCGTGGCCGACGATTTCAGTCCCGTAGAAAAAATATTATCGCTCGATTTCCATACTAAACCCCCGCACCGTGCGGTTGCAGCCTCCCTTCGCTGCGAAAGCGTACAAGCTCTTGCAGCAACCCCTCAACGGGCGCGCCGTGAAACTTGTATACGCGGCGCTGCTCGCGTAACCGCAGCATATGGTTCCTTCGTGTAGAACGATTAAATCAACTGTCAAATGAAGCACCTCCAAGGGGAATTGATCTCGAGTAGCATCGAAGCGTTCCGGCAATTAAAGTCCGGGGTAGACACGCGTGTACGAGTCGCGAGGAAACTTGTCGTCGCGAGGAGAATGTTGATCGTAAGATTATTACAAGGAATTTATTTTCACCCGCTTTGAAACAAGAAGGCTTTTGTTTCAGTTGGAGAATTAATTGCTCCGCTCGCCAGCCTTTGTCCCTGTGAATTTTCCCCCTTTGTCTGGATAATTTCGCGCGGGACGGGAGTACTTGCTTGATCAACGCAGTGTACAGATTGAAGAGGCTTGGAAGAGGGATCAAGGGGCCATTGAACGGCGATGCAAAGTCTTGATCGACGTATTCTCGATTCCTTGTTATTTTCTACATAACACAGTTGGGCATTATTCCAATAAATAATCTTCGAAAAAATGACGTTACTCGAGAATAACGAATAAATTTTTATACGAATAAAAATCCATCTCTAAAAACTTATTTTTATTCGCATAAAGATCTATCTTTAAAAATGTATCTTTAGAAATTTATTTTTATTTGAATACCTAATGCCCAACTCTGCTAGATATCCTAATCAAGGAATTTCTTATTCCTCGCGCAATTCTACTCACTTTTTACTCAAGTTCGATCCGTCTACGAATATAAAGAAATTGGAGAATATTTCGTACCTGATCCACGTTCCTCCATGTTAGATCCAAAGGGTTTTTTTCTTAGCGAAGGACGTTTTCCACCTTGACTTTACTATACAACTTTTGGGAGAAGGGTAAGATACTTTACTCTTCCAAAGTCACCCAGTATTCATCCAATTCCTCGAGTGTCATGCTTCAAGTCCCATCCCGCAGAAGGGAAAGCATTTTCCCTGAAAACAGAAGTCCACCTCCCTTCGAGGGCACTCGGATTTCGTCGTTTCAGCGTCACCTCGGAATCAAAAGCCCGGTTCCACGATAGAGGTAAAAATTCGAAAGGGTCGAACTCAAGTGCAACCGGCCGAACCGGAAGAAAGGGCATGCCAGTTTATCCCGAAGGAAAGCAGGCTTGCGCGTGCAGGATGCGGAGAAATCCGAGGCTCGTTGCAAAAGTCGACGCCGGCATTCGATTCTCGAGTAAACTGGAAGAAAGGGGTATCGAAGCTCGCTGTTTTCAAAGAAGGGGCGCGAGGGGTTGCTAAGAATCTGCGAAATTGAAAAAAGATTCGCTCCGTTCAAGCGAGAGCCCGGAGTGGCGTAGATCCGAAAGGATTTTCTGCTTGAAAACTATAACTTTCCAGATCAATTCCTTGCAAACATGTACAGTAATATTGAAAGTCTCTACTTTCCAATACGGGGAAGAAATTCAGCGTTTCGATCCCAATATCAGTGGGGGAATGACCTCCCTCCTTGTCCCATAAACTCTGCTGCTGTATAAAATGCACGTAAGGGTGGCTACATGTAATCGAGGGGGGGGGGGAAGGGCGCAGGTGTGTTATCGTGCCTGCCCTTGCTTTCGTATTTTCCACCCCAAGAAAAATTTAACGAACACCTTACGTAACCCGAACAGATAAACATAACGCCGCCCCCATAACGGAAGCCTCGACCGCAATTTCTTCCTTGTGGCCTCCCCTCTGGCCTCCGTTAACGTATTCCACCCCTGGCACCCCTGTTCTCGACCCTTTGCATCTTCTCCGCTCCACACTTCGATTCTCGCCGAGCTTTCCCCGCTGGCGATGGGAAGTTCAGTGTCTTCGGTGGGCTCCTTTCACGTATCGTGCCGAAATAGTCCAGTGAAATTTTGATCGTAAAGAGATATTCGCGAAAAACTGTTTTCTTTTACCTTTGACCCTCTGTTAAATTTCTAACGACGGCCACGTCGATGGGGATTTTTGACATATTGTTTAAAACGACGATATATTCCCGTCCAATTTCACTGGACTAAAATGCTTCCCTAAAACCTTGTAGGTAATTACTTGGCAAGTAGGATAATTCCATGAACGTTCCAATTACTGAAATTAAACTCTTGAGGAGGAGCCGTACTCTCCGTCTCGATAAGAACCCTCGTTATTTATAGATTTTCCAAGAGGAGTAGCTCAATTACACAAATAAGAGTTGGAAAAGCAGGGAATACTTCGGAGGTCCTCGAGATCCCCGAAGATGCATCTACTCGAGACGCTTGCCAGAGACATGGACGATAAAGATTTAAGTGGAGCAGGTCTAGAATATCTCCGAACCTTGCAAGAAACGGCACCGGACGCGAATCGGGGATTGCTCGCTCGAAGGGCGACGAATTTGCTCGCTCGTACACGCGGCGTACTCCTCGACGAACGAAGGGCAAAGAGTGCGACGGTGCTCGGACGCGTCTATCGAATTACAAACCGAGGAAGGGCTGAGGGACTTCCGGTGCACCGCTGGCGCGGGGCCAGAGAGTCGTTGGAAATTGCTCGGAGACCTCGCGTAGCCTATTGTCGACGCAGCAGACCGGTACACATCGGGCAAGATCAAGGATCTACGCTATACTTTCGGCCTATTTCATCGAGATCGTCCGCCGATTCGTCTCCAGAGGCCCGTTGCTGCCCGCCGCGTTGCCTGACCGACGCTGCCCCGCCGTCGTCGACGCGGAGCGCGCTGGCGCCGCGGTCGTCGTCTCCGCGCTGGCGTTCGTCGTCGTCGATCTCTTCTGTGAACAAACGAGCGGATGCAAAGCGTGAGTAATGTCGATAATGCAGGCGTAATGCAGGCAATAGTGGCGTCCCGTTAGTTTGGGTATATGCAGAGTTCGGAAGACAGTAACATCGGAGAGTCGACTTTGGGGGAATTGGTAACGCGGCTGACCAGTACGCCGGAGGACCCAAGCGGTCTTGGGTTCGAGTCCCGTCGTCCGAGGTTCGCTTTTTTCGCCTACAATTTATGAATAAATTGGGGTGCTTAGGCCTCGTTCACATTAGTCAAGTTACTTGACTTCAAGTCGCTTGATTCGAGTAACTTAAAATTAATTTGACTTTGAAAAATATCCTCCTTTCAGGTTTCATTCAAGTTTCAAATGAAGTAGAGATTCTATTTCAACTTTACTGGTCTGGAAATACAACTTGACTAATGTGAACGAGGCTATAAGAGATCAATCTCCAAGACCAGCTCATAAACACTGAACTTTCACGACGTTTCAGAGTCTTCCTTCCTGACCCTCGCAAGTCCACTTTGCACAGAAACAGCGATAGTTTACTGAGCCTTGTAGCCACCCCACTCCCAGTTCCAGTGGACTCTGTATCGAAAGTTGCAGCGTCCTCCACCTCTCTCAGAATAAATTAATCCAAGAAGAAGTTGGGAAATCAAGTCTCCCAAAAGGGGTATTTTCCTACAGGATGGATGAATTTCGCCGCGTAAAACTGGCCAAAGGATCGCGTCCGTCAGTGTTAGAAGTACGCCGCCATGATCTGCGCGCTTGACCCCCGAAAATTCCTCGATCCCGAGGACGCGACGGGAAAGGACCGGCGGAGCTTTACGTTCGCCACGGCCACGGTGAACTTTAGCAATCAGCCGAGGGATCACGTAAAGACCGCGCAGGAAGGAAACCATCGGTCACTTCCGGCCTGCCAGCGACCTGGCTAAGTCCAGGCACGTCCCTGTCAACGGATCCAGGAAATTGCGGCACGTGAAAGCACCGCGAATACCCCGGGATTACTTCCAATTCGAGTGTCTTTCAGGCAGTGCACTGGTTGTTTCGCCTCTGACGGTTCTTAAACGCCGTCGTACACTTATCGGAGGACCTGGGGAGGCTGGTGCAGCTGACAAAGAGAGTCAGTCGGGAGCGCGGTAAATTCGATTAGACGAAGAATTTGCTTTGAAAGCTCTCGATTTGAAGGAAGTTTTCAAGACGATTCTATATCGTATGTTTAATCCTCGCGCGGTGGGAATAAGCTTGCAGCGTTGGTGAAAAGCAGGAATATACCGTGCAATTTCGGAAGATTATAAGAGCCCCATGAAAGCGCAAGGATAAAGGTCGCGATGATAAAGACAAACGAGGCACGATGAATCAATTTAGGGCGAAGGCACACAGAGACAAACGATCCAGGGAAACGCTCGTGTTTGTCCAAGGGTAGCATCCCCAAGTTTCTCCAGGGAAACGGTAAACAATACTTTCCAGGGTATCGAGCAACCCTCGGTGCAAATAAAAATAATAAGAGCCCCGGTAACGTGAACTCCTTCAACTCTATCGATCCAAAACCCCCTTTCTACCCGGCTCCTTCAACCCCTTACACTCTTTCATCATAACTATCCTGGAATACGACAAGACTGTTCAATCTTCGAAGAATTCTCAGAGCGCGAGGGGTCGGAACGACATCTCTCGCTCAAGCACAGCCTTCTTTACGTTCGAGGTCGCTGGGAAACTGAATTCCCCCGACGGAATCCAAGAATTTTCGAAGGCTGTCGTGGGAAGTTAAGGAGGATGCGTGTTTGACGAAAGCTCGCAATCTACCGACCCCGAAACTCTAAGAGTTGCTCGCGGGGCGGCGAGCTGCCGGAATTAGCGCTTAGGAAACTCGGTTCCGCGTCCCGTGCCGCGCAAAGTACAATTCGCCGTGATTTACTCGCGCGTTCCGCGCGGCTAGTCCCCGGAAAACTTTTATGCGCGCGGATCCAATCCCCCGGGAAAGTTTGCCGGCGGTAAGTTTGGGGGTGCGGGCGTAACTCGACCGGCCACGTCAGAAGAAACGCGCAATCGACTCGATTCGTAGCATCGCTGCAGCCCCCGGGTCCATTCAATCGCGTCAACTTTCCGATCCTAATACGAGCCACTCGAACTTCGCGACTCCGTGGCTCCACTTTCTTATCCCTCGCCACGGATACGTCGCGAAACTTTATTTACAGCTCTAGAAGTATTTATTGCATCGCCCCCAAATCCACCTCCTAACTACGCGATTGATAAAGTACTTGGTATCCAACTTATTTTAAACTTAACAATCGCGCAAAAGTATTTTACTTTCCGAATAATAATGTTAAGCGGGGTGGAAGTGTATACACGCTCAATATTATTATTATTATTACTACGCTTTTATTACTCCTCAAATGGACAATATAATACGTATAGAGATAGTAAAATTAGAGTAAAGTCGAGACAGCAGTAGGAACTGTTAATAAGCCAAATCGGATGATGCAATAAATATTTCCAGTACTGTTTCATGGAAACAGTTCAAACTTTCACAGACGTGGAGTTGTTTCGGTGCTTTTTATGCTTTGCCTGCAGCGTTGTAATTACCTTTTGCTCGACACTCGCGTTCATTTTTACCCTCCAACTTATTTGCTTGTCGACTCACCAGAGATATTCCTACGAATTATAGCAGCTTTCAGAAGAATGAACTGGGTTAGAGAAGGTATTAAACTCGTCGACGGGGAACTGAATTTGATGAGATTCAGTGAAAGAAGTTTACCGAAAGTCACACAACTTCGCGTGTTACTTTTCAAATATATCCTCGACTTCGCTCTACCATATACATCCGTTAATAGTATTCACAGTTGTACACGGATAACGAAGTAGCCAGGGCATTAACACCCTGTAATAGGATTCCACGCGTGAAAGATTAAAACTCCATTACGTCGGATTTCCAATTATGGAAATTCGGTCGCCGTTTGAAACGTGCTCGAATTCTGAATATTTCAATCGCGTTTTAACTCTGCCGCGGGGAAGATTTTCGATAAATTTACTATTCCGCTTCATCAATCTTTCGCGACTTCCTTGCGAACTAAAAGGCTCTCAAATTAACGTTGCCAAACCTGGGTTTTCATCAAACTTTAAAACCGTAGACTTTTTCTACAAGGATCATTCCAGCAAGGACCTCTCTCTTTCCAATATCAAAATTGAACATACCAAAGACGCCTGGACACTCGACACTCCACCAGCTCCATCCAATCTAGATGGAGCTACCGAGCTACCGGTATAAAGCGTCACGGAAACTTCATCCCGAAATTAGTCGCCCATGGTTCGGATCTTACTCCGCGATCGACTCGATGAAATATCGACGCGCAAGCCCACAGATGGGTGGAATTTAATAAAAGGCAATACCGCTCTCACCTCGGTCTCGTTCTCTTTGTAGAACCAGAAGTCAATTTGCCTGAGTGCCTCGAGCTCGTTCTCCAGTGGATCGCTGGCATTCCCCTTGACGCTTGGCGCCCTTGGATCCGGATCTTTCTTCCACGCGTAGATCGGCCGCTCGAGACCGACCTGCAGCTGGCCGGTCGAGCGTTCCTGGTCGTCCGACCTGGCACTGTCGTTCCTAGCTTCCTCTTCGTTCTTCCTCCAGTCATTCCCCGTGTACTTAGGCGAGGACACCGCCGAAACGGCCACGAACGCGTTCTTCGACTTGGAGGGGCCGGCGTCGGCCGCGGTGCCTGGCTTGGAGATGGGCAGCGCGGTGACTCGATGGTACGCGAACTGCTTCCACTTGGACGGCCAGGTGCCCGCCGAGCTGGCCTTCCCGTAGCTCCACTCCTCGTTCATCTTCTGCTGCCACGGGGAGAGCTCGTTGCTCTTCGAGCTCCAGGCCTGATCGCTCGACTTCCTCGGCCAGCCGTCTCCGGTAGGCTTCCACGAGTCTTCCTCCTTCGCCTTAGCTGGCCATTCAGCGTTCAGCTTAGAAGCCTCGTCGTTGCTCTTCGACGCCCAGGGTTCGTTGCCCTTGGTCGACCTGGAGCCACCCTTCGCTGACCAGGAATTCTCAGAGTTCGACATCCACTCGCCCTCCTTCGCCTTCCACGAGTCAGGGTTGCTCGACTTCCCTGTCCAGCCGTCGGTCTGTTTAACCTTCGCGAACCAGGAGCCTGGCTTGCTCGCTTTGCCAGGCCAGATCTCCGGGGCGTTCGGCTTCTCCGGCCAGGGGCCAGCGTTGCTGTGGTTCATCCACGCGTCGTTTACTTTCTCCGCCCAGAAGCCCTTGCTGGACCACTTGGTGTCAGTGCTGGGCTTGCTGATCGGCCTAGGCCACCTTCGAGAAGCACTGTCGTCCGAGGGCTCCATGGGCTTGATCTGGTAGGGTTTCCAGGTAGACTGGTCGGAGGACATCACCCAGGCTCCCACGGATTGGATCTCTGGCAGGGCTGTGTCGTTGGACCAGGAGCTTTTGCCCTCGTACTTCCTCCTCCAAGCAGTGCCGTCGTCCCCTTGAGTGTTCTCGGGCTTGGCCCACTCCTTCGCGGCCTTCGACACGGCCAGCATCGCCCAGGGCTTCATCGACTCGCTGTTCTTCCCCTTGTAGTCGCTGGAGTCGCTCCTGTCTCCGTCAGGCTTGTACTCGGAGGCTGCCTGAGGGAACTCCTCCTCCTTCGAGGATTCCTTGCCCGAGAACAACCTGCTCTGCTTGTCGTCCTTCAACTTCCTCTCCGCGCTCGACTTCTCAGCTTCCTGCTTAGCGGCAGCGTTGCTCTGTTTGTCCAGGCCCAGCTTCTTCACCAGGTCCGCGTTCGGGTTGTACGACTTCCCGTTCTCGTCCTTGGGCCAGGGCTTCGCGCCTGGAAGCTTGTGCGGCCAGGTGGCTGGGTCCGAGGTCAGGCTGTTCCAAGTCTTCATCGTGATCTGGGGCAAAATGATCTTCTCCTTTGCTTCCTGCTTCGTGGGCCTGTTCAGCTCGAAGCGGCTTTTCTCCCAGACGTTGGAGCGGTTCGCTTGCTCGCTGTCGTAGAGCTTCACGGGCCTCTCGGGCTGCTGCCACGAAGCTGGCAGCTTTAGAGCTGGCTTCTCCAGGGACCAGGATGTTCTGGGCCTGTCCCACGAGTGCTGCGCGCGCTGCTGCTGCCAGAGCTTCTCCGCTTCCTCTCCTGCGTCCTCCTCCTTGCTCATCGGCGACCAGTAGCTCTTCTCCACTGGCAGCAGCTTGCCACGCTGCTGCCAGTACTTGACGTCGTTCTGGGGCCGCCTCCACGGCCATTTCTCGGAGGGAATGGGCACCAAAGGGCGCTCCTCTGATTTCCAACGAGGGCTGTACTTGTAGGAGATGTCTGGCCAGCTCTTGCTCAGCGAGAAGTCGCGGCCTGGCTCGTAACCCTGGCCGTGCACGAAACCCTCCCTCTGCATGCCGAAGTCGCCCTGGTAATCGTCCTCTTGCCGGCGCAGGAACTCCCTGGACATCGGGGACAGCTGGTTGCGGTAGGCCTCCGCTACGTCGTACTCTGCTATGCGTTCTGGATCTGAAAGATCGGTAAAGGGTGCTTCACTGGGAGTGCTATTGGTACTGCGACTTATCCGAAGAACTTTCATTCTTCGATAAGGTGACCATTCGTTCCCGGAACAATCATTTGTCCCCAATTCTAAATTTAAGATAATCATTTGTCTCAACTTCTGAATTTATGATAATCATTTGTCTCAACTTCTGAATTTAAGGTAATCATTTGTCCTCAATTCTGAATTTAAGGCAATCATTTGTCCACGATTTTCAGTAATAGTCCCCGATTCTGCATTTCTTCCATAAACTTACAAAATAATCAATATGAAACCGAAGCCACGAGTTTGCTATTAAAATTCTGCTACTTAGGCAACAGTAGCCGTAGAAGTGGTTCTTAAAATAAATGGAATATCATGTCCCAGGAAACCCCAAGAAAAAATGGTCACCATACTTTACGAAATGTTAGCCGTTCCGAAGCCACAGCCCTCGAGGGACTACCACTCCGAACCTAACGTCACGTCGTACCTGCAGGCCTATCGTACACACTCGTGTACTCCCGATGCCCCTGCGCGGGTACAGGCTGGCGAGCCGCCACGTTTCCAAACCGAACCAGCCTCTGATTCTCGAAGTCGTCGAGGTTTTCCATCAGCCCGGGCTTCCCCTCCGAGACGAAGACGGGCAGCGGGTCTGGGGTAAGCGTGGTCGTGGGGTACCGGTGCCTCGGCTTCTTTTTCTTCTTCTTCAACTTCTTCCTCGACTTCCTCGAGTCGTTCGGTGGTCCCGACGTGCCTGGGAACGGCGTGGACGTGGACTGGTATCCGGTCTTAGTGGGCTCCTGGACGGTGCCAGTCTTCAGCTCAGCGAACTTGTTCTGCACGTACACTGACAACGGACAGAAACGGTAATAATAACGGATTCCCGTGCTGCTGCGATATTTATTAAGTCACGGCATAAGTAACTTTGGTTGCATTAAAGTCTCTAAATGTAAGCAGGTAGAATTTCTGTTTGTTTTATACTATATTATTTCGATAATGTTTAAGGACAGTCAATGAAGATGATGGAGTTACTTTTCCTTGATTACTGCTGGAAACATCTAATTTGTTTGAAAACGCAGGACATTGCACTCTTTTCCTATTCCACCAAGGAAAATCGGCTGCAGAAGCAACTAGAATTATTTCTGAGACTTGTGACGAAGGTGATTTATCTGAAAGGGTGGGGGAGACCGGGGCTGGTTGTCTAATTGTTAATAACTTTGAATCGACATATGCTCCACTGCGGAAAGATTCACTGTAGAAAGAAGTCACTTCTACCATGCCATGCATTTATGTCCAACCCCGCGATCGCATGTTTTTTAACAGTTATCAGCGTTTGTCGAAAAATTGACTACGTAAGTAAATATTTTTTCTTAAAGATTTTATGTTTTCACGCTCTATATAGTTACAATAGAATAAATGTTAAGGGGCTATTTTAAAGTTTCTTTATTAGACGATATATTGACATAGTATTTTTGTTTATACATAAATAATTGGAGGTTATATAGATTATTGAAGTTAAAAAAATCGGTCGGGGCTGGTTGGCTAATAAGGTTTAAATTGTTATTTTGTTATTCATAAAGCGATTTTTATTTATTGTTTAAATTTCACTATGTTATAAATACATTATAATTAATGTATAAGTTGAAAAAATTTTCAGCTTATTATTAAAATATGAAAGAAAGAAATTAATAATGAAATAATTTTATAATGAAACAGCTCTTGTGACATTGTGCTATTTTATTACCACTGGGATAAGTTACTAATAACATTTTCTTAACTGATTGTACCTATAGTCGACCTACCCCATACTGTAGGTGTTAGAAAAACATTAAAATACCTTAGTTGAAGTCACATTGAGTCAACATTAATAATTTAATCAGATAACCAAATGTATGCTCTATCAAATATACTAACCGGTTTAATTATATTTCGCCCACATAATTTATTAAAAATCAAAAACTGAAAAACTGGCCTACCAGCCCCGGTCTCCCATATGTTAAAATTGGTTTAATCCTCCGTCATCACATTTTCTTATAATCACAAATTGGTCACACTGGGTTCACTGCATCCCAGCGTCATTTCTGTGTTACCATTTTCGTATTTTTTAATGTTTTAACTTTTGAGAGATAATTGTACATTCGCAATACTCATACAACCATGCTCTAATAGTATTTCCCTAAAAATGTAAATTTTGATATGTTGAAATTTGTATTTGAAAAAATAGTTATGGATAAATACGATTTTTTTTGTTAAAATTCTGCAAATTTTCAAATTATATTATCAAGGTCTAAAAATTTACACAAATATTGGCAAATACATATCCTGGGGTGCGATGCACCTCGTGTGACCACGAAGGGTTAAAAGATTCAAAAGCGACGATTTTGACATTAGTGATAAACAACGTCCCTGGCAGTCTCAGAAAATGCAAGGAATCGATCGTGGAACCTATTATAGAACGAAAACCCTGCAGAATCACCTTATGAGTTTGATTATTCACCAGTAATTCGACGCTCACACGAAATGTCAAAGGTGCAAAAAGACGAATTAATGATGAAAATCGAAATTACTTATGCACCGACTTAATAACACTGCAGGCGCAAAATGTCTGGCCCGTTCGAAGTTCCACAGATCCGCCAAGGAAGACCGAACAGCTGGAATGGCAAGAAATCGTCACTCCATCAGTTTCCCCACAGTACCTCAGCCCATTCACTGTTTTGCTCGCGAGATCTACAGATTCGGCCAGCTCCGCCCCACCCCTCGGGCCCCGAATTTGCTTTCCATAAAAAATTAGCCGCCCCCTGTATCGCGACAACTCGCCAAGCACCCGTTCGTCAGCGGTAGCAAATGGCCGTGATTAAAGCGGTCATTGTTCCCGTAATGGAGATTAAGACGGTTTCGCGGGCAAAGCGCTTTACGCGCTGTACCCCGGAGCTGCGACGCAACGGACTAACTTGTTCCCAGATTATTCACTGTCCACCGTGTACGGATTACCCACCGCGGGCTACGCGCGTTAATTACCAAATTACGGGGCGCTGCGGCACGCAGCCAGCCCGAAAGAATCGAGGCACCCACATTTAATTTCAAACCGCGCGCAATTTCAATCCCCTTCAGGGGTTTTCCTTTTCTCTATGACCAACATTTTCCACAGCTCGAGTACGTGTTCGGTGTCACGCGCTCCCGTTCCCTTTGTTCCCCGACTAATTTGCTTCGCTCCGGGGTGGATTATCGAGCACACACAGGCGGGGGTGAAAGGGGGTGGCTCTATTGTTCGCGACGCTGGAAACAATCGAACGAGGAAGAAAAGGGGGAGAAGCGTAGCGCGCGAAGCGAGTTACATTGATTCCCCACGTAACGCGGACGGACCAATTGTCAGGAGGCAATTACACCGTGCAATAACGCAGACACTATCCAGCTAATCGCCCGATTGTGGGGACTTTATTGGATCCCCCCGTCGTCTCGAACGCGATTCCAGTCCCTCCGTCGCGGCAGCCTTTTCCTTTTAATGGCCCGAACGGACCTTGGCGCGCTGCAAGCACTCCACCTGGAATTTATTTACCGGCGAATAGCTCCTCCACGATGGAATGCCCACCCTTCGAACGTTCCGCGCCTCGTAGCGCGAGATTAACGCCATTCCTTTCGCGTAATTTGCAATTCATCCGAGGGGATTAACGCACTTGTTGCTCCGCGAGAGAATAGAGCCCGCAGGCTACCGAAGACATTACCGGAACTTCGATTACCGATTCCGATTTTTAGTACGCGGTAAGTTTCGCTCCAATTCTCTTCTGTACGGGCAGAGGAGAGGTGCTTGGTCGCGATGGCCTGCTGAACGCGAATTTACACTGACCTAAACGGTGTAGCGTCTAATAGTTACTAGTGTTAATAGTAACTAGAGTTTCCCAGAGTTTTTCCCCTATACTATAGGTTGCTAAGAAGCGTTACTCTATTTATAAAATAATGGTTGGCGAGGAAGAATTAATTAAGAAGTAAGTGTTGCATATCGGTCCTTTATTTAATAAATAATTTTAATTTAAAGTGTGGTAATAGAGTTTATTGTAACTAAATAAATATTCAAGATTGGCACTATAAGAGCCAAACGAACTTTCTACTCTCCCACCGAGTTGCTCCCGTATGCAGAGCGCGTTAATGCACCGCGGGGTAAATGAAAATTAACGAAGAAATTCTATTACGCTGGCAACAGGTCCCCCATTCTTGACACCACGCGCGGAGTCTCGTTAAAGATTCCTAAAGCAGGTTCATCGAAGAGGATATTTGAAAACGCCCTCCGAAATTCAGCATCACCTATACCTGCGCCGGTAATTCTGCTTCGAGAGTTTCTCCACCCCCTCAGTCCGTTCGTCACTCTTCCCAGTTACCCCCCCCCCCCCCCCCCTCAAGATATCGATGACGTTACTTACAGATCAGCTTCTGCTGGCGCTCCAATCGGCTCACATACTCCACGAGATTCTCCAGCAGTTTCAGCACGTTCTCCCCCTGAGCGTACTTCTCGGTCTGACCAACAGAGCACCGATAATTGATTATTCCTCGTGAAAGTATGCGGACAAGAGAACGAAGTTTGTGGTTAACGACACTTGCGATGGGAAGGAGGGACAGATGATAATTTTATTACATCAGAAATTACATCGATTAATCCAAAATAAACTATTTGAAAAAGCCTCAGTAAAAACCCATATGTAGCCTCACATATAATGCACATTTTTTACTAAACAAACATGTTTTTTTGAAGCTTATGATGTTGTTAAACTTTGTGTCAAAGAACAAGTCTCAGTTTCAATTTATTTCTCTGTAATTAATCGAAAAAGAAAAGCTTAAGTTTCGTCAAAAACGACTGCCTTGTAGTCTTAAGTATTTTATTAAAAAGCCAGCAGGGGTGAAGGATCCACCGCTTCCTGATCTCATACCCATCAGAACAACGAAGCAGCTGTGCGATGTGGCCAAAGCTACTGAATTTTTAACAGAAGATTATCGAGTGATCAACGAGCCAGCGAGATTAACAACTCGCCGTAGGGTAAAGAACGCGAACGGAGCTCCCTAATGAACGTGCTCGCCCGTCGCCGTTTCGAGAACAGCAACTCGAGCGGGATTTTTCACCAGGTTCCGCGTCGCCGCTCCCGCCTCCCTCCACGCTTTTCCGCTCCAACGTGTTTTGCGAAATACACCTCGCAGCCAGAAAATTCCCCACCACCGGCTCGACGATCATTAACGACGAAGGAGGACTCGGCGCAGCGTTCCCACTGGATCCCGATCCACGTAACGCGGCTCGCTTCCCCCGGTTGGATGCAGATCGACACGCGATTCTGTGCCATTATTCACGGATGAGCTCCTCATCGAACGGTTGGATGGACATTATTATCGACGCCTTAAGTAACGACTCGTCTTCCCGTCTGGCGTCCTCTGCAATCACAGCAGTGGAATTCTTCAGCGGTAGGTGGTCGATAGGGGCGGATCGATCGCCGAAGGGGCGTTCCACGTGTGAGACAGCCGACGTCACAAGCGTCCCTTCCGGATGTCGTCCTTCGTAATTTCCGCCCGAAACACCCCCCGCTCGCTATTTCGCGTCGAACCTCTCCAGCTGGCGGCCGTAAATCAAGGGAATTAAGATTAACAGCTTCGTTTCGTGTCCCCGATTCCCGCTTTTTCTCGCCCCTGCATCCTCCGAGGGATGCAGTTTTCTTGGCCAGTGGAACGGTTCGAGAAACTCTGCCTTCTTACATTCTCTCTTTGCGTCTTTACAGCCGATCCTCCCCTTAATGGAAATTAATGTAGCTCCTCTCTGCCTCTGCAGGATCTTCCACGCTGCACCAACGCCCCTGTCGTTCTCCTGAAATGTGAAAATTTACGGGGCTCCCTGTTTTCTTAGTACTGCCCTCTGACGTTGATCTTCGTCGAGCCGTTATTTCAATAAGGATCGAACATCCCTTTCCTCCCTTTCCTCCCTTTCCTCCCTTTCCGTGATTCCAATAAAGTCGTACATAATTCTTTTTCTCTTCCTCCCAGCTTCTCGTCTAATAAAGATCACCCTATATCCGATTCTGGAACGATCTCTGCTCTCTCTGTCTCTCCGCCTTTCGATCGGCCCTTCCTCTTCGCCTGCCTAATGAACAAACGCCCCATTCTTCGTCCCTGCAGGTTCTCCTCTTCGCTTTCCGCTCGCTCTCTTTCGAGCTGATTCAATAGCCAGGGCAATTGAGAGCGGCTGCGACTGCATGCGAGGCGGCTCGCGCGGGGGATATCGAATTAGCCGTGAGAATGCGCCCCTCTGTGCCAGCAACACCCCCGACGAGAGGCGTGCGCCGGTAGCTGGCACGATAATGGACCCAGCGAGCGTGGGACATCTTGGCGAGGACGGAAGAACGCGTCCAATCTGCCGTCGCGAGAAGAGCGGGCTTTTAAGCCGGCTGCGAGCTCGCGACAGACACCCCTCGCCACCTTCCCCGCGCTTTGTCTTCCCTCGAGGGACGCCGATTTCGCCTTTTATTCCCACGAAAACGATGGAGGCTCCTCGACAGCCTGATGCACTTGGCCCGCGAGAGGAAAATTCCCTTTCACAGGTGCTGGTCGCAGTTGCTTGTCAGGGATACTCCATCAAGGCGCGAGTGATCGTCAGGCAACTTAACTGTTGGGGAGAGAACGTCTCCTCATATAACTCGAGGAGCGTTTGTAGATCTCATCAGGATCAACCAGAATAAAAGAAAAAAAATATTGAAGAGGGTGGTGAGTTTTCAGGCCGAAAGATCTGAACCTTTAATCGTCGCCATCCAATTTTTCGCCAATTTTCTCACGTAACAAAATAAGTGTAGGTATAACTTATCGGTATTCTGGTTCACCGAACTGAAGAGAAACTTGCAGTTTTCTGTTTTAGATTAGCTAGAAGATAAATATCACGCACACCATCGGACTACGAATTTTGCGGGGCGTGACGGTCAACCATGCAGAAGTCGCATATTTATCATTAAAAAGTAATATTAAAAAAACTGCAACTTCTTCAAAGATGCATAAAAACCTGTTCCTAATTTCAGACGAATCGAATTGCTAGTTTCTCCAAAAAAAAATTCCAAATTTGTCTATGTTTTTAGCCTATAAAATAGGATTCCCTCATAAACCACAACCACCTCTCACTGCTCTATATCTTTACTCACAATCAGTGAAGTCTTTTCATCATAAACCATCGCAAGAGAGTTCAGTCCTCCACTGTCCCCCGATCTCCTTCGTCATCCCCGACATCAACTCTCCAGCCAGCCCTTTCCATTCCCAAGAAGCTGCAGGGGCAACCACCCCCGTGCCCCGGAAACTACTCAATTCGATTTCCATTCTCGAGAAGACACACTGCCTCCCCGCGTGTCTAGGCTCCGTCTGCCGCAGACTCCCCGCGTAAACTTTTCCGCGGCGAATTCCATTTGCAGCTTGTTGTCGCAATCAGCGGGGGGCGGCCACCCCGCGGAACGTGCACAGGGACTTCCTTACGAGCCCCGTTTAAGCTTCACCAAGACAGGAACGGGAGCCGCGACAAAAACGCTAGTCGCCCGCGGATCCAATTGTCGCGGCAAATTACGGATAACTGGAAGGCTGCAGCCAGTCGCGTTAAGAATATCGAATTAGCCGGGAGAACGCACCCTTTGTGACGCGGTAATGACAGTAATGAAACCGAGGCGGGACTGATCTTCCTCAAAGAACGCCGTGGAATTTATTCGCGCGGCGGGGAGCCGAGGGGGAGCTCTCAGACGCAGGAAATACGGGAATTTTAGGGGAATATCGGTGCGGAAAAACGGGGGATGGTGGAGGAAGGGGAGCGGGTATCTTAATTTCTTCTCCGAACGACGAGGAATAAATTGTTCGAGCTTCTTCAGACTATTCTCCCTTCCACGTAATTGTTAAAATACCAACTATTCGCATGCCTCGCGTTTCTTTCGCAGAATCATGCGCCGCGGGAAGAACCGTGATTCCGTGGGATTTTCGTGGGTGCAAGCGGATCCGTCGTGTTTTGTGCGTGGGACAGGGACAAATCGCTGCGACGTAGTGCCGGCGTCGAAGAAAAGGAAGCGCTACATTGTCTCTGCGCGATAAAGGAAAAGTTGCCGGTGGTTAACCGGGCCGAAAGCGCAGCCGGCATTTATCATCGTGCCACATTTCACTCCCTCGATCATTCCCCGACAACTTTCTCGTTTGTACCTGACACGATTCCTCTCGCCCCCTCGTGCCCCTCCTCCCAGAGCACAGCATTGTTTGAATTTTTATCCGAGCAGTCTGGGAAACAATTCCCCAGCTCCGCGTGGAGGAGGAAACAGAGCGGTGGTATTATTGGCAACGCTTACGGGGGTGAATTTAACTTCCCTTTAGAACCTGCACATGTAAAGGGCAGAGAATCTCGGAATAATTTCCGAGGGACACGAGAACAACGGGGTATCCAGAATTCAATCTTTACTCGGAGGGGGAACCAGCAGCAGTTTCGTTATGAAGACACTTCTCGGGGGGGGTGGTTGTCGATTGGCCCGGTCGTCCCCGAGGATCAAAGTCCTGCCGCAGGTGGCTCGAAAGACGATCCAACTTCTGGGTAGGGTGCTGGGCCAGGCTATTGGCCCAGAGGAACGCGACGGCCAAGGGCCTGCAGGCTGGTCTATCGATTGCGGATTCGCAGCCCTTTGAGATCGCTCGCGCGGAACACGGGCCACGATGAATATTTCCCCTTCATTGTTCTCGCTTTGCGCGACGAAAGTTCCGCCTCGGTTCGACGAATCTTTTGATCCTGCCCCCCCCCCCCCCCGCTATTTTGCAGCTGGTAACTTTTCCGCCTCGCGGGTAAATCGACACGCTCTCGCGAATATTCCAATGCAACGGTAACAACGAACTGAAAACGAAGTAATCACGAGAGACCGGAGATGCGCAGCTAGCAACGATTAATTATCGAGAAGGAAGAGTACCTATAAGTCAGTCCTCAGACTCACCCCGGAATCGCGATCTTTCTGCCTCTGCTCCTCTTCGGACGCGTATTCGGCCAGCAGCGACTTCAAACGCGCCAGGTCTGTCTCTTGCCTCTTGTCCAGCTTCTTCGGGCTCTTCGAGTCGGATCCCGAGTATCGATTGCCCACCGGGACTTCACCCTCGCCCGAAGATCGCTGGGAGAACCCTTGATCCTCCGATTCGATTGACTGCGAACAGAACCGTCGCCTGGTTACTTCGGAAGAACCGCTATCTCCAAGAACTCTGGCAAGACCGTAAGCTTTCTCATTTCTGTGAAACTTGGACGATGAAATAAGACTTCCCTCCCGATTATCTCGACCATCGACCACGTTGTTCGGGCGTTTCTCGCTCGACGTATCGGCAGAAGTTCGCGGAGAATCGATTCATCGCCCCAGCCAGGCGGAAATTGAGAGAGTCTCGCGATGTCTTTCAACTGCTGATAATGATCGATGCTGCGCTGTTGTTAGAGTTGAAGGCTCACCTCGTTCGATTCGACGTTCCTCCTTCGAACGGCCTCCGGTTCCTCGTTCAGACGATTCGGGGTGTCCTCCGGCGGCACCAGGCTCTTAGGCACCTGCGTCTCGTTGCTTCCTATCAGGATCTCCCTCTGCGTGCTCAGCTCCTTCTTCACGGTAGGCACGCGCTTCGTCTTTGCCCTGCTGCCCTCCAGCGAACTCGATTTCCGCTTCTTCTTGTACTTCAGCAGCTCGGCCACCTGCGATTTTTAACCGACTTCAAAAAGGAGGAGGCTATAGATTCGACCCGTATGTATTTTTTTTTTTATGTTTGTCCCCGCATAACTCCTCAGCATGTGGACCGATCTTGATAATCTTTTTTTATTCGAAAGAGGGCGATGCCCCGGTGGTCCCATTCCACACTGCATCAATATTGGACCAATATTTTGCCAGTTCTGGTTAATAATAAAGACTACTGTCACTTAATTATTATTATTTTATAATAATACTATAGCATGCTGTGTCAATATATATCACAAGGTAAGTTGCCGAAATTTGAATTGCGACATGTTTAAATATCGTCAAACTGTTTTTTATTTGTAACTAAACTCAGGATTTTATTTATGTATATATAGATAATGGAAGCGTAAAATGATGCTGGGATTGAATTTATCCTGAATTCTGTCCCGTGATAATTTGTAAATATAAATCTCAAAAAATAGAAAATAATCATATAATATTAAAAATTATCTGAAGTCATTCCCTATGCAAATTATCTTTGCAAAAAGAAGTGAGATCCCGATAAAAACTTTAAAAAGTAAAAAGTAAAAAAATTACGCCAAGTACATGAAATGAAAAAAAATACAAAAAATAGAAAATAATTACAAAGTAAAAAAAGATGTGAAATCAAAATGAGCTACAAGCACATAGGTGCTTTCCTGTAGCGTGCGACACTGTGTAACACAATAAAAGACAAGAAAATATGTATTCTCAGATCATCAATACCCATACCTTCCCCCTCCACAGGCTTTCAGATAATTAGTCTATTTAAAACACAGCCAATATGAGTATATTTTCATTATATTGCGTTTTAAAATAATTGTAAGATCATTCATCGACACCGATGCCTTTCCTCTCACAAGCTTTCACATAATTTGTAAATTTAAAACTCTGACAATATGAATACACTTTCATTATTTGGCGTTTTAAAATAATTTTAAGATCATTCATCGACACCTCGACCTTTCCTGGCCACGCCAAGTGTTTGACTTCCAGGTCGCGGACATATTTTCTTGTCTTCGCCGTTGCACGCTGCAGGAAAGCACCTTTATGTGCTTGCAGCTCATTTTGATTTCACATCTTTTTTTACTTTGTAATTATATTCTATTTTTTGTATTTTTTTTTATTTCATGTACTTGGCGTAATTTTGTTACTTTTTCAAAGCTTTTATCGGGATAACCATTTTACTTAACCAGAGCTGCAGAGAAACCAACAGAAAGATCAGAAATTCATCCCCCATCCATTCCGATTGGAACAGTCGCCTCCATTAACTCGTGTCTACTCATCAAGACCACCTTTCACCTAAAAAGCGTACCTACCCTTTCCAAGCCGTACAATGCGCGAATTAGTGGCGAGACTGTGGCCGGGTTTATTCAGTTTTATCGTCGACAAACCCCCGCGGGCAAACAACGAGGAGCCGGGAGACGCAAAAAATGTTGAACGTAAACAGCGGGGAAGAAAGGAGTAAAGGGTTGCTGGGGAAGGGGGATGTAAACTGCGATTCGCCCGTGACTCAGGCCAGAAGTTTGCAGAAGGGACTCGTTCCGCCGACAACTCAATATTCCCCTGTTGCCCCAATGAAAAGCAAGGTTCGCAAACTATCTAACAAGATAATTGGCTGACTCGATTAGAGGGGACGCACCGTTTACGCGCGAAGCACATTATGAGCCATACCTGCGAAGACGTCCCTCGCTCGATCTTACACAGTAATTTTCATCCGACAGTTTCAACGATTCAGCCACTCGGCTTGGAAATATTCATTGGCCCGGGCGACAGGAAGTTTGCACGAGACCGTGGAGCCAGCGAGGGGGGCATTTAAATAAAGAATGCAATAAAAGCGTGGCCCGTTTCGTTGTTAAAAGAAACGTCGATAAAGCCACTCGATACCGTAGCGTCTTGTCGGAGGACACGTAGCCGAAAGACAGATAGAGCGCCTTTAAAATGTACGGTCTCCCTCTTAAGACGTTACAAATGGCTTTCCAATCGCGAAACAGCCCCTGGCCTCTGTCGATGCAAAGTACTTTCCGATAGTCCGACGAAACTGGCCCACCTATATACTGCGCCGATAAACATTAGACGACGGGGGTGCTGTCTTCCAGCAGAATGGCCTTTAAGTCGAGTCGCCATCAAACTCACCCGGCACCCCTTCCCACCCCCCGCCGCTCTGCCTTTCTGTTTCGTTTTACATTCTCCACGGTGACGAGGCAAGTCGATGGAGCTGTTTCCTGCTCGCTCGGCGGACCGAAACTTCAACATTTCCTGACACAGGCGAGCTCGACGATTACGATCCTGAATGCCGAGGAAGTAATTGCTACTGCAGTGGAATACAGATTCGTGGAGGTCTGCTGGAGACATTCGATATTGTTCGATTTCAGTAGCAAGTTGGGTCGGGGAATTTGGTTGGGTGCGTTTAATTTTGCTCATACTTGTTTAAAGGGTTAAAGGGCGGCGCAATGGTAGCTCTTCCTAAAGGCGACTGGATGGAACGTGAAGAATTTCAAAGTCGATTTTCTCGAAAATGAGGCGCGATTTCGAGAAATGTTATTCCTTTTTCTCGGCTTATTTATTTGTTGTAAGTCGAAAAGAAAGAGTAACTTTTTTTGATATCGTGCTTCATTTTCGAGAAAATCGACTTTGAAGTTCGTGTTTACGTTGCATCCAGTCGTGTATAGGAAGACCTACCGTAAAGTGAACGTTATCCTGGCGCGGAGCCAGGTGAATCGTAAATAGGGTGGGTGAATAAAGTGAGAGATGGTACCAGGGGTAGGTCAGGGTTGGGCCGCCCGCGGGTCAGGGTTTGCCCCGTGAAACCTCTCGACGTAACAGTGGTCAAGGCTGAATGCTTGCTCAGGAACTGGGTCACTAGCGCCATGCGTGCAGACCAGTTATTATCGATTCTGCTATTCAATCAGTGGAAACTGCCTGCTCCACGAAACGCAAGTCTCGATAGGGGACCTGAATGTGCAGGTATTAACGTCGGTCTGCTGATTTTTGGAGAAGTAGAAATGTCCGCGAATTTCTCGACTATTGGGTGAGAGCATTTACTTAAGGGGTGAGAGCAGCTGGCTAGATCAAGAAACACCCCATCTTTGGGAATTCATTTCTGTCTGACAAAAACAATTTCCTTCGATTAAAATTTTTCTTCGAATAATATATACTACTTTTTCGCAAGTTTTCTTTAAAAACAGTGTTGTCTATCGGCGGACGTTCAATTTTGTGCATTTGGTTAAAAAATAACCAAACAGCTACACCTTGAAGCAAAAAGCTTAGTTTCGTGTGTAAAAAAATGGACCTTTATTTACGCCTAACCCAGGTAAAAATTAAGGTCTCTATCTTTATTGAAAATTTTTTGACATAGAAATAAATTCCCAAAGCTGCGGTATTTCTTGACCTGGCCAAGGTGGTCTAAGCCCTGAACAAGCGTTTGAGAGATCTTGGCTTAAGAGATTGTGCTCGGCTGGATAGTCGCGTGGCTTGTGTAAGATTTTACTTAAGGGAGGAACTTAGAGTTTGAGGGTGCACTAGGAGCCCAGAAGCCCTTTCCTCGAGATTCCACCAGAATTCCTTTCCTAGGGATTCCGGCAGAATTTTCAAGACGTAGATAAACACCGAGCTATCGATAGCTACATGCTTCCCACAGCTGCAATTTTCCAGGGGGGCTTCAAATAGCGCTACTCAATGATTCGCGGCAAAATTACATAGCAATACCCAGTCACCTATCCAGACACAAAGAAGCCCGCGAACTCTGTTCACCAGATGCAGCTGGAGTCCTCCCGCACCGTTCCCAAGCACGTCTGTCAGCGTCACGCGCTACGTCTGAGTAATCGTCGAGCTGTACTACTGGAATACCAAGCGCGAGGAGCCTAAGCTACATCTACAAGTAATAATAATTACAAACGAAGACGGAACAGAAAGTTTGCACAATTTCCACTGGCATCCAAGGTGTCACCACTCTCCCCAGAAGATCCCCACCCCCTTAACATCCCCAAGAAACTAAAGCCCGCTGCACAATGCTCGGTGGACCGGCGAACAATAAGAATCGGAAATGCACGAACCTCCGGGTCGTACTTGTCGATCTGCTCGTCGGTGATCGCCTCGTTGGAGGCGACATCCTCGTCGGACTCGTTGACGGTGATCACCTCGTGCGAGTCGAAGTTCTTGGCGGCGGCGGGCCCCTCGTCGAGCACGCCTACCCCAGCTGCCGTCGACACGTCCGAATTCTTAGTGTCGTCCCTCGACATCGCCTCGTGCGACTCGGCGACGGCCTTCAGCTCGTCCTCGTACTCGTCCTCGGCCTCCTCCACGCCCTCGTAATCCACCACCTCCTCCTCCTGCCGCCGCCCGCTCTCGGACGGCTCGACCCGTTCCCGTTCACCCTGCGGCCGAGGAGCATGTCCTCGACCGACCTGGTCGCCATGGCTGCTCGCCGTGGTCGTCCTCACACCCCAGTAGCCGGCAGCCTGCAAAAAATCGATCACTGCCACTTTGGCGCGCGATGAATTCGTTTACGAGTATAACTATCGTTAGACGTCCCACTGACGGAGGCTCAACTGTCACTTCAACGGGGTGGATTCTACAGTGGAGGATCGTTGGACTGGGCGGGGTGGATGCGTTTATGAATTTGCTCCGTGTGTTTTTCGGTAAAAGAGGGAACTCAAGTTAACAGAGAGCAGGATGTTTATGATTCTGTTTAATTATCTCTCCGTGTATTAAACGCTGAATTCTGGGTGCCAGCGAAGTTTGAATAGCCGCGATTTTAAATCGTTATTAAAAACAGCCAAGTGGATTTAGCTTCGCTGCCGGCTTCAAATAAATAATGGGCCGCTCGTTACCAAGTTACTGAACCGATTAATCATTTAATTCGACCTCATTGGCGATCCTGTGTACGAATTGCTCCAATTTCCACGATTGTTTCAGTTTCATTTCACGCGGCCCGCCCCTTTCTATCAATCCGGGATCGTCCCTGGGGGGTTGGCCACATTTCCGGATAAAAACTGCCCGGCCGTTGTTCGAAAACGTTATTGCCCGGCCGTCGATATATTGGCGTGCAGTTAAACAGGGCAACGATGTTAGAGCTCGCCTCGATCCCGGTGTACACCGGCGCTCGTTCGGTTAACATTTGACTCTTTTCGTTTCGCTGGAGATTCGTTTAATTTGTTTGCACGCCGCGGGGGGCGTGTTGTAAATTTAATTGTGTCGCGCGGCCGTTCCGACGCATTTATTAGGGCCGTTCTTGTTACGGAACGCTTAAATTGATATTCGTCTGTTACACGCGGCCCCGGGAATATTTGTTTAAAATGCGCGAGGTAATGGGGAAACGGTGGCAAGTTCGTCTGTTCGTTCACGGTCTATCGATAACCAATTGCTGGTGACAATTACGGAGAATTTAATTGCTGGAAAATACACGCTGCTGGAGCAATTAGATGCAACGATGCAGCGAACAATTCCGTTGTAAAACTCCGTGTCGCGCGATCAGCGCACGTCACCCTTTTCTCCAAATATTCCACGCGTATAATCTATAAAACAGAACGTAAAGTTCCTTCGAAACGCATGAAGGAAGCGTCACTGATCTATTTCGAATGCAAGCGCCCCGTAATTACGCGTCGCGACGAAATTGCCGGGGTTCTTGTCGCGCGAGGACACTGGTCCGCGTAACAAAGCGAATTCCTTGCTTCGCGGGGGCTTGTCACGGTTTGAGGGGGGGGGGGGGGGTCAAAAAAGGTGAGGGGTAGTCGTGGTAAGAAACGATTTACGGTACATTCGGGGCACGTTCTCTGTACACCGTAGTTTCCTATTTGGCAGAGGTACAAATATTAGTAGGGACCCTCGTCTCGACGGTGGAACGGCACCGATTAGGATTCTGTGATACTTACCGGTGCGGCTCGTAACGTCGTTTCCTGCGCCCTGCTTCCTGCCTCTGCAACCAAAAACGAGAAACAATCCGTTAGCTACGATTCACCGCGCGCTGCTGTCGATTCTGTTGGGTACAGGGGACATTTTGTCGCAGGGAATGGGATGGACGTTGAAAATGTGGGGGAGGAAGTTGTAGATGTATGCAACGTAAAGAAATTTATGAACATTAAAAATGTAACGTAAGGTTCTTATGATATGTATGAAAAAGAAAAAAAATTTGTAAAAAATAGAAACACATGAAGTGATTAAATAATATACACGTATAAATGTCAGAAAATACTAGGTAATATAAATATTGAATAAATTATTGTTACTTCCTTTGCAAATTCATAATGTTCCATACTGTTTTTTTAGAACTTCTGTCCATTTCATACTTATTTCCCAGCAACATTTCGTTTCCTCTATATTTTTTATTTCATAATAAACGAAATTCATAATTATTTTTCGTGTTTTTACTTTTAATAGACCAATTTAACATTGCCACGCGTTTCGTATATGTATCGCTGCATTTTATATATAAACAATATTGGTAATTTCTCTCTGGTTCTAAACTTATCGCCAGGGGTTGTATCATAAAAACCTTTTGTTACATTTTTAATAAAGTTCATAAATTTCTTTAAAATTACCTCCAAAGTTATCCTACCATTTTTGGCCAATCATCGTAGCGTTACACCCTTAAGGGGGTACAAATAACCGTTTGAAAGTGTCAAAAATCGGATTTTTTTCTTTTTGCACATTTTCATAAATTGATGCTTTAGGAATATTATAAATCAAGTCCGATGTAAAAATTCGGAAGACTGATAAAGTTATAGGCATTATAGGCACGAGGGTCTTTTTTATTCCGATTCCCCGTTTATTATTTATAAAGAAAAAAAGGTGGCCTTTTCTTTTAAAAAGTGTAACTTTACCTTTGATCTCTTATTATATCTTTATTTTTAAAAATTTTGAAGATCGGCCCTCTTGAACGATAGCTATTGACATACTTTATAAGAAGATTTTATTGTTTTTGATTTCAGTCACGACATACAGCTGTTTTCAGGCCCACCGTTTAACCGTCTAAAATCGAGAGACTTTCGGATATGTATCCATAACTTCCGAAAAACAATAGGTTTTTAACTGAAACTTTTTTTTTAAGTAGTTCATAATACTATGTAAAGATAGTACAAAAACGGGAAATCTGCATCAAACCGTTGACTTGTAAAAAAATCCACAAAATGTACACATTTTCCGAGGGTTCAAACGGGTATACCCCCTTAAGTGACGAGACTTGGGGGAAGATTCTATTTTTTAAAATCATTTTAGGCTTATGCCAGACTACTCCCGAACATTTCCAACCCCCTTAAAACTCCGCGACTCTCACTGTTACTCTAATTTGCTCTGGATCCTTCCAAGAGACAGCAAAACATGAGACTGCCTGCCTGTGGAAAAATCGCTGCGAGAAGCAGAGGTGGGAATTGGACCGGAAGATAGAGGACGAAAACGCGACCGTGTCAAAGGGGACACAAACTGCGATATTTCAGAAAAATTCTCGCTGAAGAGCAGGAGTTTTTTGAGGGCGCATCTATTTCGAACGCGAAAGCAACCCATTCCCCAGATCCAGCTCGCCATAGTAATTAAGTTTGGGATTATTAGAGCTCCCGCGTTGCCATTCCAACCCTTTCCTCCTATTTTCAACGAAACTCGAAACTCTAATTATCCATTCGCGTTCGTTTCGAGAGCGACCCGCCCGGTCCCCTGCTCCGTCGTCCGATTTTCGAGAAGTGGCAGACTTGGTGAAACAGTCCCGAGTCAGCTGGCAACCATTTAAGTAGCTCGATTGCAAGGTACACCGTCCATGGTGTGTTTATTTAACGCAATTACCATTCGCGCAGATATTTACCGACCCACTTGGTCCATGGCCGGGCGGGTCCTGAGTGGGCAACTCGTAAGTCGACGATAAAGGGTGGCTCGCACCCCTCCGCTGCGTCGAATCGCCAGGCACTCGGCTGAATGCCTGCACAGATCGCTGCAGTAGTCGAGGAAGATCGCTGGGGGTACCCAGGATTCCATGGAAATAAATTTGTCGGGAAGCTGAGGGGTGCGGGAGGGTTTGGAGGGGTGGGGGGGGGGGTGGTGGTGGAGGGGGTCCAAGGGCTCCTTCGACAGCAGCCATCGCATGGACGCACGGGGAGTTTCATCCGCTTCCATCGACTTTCCAGTTGGATTGCGATCGACGAGCAGGTCGGCGAGTTCCTCGCGGAATCTGGGCAAATCATATTCCCACGGAATTCATTGGATTTCTGTGGCGCGGAATTTTTAAGCGGGTCGCGTCGCCACCAAAGCCCCGTTGAATTAAAATTCTTACCGGTACGTGCGATGTAGCGAGCCACTGGGATCGTAGTTTACACGCGCACCGTTTTTAATTTATAATCCCGGATCGATGCGACGTGCACGACTTGTATCCCGACGGAATTTTTCCGGATATTCCGGATCGCGGGACGTTGCGTGCCTTGGAATGTTTTACGCTCGCGATGTAACGCTCGATTCAAACGTCGCCGTGGATCACGGCGAATAATATAATTCAAATGCACGAGTGGGAGCTCGATCGAGTCGCCTTCGGCTCTCGATATTCATTGGGGTGGTTTTCGGAGGGAAGTAAGAGCACGTAGGAATTTCATTCACCGTTGAAGTTAATACTGATGATAAACTAATGTATGAAGATACTTGAGTTTAATGCAAATAAATTGTATTTGGATTACTGAAAGGCAGTGTGGTTTCTCTGTAGTATTCGCAAGTGTGCAATTTAATACGCGAGAGGGCAGCTTTTTGCGTAATTCTTTCTCTTCCCTTTCTGTTCCACTCGTCCCTATAGTTTTTATAAATCTACAAGGGGAGCACGTTGTAATCTCCCGCACCTGAAATAAAGATACAGAAGCTACCTATGCTTTAGAGCCCACTGTGCACAGATTCAGGGGGATTTGAAAGCCACTCTTCTACATATTAAAGGACCTCCAAAAAATATTCAGAGGTACTGCGTAGTATCATAGTGGAACTCCTCACCTTTGATTTTCACAAATCCCCTTCACTTCTTCAAATACATTTCAGGTGAAAATTACGTGGGCTTAAGGGGGTTGGATACGTAAAATCGTTAGTTTCTTTGGCGCTAAATTACTTTGATACCAAACAATAGTTAGAGTCGTGCTTTTGACAATCTATTGTGGGCACGGTTGTGAGTATTATATATCGATATATATACATAAATACGTACATACGTACGCACAAGCATGCTCGTTTATCGTGTTGACCTGGGTATCTGGATTAGTAGCGTCGAACTTTATTGCGGGACGGGAATAATTACTTCACCAAAAAGGTTTACAACCAGTGCAATTAATTCATAAAGCTGCAGAATTTGAAATAAAAGAAGCACACAATATATAGGTATTATTGCAGTAGTAGAGAGGTATTAACCTAAAAAGGTATTAAGAAAAAAATAAATTATAAGCGCTATACGCACTCACCCAACTCACTTTCTTAAAATATGTTTAAAGTGAACTGCTTTTAAGGGGCACATATCGACAAATATAAACAATGCTCATTGGCATGAAATATTTTGCAGAAGGTCATCTAGATAACCTCCAGATTCATCCCCTAAAATTTCATTAAAATCCCCGGGGGTACAGCTGTGGGGTCCCCTTGTCAGTGGACTTGAGCTATCGATATTTTCAACCCCACAGTATAACAAGACTTCAAAGGAACGAGACTTCCTTCCGCCCTTTCCTCCGCAAGCTATCCATCTCCGTAGCGATCCACCCTGTCCCTTCGGCTACCAAAACCTCGAACCGGCACAGAATCCGCGAAGGGCTGCAATCCCGGCCTGAGTTGTCCGCGTTAAAGGTCCATGGAAGAAGAATTACAACGCGCTGGGCGGCGTCATCGATCGCGGACGATAAAACTCGTCGTAATTGCGGCATAATGGGGTCGGGGCGAGTAACAAAGGTACGGAGCACCGACAAAGGGTGTAATTGCCTGCCGCGGGTAATGATGTCTCCCGACGGGGACCGCATCAATTAAACATTTTAATCACAGGCTAACGAGGAAGCGGAACGAGGTAACGGCACGGCCGCGCGCCGTCCAGCAATAATTTCCCACGAGCCGATGGGAAAACTGCGTCGATGCATCGTGTCGTCTGTATCGATACCCGTCCGGCAATACCTCGGATGCATTAATCACTGCACTTTCAACGGAACACGAGGCTCCGTGCAGCTGCAGTTAACAGTTGTCGGCCCCCTGGTAGTGACTGGATCGCCATCGGTTTCAAACTCAAACTTTCATCGCGACAACACACCGTTCTACTTGAACCATCGTTGACTAGTTGTTTTACAACTAATTTGAGGACCTTGCGGCAGGAGGGGTACAGCTCCATCTTTACTAGCTTCGAGTAAATTAGAAAAAAAACTGTTTATAAAATTGCTCTGAGTTAACATTAACCAGAGAACACTAAATGAAAAATATATATTTTCACACGATAAGTAGTAGTTATTGAGTTGATAAGTTTTTATTTCTATTTGTGGCGGAAAAATATTCTATAATAAAAATATGAATATTAATATTAATATTTACATTATTTGCAATAAATCACGTCATAACTCAAAAACTGTCCAAAATGGGGCCCAATGATTCTTGCTGCAAGGGCCTCGATGCTGATCCTCGATAAATGAAATCGTTTAAATGTTAACGGAACTATTGTCAGTTACTGTTACCAGAATGGAACTGCGGCGCGGTTCGATTCAAAGTCGCAGTCGCCTCGGATTTAACGATTTTGCAACGTTGTTCGACGACACAATAACGTATCGGCGAACGGGGCGTGGCGATATTTCCATCATCAGTTTCCTGGCGCGTTTATGAGTCTCGACTGGGGAGTAAAAAGGAAGCTCGCGCTTTATTGCCGCGTTTTTCGAGTGTCGCCATGGTACTCGGTTGCAAAAACCGCTCGTAAGAGGTTGTGCGCGTTTATAACGAGACAGGAACGTGGAAGTAGAGGTCGTTTCCCGGATCGCTCTAAAAGAATTGAGAATGTAATTGCAACGGTGTGTTAACCGCGAGAATTGTGGCGGAGAAGAAGAGACCTTACGCTTCTCGTGTCCAAAGTGTTTTCACAGTGACTATTTAATAAAAGAAAAAATCAAATCTTTTCACATGCACGCAAGCGGAGCAGTGGACCGCGTGCAATTTCCTTTCAAATTCCCGCGAATCTGCCCTTTCACTAATACTGCAGACGACGATCGAACCCTGGTTGCTCCATTTAAAGAAGGAGCGATTAACGACGCCGGCTGCCAATTGAGCCCGTGCCAGGGGATCGATCAGGAATTAATATCGGCGGGGCCTCGCTCGATTGCACTTGAGTGGCCTATTAATTGTAGGTTCGGCCTGGATCCCCAGCAAAGAAACCATGATTTATTAAACCGAGCCCGAAGGGACACCGCTGATTTAGCGGGTTAATTGAAATGCAAACGTGAAAGCCAAGCAGCAATGAGGGGTGCATGGCGTTGCCGGCATTCCACCCACTGACGCATCACAAACTATTTCGCAATAAAACCGTCAGTACTCCACATAGATTCCCACTAAATCCCAAGCGTTCCCAGTTTTTCAATTAAAAGCGGAAAGAAGTGTTAATATCTCTCTGCGTGATTCCAGTTATCCGTAGTAGTTCCCGGTGGAAGGGAACCGGAGTTGGGAACACGGTCCCGTGTACCAGGCACGACTCCATCGGTTTAAACAAACACGCCCGTCGAAAGGCAGCCTGCAATCCGCGACAGCGGTTGTAAAAGACTTATCGGTCTGAATATTGGCCAACGCGCAGCGGTTTTTCCGATACGCATCCCGTCTCCCCCCCCCCCCCTGCCACCCCCTGGCTGGCCCACCCTCTTGGCCCGTTCTTTCGTTGGACCGCGCAATCCGCCGGTGCAGATTCCGCTGGCTGCGCCCGATGAAAGGGACTCCACGTGGCTGGAGATGGATTAACGCACGCCCACCGGGCACGCTAAAAGCCCTGGATTAAATGAACTTCGAAACGCGATACGACATTTACGCAACCGCGAGGGCAACTTTCGGGGCCAGACGCGGTGCACGCGATTTATCGCGGGTCCGGGGGCTTCGAAGAGCGAGGCCCGATCGATCCGCCGGTGTTCTGGTACCTCGCGAGCCCGGCGTCGATTCAATGTTCCCGGTCGATTCAATCAGCTGAATTCCGATTGATACGCGGCGCATCAAAGCCGCGATTTCATCGAAAACAACCACTCTTTCCTCGCCCCGGGGCATCGCCGGCAATTTATACGTTTCACCCGCGCAATTCGCGGGTATTCTATGGAACAAATGATGTTCAGCGATGCTCACAGAGCCGCCACGACTGATAAATAACGAATACTCGTGGACAGAGTGTGGAGAAGAGAGGGGTGATAAATTGAGGGGATGAAAGAGTACTGGGTGGGAGGAGCATCTCAGGGGTTATGAGTTAACCTCTCGATTAATTCAACGATCGCGGGGAGCCTCTAATTTCGAGTATTGGATCTGGGGGATCTGGAAGCGTGCTTGAAACAGGTCAGAGAGGGATCTGTTATTCTGTGGTGGTTAAGATCGAAACGTAGCTCGCATGCGTGGCGGGCTTTCTGTGACCAGCACCGATTCGAGACGCGTGTCAACATCGATTGGATCTATAATCCTTCACGGGAGATTAATAGCCACGGTCCTTCAGGTGATGTCAAGGATGTAGGCTTGCGTGTCCGGGTATCGATCTCCCTAATCAGAGCGCGCCAGACGAATCATCTCGGATCCCTGTACACAGACATCTGATCGCCAAGGATCAAGGGGCTTTTCGGAAGGATAGTTGGAGAGGTACAGGGCGTTTCAAAATTATAGCGGAATTCGTAAAACAGAAATTTGGTCGATTATTTTTTACATTAAAAAATACATTTCACAAAAGCCAACTTCAATGAAAATATAAATTTCAAATTGCTATTGGTTATATTTTTCGTAATATGTTATTATTGAAAGTGGTATATGTCCATTTGTAGCTAAAAAATCGTTTATTTTCTTTAACATTTTTATTGATGATTATTGATATAATAAAATTTAACAAGTTTATAATTTTAAAAACATTACCCGAATTGATTAACGTGTGCGAATATTTTTAAATTGATTCAAACGCAAACCCTTAAATATCGCAATGTATGAATTAAATGGACTTTCAAAAACAACGGCTCATATGTCTTACATCGCTACAGTGGCATTATTTTATTTATTAAACTCATTTTGTGGAGGAATATTCAGTGATTGGGACAGGTGTAATAAAAATAGCACTTTAAAGAATAACTATAGTATATCGATGGCATAGTGCAGAAATATTGTATGTCTACTCTTTGAGAAATCTGAGTTTTTATATGCAACAAATAGTTCTTCACTGTTCCTTTATGCTATATAATAATGGCATTTATATCTATTTCATAAATTTGTCAAAAATAATATTTGTGTTCATTGTATGTTCCCAAATCTTGTGTAGGGTAAACTCGGGTTAAGCCCAACCCTCAGAAAAACATTGTTACACTTATGGGTCGACCCGATACGTTTCGAGGAAGATTCATCCTTTGATCTCCTAACAAGCCAGCCGCGCCCGCTGTCCCATTTATCCAGTCCGTTCGAAGCATCGCAACCGAGGGAAAGTTGAACGCAAATACGCGTGGCAAAGTTCGGAGCAGGAGCAACGGGGAGATCCCTGAAACAAAGGGATTCCCCATCGATCCCAGGGCACCGTTAAATCTCCCTATAATTCAACCTGTCCAGAGTTCGGCGAACTAATTAAATTCAATTGGAACCGGTGTTCCCGAGCGTCTTATTACTCCCGCGCGAGAGTCGATCAGCTGGCGGGACGATAATTCGTTTGGGAGTCGGGTCGGTGGCACGAGTACCCTTTGTCCCCGCCAGCGGTGACTAATCGACGGATTACGGAGGGAATCGGCGAGAGGGATCGCTTCCGACCGGAAGGATGCCACCGAACTCGCAGCTTGTTTCCATAAAACCGTGTCCTTCCCTCTGGACCAGCTTTTGTCCTCCCCGCTATGCATTGCAAAGCAGCCTTGATCCCGGAGCAAGTGCCTGTATTCGGCACATGCAGATCTCCGTGACGATTTCTTGCGCGATCGTTTCCGTAGATCTCGAACTTTCCCGTGAAACTCGGCGATAGCTTTCCGGGGAACTTTGGCGAGTTATCCAGCAGCTTCTTCTTAAGTACTTTATATTCATAATATCTTCATGGTCCTTGTAGACCCTCCCTGGTTCCCCATGTTCTTTAAACCTGTAGCTTCTTTGTAATTCTAATCATCCACTCCCCGAGGACATGCTTTTAATTATGACCCTCCTTGATACATTTCGAAACTTCCTTGTTCTTGGCGGTAGCTTTGTTCCCTCTCCCTTCTTCAAGCCCTCAGAAATTTCGCAACAGTTCTGCCTCGCAGTGCCGGAAGTCGTTCTTTTAATTACGTTCCCTTCCCATGCATTTCCGTTTGCCCCCGCCGCTATTTACTCGAGTTTTCCATCGAGTCCCACTTCCTCCTCTTCATATCTCAGAAGAATTTTACAGAGATATCTTGCTCCCAATTCTCTGCCACAACATTTCGCAATCGAGAGCCTCAAGTCTGACCTTCCCCACGCATTTCCAACTATTACACCGAGCTGTTGCTTGCCGCCAGCTCTCCAAGCTTTCCACGAGGGAAAGCACCTAGCCTGATGGAGCGGGAAACATTCTGCCGGCTCATTTTCCGGCTGCAACTACTCAGAAATAATTTGACATCGAGGGGCAGCGTCGTTTCGACCGCGCGCTCGAGAAGCCCTCCGCCGTTTCTGAGGGACAAGTGAAGAGAGCATCGTCCCGTTCGCAGTTCCCTTATTTACCGGGGCTACTGTAAATACGTGCATCGAGGCGCTTTGTTTGCTTCATCCCGGAGAGCCGTCTGTTAAACAGAGAGATCGTAGAAATTGCAGAATTCAAAAGAAAATAGAAGAGCTTCGCTGTCCGTTCAGCTGCTCCGAGCAAACGTAGGTATATCGTCCAGGTAAGGTTAGAACGATTGTCTAAGGGCCGAAGGATCTTCTGCCACCGTTGAGGAATCGATAAAAGGGAGCTAAAATTTATAGCTCGGGCGAGGGTCTCAGCGACGCGCGGCTTGTGCATCGTTTCCGAAAACGGTTTTGCCAGCAATATCGCGTAAGAACCGGCTTCCCCAAACATCCTCGAACGGGGATTTGCCCGTAAACCCAGCAAAGCTACGCTGATCCTTTCGCCATTCTGAGTCGTTCGTACCAATCAGGATCGTTTGTGCGGGGTATTTCAAAATTACTTGACAAACAAGATCATGCAAATCGGGGGGGGGGGGGGGGGGGGTCCTTTGTTACACTCCCACGTCCAAAAACGACACCCCTGCGAATGAAAAATGGGGAATACTCCGGTTCAGGGGTCAACCCTCGATTTTGCTATCAAAGAACACGAGAAGCATAAAAGGAAGATTCTAGGAAAACTTTAAAACTTTCAATGCTTGCACCTCCAACAAGGCTGGATCAAGGACGATGAAGGGGGTGGGGGGGGGGGGGGGGGGGTCTCAGGGGCCCCACTTTCGAGGGTCTAAGCATCCCATTAATGTAAAACAGTATTTGAACGATATTTTATTCGCTGCTTCCCTCTTGAAATAATTAGAAATCGCACTGAAAGTTTATTTCTGAATATCTTTTCGATATCTTCTGTATTTTGATATTATTTATTTGTAAATCGTCACTTTTCGTTATGATTAAACGTTATTTAATTTTATTTAAGATAATTTTCGAATTTTGAAGATTTACATATTCTATTGTATATTATTACAAATTTTTTGGATTTGGTAGTCCCGGGCCTCGAAAATCTTAATCCGGCCCTGACCTCCAACGCAGAGTTTCAAATTCCAAAGTGCTCTCCGATCTGCTTTCGAGACACCCTGTACACACGACCGAATACAGGGCACGTGATGGCGCATTAATGACTTTGTCAGCGGCTGCCTTTGATGCACTGCTGATCCCCTGCCCGCTGAACGCCATCGCGCAGGATTTTCCACATTGTTAATTAAAAGGTCAAAGCGGCGATGCTCGTCCTGCGAGCATGGCAGCGAATCAGCCGTGTAAAGTTGTGATAATATCGGGGACGGGATCCCAGCGCTAATTGTGATAGGATCAGTCCGAGCGCAACGGAGGAAAACCCGATTTAAGCACGCTTTCAGCGATATTTTCCCGCTTTCCAGTCGCACTGAAGTTCGAATGCCGCGTATAAAAAACCTAGTCGTGGATGCTTTGTGGATCTTCGCGTAAATGTCAAAGCCCCTGAATCTCGCCGGTCATTTTTCACGATTTCAACGGAACTGCAAAGTTGCGCCATTTTTCGGCAAACAGTCCCGTAGATCCAGTTCGTTTTAACGAGTTTCCGTCAGCGATAATTTCACGCGTGTCTTCGCGCCTCGTTCTTCTATTCTTACTCGAGGGCAGCCCCTCGCGAGACTCGATACATGGGAGGTTGTTCCGCGAACTTTAGATTGCGCGAGAAAACTACGGAAGCCCGTGAAATACAGGCGTTATCGCGCGATACAGCCCCGCGTGTGGCACAATTACTCAGCGCGGCGATGGGGGTGGGCTGGGAAATTACAGGCCTAGTGGGGGATGGAGATCGTAAAACGAAACGCCAGGCAGTCGGAGCGATTCGGGGGAATTAGGAAAACCGTTCGTCGCTTCCATTCAGACCGATGGAACGGCGATCATTTCGGGTTTCGAGGCTGGCGCGCCCTCCGCCTTCTTTCCTTCCCCTTTTTATTCCTTCTCGGTTCGTTTTACGGCTCGTTGGCGACCGGGGCTCCTAATTTACGCCACACCCTCGCGAAGGCCGAGGAACTGTAACCGCGGTGCTCTGTAACTGCACCGATTTACGCTGCTTTCTTTTCTTGTCTGCTGCGGGAGTGGATTCTGATGGGGTTAGTATATCCAACTCTGAAGTAGAAGGTACCTATTCGAAGTGGAACTGGTCACATCGTGGGACTAAAGGTCTACGCACATACAGGGTGTTCCAAAATTCAGGGACTTCGCGGAACATGCAATATCCTGATGCAAGAAGACATCGAAATGTCCTTTACCGTTTTGGGATCCGAGGCTTCGTTCCCGAGATATTAATAGTTGAATATCGGCGGTCATTTTGCAACAATTATTTCATAATATTGAAATATAAATTAATGTAACGTAAAATAAGAGGCACCTACTATTATATGCTTAACCTTTTGTTCAGAACAAATTAATTTGATATTTAACTTTTTGTCATATACTGTAAAAGGTACGATTTAGACGACCGGTCTCCTAAATCGTACCTCCACTAAAAATAGTATCAATAACAAATAGAGAAGGAAATATTCAACATAAAGTAATGATTATTATATAGTTACATATACATATGTATATGGATCACTCACTAATATAATGTAAAATATTCTGCATTAAATCCGCTTTTAGAAAAATACAAAAATACAGGATAAACTTGCATTGTTTGATTATTATCAGCTAAAATAAACTGGTAAAAAGTTACATCAATCAGACTTGATTTTTTAAAACGTTTATAGCACGCACAAAATAGGGTGTAACCCCAAAAGGTTTTGTTTCTATTTCTTATTTCGCATTTACTTGATATTTTTATTATCAGACATCGTTTATTACATTCATTAATTACCGAGAAATTGATAAGGTATTGGCAACTTTCCCCTACATCAGCGAAACCATCAGCAAGATACTTTGAATATTCACGAATCGAATTCAATACATTTAACGCCCGTTCCGAACCGAAAAAAATCATATTTAAATATAAAGAATAAAGTGTCAATAATTGGAACTGGGTCGCTAATTGGGACATTTACCTTATATGTTAAAGATAAATTTACGCTCGACAATGTCAAATTATTAAAGTGAAGTCTGTGAAACTCCACGTCACCGTTTATGTCACAAAGTGAGACGTCACCTGTTAACGATTAAGATGCAGGATATCCTGGCAAACTTGCATTAAATTATCGAGTTTTGTATGTTTCTATGAGCTCCTGTCTCTCCGCTAACGTGGACATGTGATTATTTGTTCAACTGCTCCATTCCGAAACAGGAAAACGATACATTTTACCACTGACATTGACGGCACTGAACCGTCGCTGGACTGATACGTGTCCGTAGACCTTAACAGACGGCGGGGCTAGATTTTCAGGGAAGCAGGTCGACGATATCGGAGCCGAGGAATATTGAAACAAGCTTTCACAGCAGCGCTGTCCGCAAATATTCTCGGTTGTCACTACGGCGGCCATTAGCGTCGTACAATGGGTCCGTTTACGATCCGCATTTCCGCATCAGGGACGCACAATGGAAGGAAGCTGTAATGGTGTGTTCCCCGTGCCGACGTCGCGTCTCAAGCTAAGCCAGAGCTGCACCAAGTTACGTGACATCTGCAGGCGAATGTGAGTCCACTGTTTCGAGGGAAGAGGCGAATATTCTGCGGCGTCTGTAAACGAAGGCCGCGGAAAGAGTCTGCAATTAATTTTCCATTGAGTAACGTCACGAAACTAAAGGAAACAGTGGTATTATACCGAGTCACACAAATCATTCGGGCCGGCCCGTCGTATCGCAGTTGTTAAACGTAAAATACGACTGTGCATAGTTGCCAGAACCCTCGGAGATTAATATTGATCCCTGGTTGCACGGTATCGTGGGATGTCAGTGGCGTCTGAACCGCCGGCCGAATCGAGTTAACGGAAATCCGTTTAAGAGAAACTTTTAAGCGACTTCCTCAAGATTTATCTGGGAACTTCCCGTGGAACTTTCACCTTCGGCCCCCGACGGGCATCGACGTTCCGTCACTGCTCCCCGAGGGGGTGCCACGTTTCCCGGAACCCTCGTCTCATCGATTACCCTGCTAAAAATCACTGTCTCGCGTAATAATCCCTTTCATCCCCTGAACTATGCGCATCCAACGTAGAGAATCAACGCAATTGATACTTTAACGCTTGGAATTATTCTGCCATCGATCGCACTGTCCGGAGTTACCATTTTACGCGATAACTCGGTTCCGCTTTGAGAACAGCGATTCTAAGCCCACTGACGGGCACAGCCGATTCAGAGTAGCGCGCTGGTAGATGGAGGACGCGGAGAATTAACTGGGTGTATCAAGGGGGTTGCGATCTCCACCGCGACAGGGATGGAGAGTATTGGAGTGCTCTCTGCAGGATCGAAACTGTAGGCCCTCGCTCGATCCACGAGGATCCATCGAATGCGTACGAACGGGGATGGCGCACGTCACATCCTCGATACATCCTCGATACATCCTCGTCTGGTCGGGTCTCGAAGGACACGGTCGACGAGCCCGCCATTATTCGACGTTCAGCAAATCCGATGAAAGAGCCGGATAACCTTTGTCGCTGATGGGGATTAAAGTCTCTGGTAGATCGATCGTAGGAGTTATCGGGATCGATTCACCTCCCCCGGCTCGCGTAGACATTGTAATTCGGTTTGCATCTTAAGGAGTATAATGGCTGGTTGAATCGATAGGGGAGGCGCGACTTTATGGGCTCGTAACTTTTATACTCTTACTGGAATTTCCGGGCACCGATAGAATACGATAGAAAGTAAAACTGTGCCTTATAAACGTGGGAACGCGTGGTGAATATTCGCAGATAGATCTTTTAACGGTGCCAGTAAACACATGCGCGATCCACTATGTTGTATTACAGTACAATTCTTATACTCTTTGCGAACTACTCTTTATGTAGAGTCTAGCACTTTTGCAAACTCTATCAAACTCCCTAACAACCCTCTGCTCTAAAAACTCTGCCCAACTCTCATCACTTTTGCGCACGAAAGTCTATATTATTATTATTATTAATCGTATTTGTTATACTACGTTATATTCAGATTACATAGAATGTAGAGATAATTGTTAAGGTTTAGCTGTTATTATACCTGACCTTGAGGGGAGAACCTGGTTTAGAGGGTCGAAATTTTTTATTTTTATTTTTGTGTTTCAATGGATAGTTCTCTTAGAAAATATAATCCTAAAGCTTCAGAGTGAAATTCGGAGTATTTCGGAAGTATCAAGAGTTATGCGTCGCGCAGTACACACGCGCCTAGCCGGAAACCGTAGTTTGAAATGCTTTTTCTAAAAAAAAAGATTTCTCAAGTTTGTGAGACAGATAGCAGAAAAACTGTTAGATCGATCGACTTTTTCCAGGTCTTCATTGTTAAATTATGACTAACCATTGTCGATGAACTAAAAACATTTATAAAAAAATTAAATTAAACCATATTTTTCGCATAAAAACATGGAAGTTTTTTCCTCGAAACCGTAAAATTTCCTTTAAGGTCCTACAGTTTTCTCAATTTTAAACTTTTCATCGACAATGTAACTTCATGAAAACTAAGAAAAACTCCCGTTTGTTTATTTTGGGCGCGATGAACTTGAAATTTTTCAATTAAACTTTTTTTTGTATTAAAATTAATTCACATTAAAATACCCGCAAAGTTCTGAAAAGATCTACTTTATTCGTCTGGTTTAAAAAAAATTCGCCGAAAATCACACATTTTTAGCGTCCTAAACCAGGTTCTCCCCTTAAATTACTTAACTTCACTTGACACGAAAAACGATATCCAGCAAATTTTATTTAATCCTAAAGCCTTCCTCTGAATGAATTCTTGCAATCTAAGCTGAATGAAATCGTCCCCATTCGCACCGCACCTTTTACCAAACAAGTTTCCGCGCGACGAGAAATACATTTCGTGGGAATGACCGTGCCAGATTCCCGCGACTATTCAAGGGGGTTAATCGACCCGACGAGCGGCCGACTCGAGGGAAAAAAAGGTTCGACTCTAGCTTCCCTGAGTGGGCGAATAACCAATATCGAGGGCGTTCCCCTCCGCGATTTATTTTCACCGTCAATTACTAAATATTTCCGCAATTTATGCGGCATCCAGGGGCTGATTTACCGCCGCGAATATATCGCGCCCGAATACGAACGGCGCGGCGTATAAAATATTTTTAACCGCCCGTTATTTACGGGCTTGATTTCACCCTTTTATGGCGGCCAAGTCATTCCACACGACGACCGTTTTTCATTTATCACGCGAGCTCCTTCGATCCTCCCCTCCGCTTCCCTCCGCACCCTCGAATAAAATTAAAGTCGAGGGGGGGGGGGGGGGGTGGAAACCAGGGCAGAGAGCAGCGGTGTCGAATCGCTTTTAACGACAATGCCTGTTTTCCCGAGCGGCCAATCGTCAACAGGGCTAACATTTCGCCGTTTCCGATCGAATCGGGCTTTAATTGCTGGCAAAACCTTCCCCGGCTCCCAACCTTGCCGCAGAATATTTCGCAGCTCGCTTAACCGCGTCGAATTGAACCGAATTCGGGGGGTAGAGTGGCTGTGTACGGTTTATTTCGGAACGAAGCTCGAAACCGAAACCCCCGTTTCAGTTATTCCACTGAAGTCCAGCATCGTTCGTTTGTTCTATCATTCCGGCGGTTTTTTTTTGCACGCGAGCAGCGCTGCCGGGCAATCAGCGGCGAGGAGCCAGCCTGCTCTGGCTACTCGTCGGGGGTTGAATTTCAGTCTTTCCACCATAACGAGTAACAGTTTTCAATTTTGAATCGGGAATTTGCGACTTCGCTGAAGGGGATCTGCAATTGTGATTGGAAGATTTTCCGAACACCAATGCTCCACTTTTTTTTCGAGAAATTTTGTTCGTTTTCTCGTTCGGCTGCTTTTTCGATTTAGCGAAAGATTCCGAGTTCAGGAGTAACTGGTAACGAAGAGGCAGATGTGCGAGCAATTACGAGCAGAGCGTGGAAAATTCGGCGATTCATCCACAACCGATTGTCCCCAATTTTCGCAATTTCTGCCATTTCCGCGGGCTCCATTCAACAAGTTGAAGAGCGATCGTTACAGCTTTGTGAAACGTTTCCACGCGGCTGGCTGAATAAACTTGGGAAACGGCGATGAGAACGGGCTTCATTTCGGTATATGGAATTCCCGATAGGCGGGATCGATAGCTACATTTCCAGGTATTATTCGCCAGGGTAAACGGTTCTTCAGCGTTCAATCGTCCCAGGAACAGCGGCCGTCTTGGAGATCGAGGGTAGTGGGAACTGATGAATGATAATTAATTGTCCTTCCGGCGAGGATTTCTTGGGAGGCACTGCGCTGAATATCCGGGCCACAATAGAAAACAAATTACCTTAATCAGAGAGCGACGAACGAGCGCTGTCCCAGGTATCCCTCCCCAGCGCGCAAAAATAATTTCCTCTCTGCAGAATAACCGCGGGGGAGAACTGCAATTTTCCGGGCTTTGTCCACGAATGGAACAAACCTCCGGTAATTATAATGTTCCATCGTGTTTGCTTCGAAAAGAGGGGACAGAGAAATGGGAATTTTCCATCGGGAAGTCCTCCTATTCGTCCTCTTCTGTCCCCGTATTCGTCTTCTCCTTTAATGAGCTTCGTAGTTCAGACGATCTTCAAAGATTCTTTGCGAAACCACACCGATGATCGAAACGCGAAGAGTATTTCTCCGTGTCTTCTTCATAAAACACTGGACATGAGAAATCGTGGTCACCGCAAAAGAAAAACGCTTTACCAATCTTTTTGAAACTTTGTAGGTTTCTTCTAGACATTCAAATAAAAAAAGATTTGTTTTTCAAATGCATAGTTTTCATTTTATGCATGAAAAATAAATGTCTTTTTTACGAAAATTGACCATTTCCCTGTAAACGTCCGCCATTTTGTCTCAGATTAATATTTTATAAAACGGAAGAATTAAAGACTCTGTAAACTATTGTATTAACTAAATCTTCTTCGTTTTTTTATTTCGGATAACCCAGTTACGAACAATGTTGGCTGCCGCGAAACGTACCTATTTCTAAAAATAGCTTCCGGAAAATCAATTGTAATTTTACAATAAATAAATACTTTTACACGAAAACATAATATAATAACCTGTTAAAGTGTGCCTCATCTGAATAAAAAAACCTTTGCATAAAAATATGCATGTACTTTCTGAAATAAATTCTCAAAAAATCGTTCTCCTTCTACCTCCTGACTACGAATAACCCCTTAAATCGCCATAGTTGGTCGACGTGGGATTGCGTGAAGCTTCCGAGGATTCCAGTGACGACCAAAGTGAAGCTACAAGTACCTACAGTACTCCAAAACCCCGAAATATTACATTTCCCATAAAAAGCACTTGGAACCAAAAACAAGGCCGAAGCACTATTCGCCACAAGCCTGCAAAAGCAAACCCAGCCACTTTAAAATACAGAAGCCTGCAACGATATCCCCGGCAACGTTACCAGGAGAGTGCCGGAAGCGCGATGCCAAGAGGAAGAGAGCATCAGGAAGTGACGGTCCTCCGCGACGCAGGGGACCCACCCCTCTATCAATAAATACGTTGCAACAGTAATTTCCTCGGGCCGTAGAGTAGCCTTCCAAGGGAAACGACGACTTTATCTGGGCCGGTGGATCAGCGCGGAGATCGAGGTCGGCCGCGATCTCAAGTGGGACGAGTAATTTCATTTTCGACGGTGAGGCGAATCCTCTCGCGCGGCTATGTACCCCGCCCCCCCCCCCCCCCTCCCGGTTGCGTTTTAGCTGCATACATACCACAAAGCGACCCTCCCTCTCTCGTCTTCAGCGTCGCCCAAACCCCCCCGTGCCCCTCTCCCAACCTCCTCTGACCCACCCCCTAGCTTCCCTGTATCATCCGTTACATGTGCGACTGCACATTGCACCGGCGGAATACATGGCCGCGAGTAAATACTGCATAATGGAAATGCGGTTACTCGAATTGCATAATTCCGTATTACGCCGGCCGAACGCTGCCGACGCAGGCACCGTCGCGTCCGCAAATTCCCCGACGATTTTCTCAGTGCTCGATTATTGCCGTCGACGATCCGACGGGGGCAACGTCGTCCTGCGCGGACGTTAACGGAGCCGGGGATCCGAGAAGGCGAAAGGCGCATCGACCTGATGCCTGTTTTAATGAGATCCTTCGTAATTCGAGGCAGTGGGGTTTGGGGGGATTATCGAGGACCTTTGTGTTACGCTCCGTTGCTTGGATAATAAGGACAGCAGCTATTCGGGTGGATATAGATTGCAACCGGGGTGGGACGATCGCGGAAATGACGATACTCATGGGGGGGGGGGATTCTCTTCATATTGTTGAAGAGAACGATAATGATGCTTCTAGTTCCAGAAATCTCTCCATTTTGAGGACTATTATTAATGTGCGTATGAGTGTGTGCGCGGTATCTGTGTGTTCTTAGGCTCTTCAGGTATTAGTGTATAATTGGTATTTGTGAAACAAATATAAATATAAATTTGTGTCGCCTTACTGAGGCCGAGGATTCTCGCCCCGTGGTTTTCAGCTGTTTCATTTTATAGTACGGTTGGCAACCCTACTCTCAGTACGCCTCTCCCTGAAGATATTCTCGAGGCGAGATCACGGCAGTGCGTCTGGGGACAGTGGAACGTGGTCGTCGATGAGACTCGGGGCGCTACATCGCAGGTGGATGTTGCTAGTGGTCTAGTTGCGGAAGGGTGACGATGGAGGCACGATGGCCGCGCGGAATGAATTATTAAAACCCGGGCAAGGTTCCCCCGCCAACATTAATTGCATCGCGCGACGGCAGCACGTGCGAATTATACTTTTTCATAAGTTGAACGCGTTCACGCGGCCAACCCCTCTTGTAATATTATTCCGTGTTCCACGGGGGGGGGGGGTGAAAGTTTCCACGTAGTTCATGAATGATGCGTCTGCGGCCCGTGTTTGTCCAGCACCGTTAAGAGGAACAAAAGAGCCTGGCGAGTAGTGAAACATACGCGGGGGCGCTTCAAGTCGAATAAAACGGTATGTTCACAGACTGCCACTTTGTTTCTTGAAGATTGAATATGCTGAGGGTGTCTTAAGGTAGCTCCTGAATAATCTACTGAATTCAAGAATTCTTTCAAATTTCGTTCAAAACTAATTTGGAATACAAGAAACCCTTGTACAAAGTTTAAAATCGATTTGACACATAGTTATCGAGAAATTGTTAATTAAAGTTGATGCATTTTAACACAGTGGTATATGGCAGAGTCGAAAAAAGAGGATTATAGTTTCAGTTTTTCTGATGAAACAGGAAAACTATATTCAAGAAGTGTACCAAAATTGGCACCAAGGTACATCGAAATGTCACGAAATGAATTTATTTATTTCAGCGAAACTGACCACATGGTTTCTTCGTGAATGCCCATAAAAAATACGTTTACGTGCAAATTTTTTAGAAACTACGTAGAGCAGTGAACATGGCAACGTCGCACAATCGATATGTTTAGACATTTAAATAGCGAACGAAGATTCAGATTCATATGAACATTTTTTCTGACATTTTGACGACATCTGCTGCTCCAATTCACTACGCTAACCAATTTAATATTCTATTTTCGTATTACAATTATTTATATTAACATTGAACTGTTTAAAATATATATATATATATATATATATATATATATATACATACATGATGTTAAAAATTATTATTATTATTTCCATAGTATCATACTACTTTATATTTGTCGTTTATTACCCAACTCTAATTTGACTAACATAGTTGCTTAAGAACTACCTTAACATGTGGGGCCTAGTTTAACAGTGAACGGGGGATAGAAAAGCGATGAAAGGAGTTCATATAAACATCTGCCCTATTTGACCTTGTCCTCGAGTTATGACCATTTTTTTTACCCCAGTACTGTGAAACCCCTTGCCTTTATAAGAATTGCTTGGAATTTGCTTTCTCAAAAAATTTAATAAATGTGACTAAAAAGACATGATTTTGAATTAATTCCGCTACCTGCTATAGCCAAACTCGCCGTAATTAAGAATCATTTTAATTTTTTTATTTCAGGTGAGCAGCAGATATGAAACACCATGGGAAGCATATTTTGTACCGAATGCGTTCAAACGCTTGGACTGCAACAAATTTTAATTATTTCCCTCTAATAAAATTTGTAAACATTACCGACACATGGATAAATATATTAACCAAATTATAACGCAAAAGGTTGTATAGATGCTTCGTAAAGAAATACCAAAGATTGTATAAGAAAAGGCGCGTCTTACACTAAAATACTCCTTAAGAATTATTGGAGTACAAAACTCGTTGTAACTCGGGAACGAGGTCAAATGGGGCACACGTTTCCATGAACATTTTTCATCGTCATTGTGTCCCCCATCCACCACTGAAGTGCTCCCACATGTTAAGACACCCTGTAGGTACACCAAGCTATAAAGTCTTCTCCAGGCTGTGCAGAAAATATTGACCTATACTACTTAAACACAGTTTCCAAACGCCACTGTGCTATTCATCGCATTGAAATAAAATTTCCAAATACCCCACAGGATCCCTCATCCAACTCGAGTAGGAACGACATAAAACGTCACCACGTTGCAATACCAAGCAATGACACAGAAGCTTCTGCTCGCCAGTCAGTCACGTTTCGACAAGCGTTCGAGAGTTAACAAGGGCGAAGGAGCTCGTCGCCTCTGACAGCCTCCACGCCCCTAATGGCTGGGCCCCGGCTCCAGGGGGATGTTCTCGGTGGTATCCCCCCCCCCCTCAGGCTGCTACGCGTGACTCTTTTTCCCCTGCTTTAATGCCTCCCGCGGCGAGACGTTGCGAGGCGTCGCGTCATACATTATAATGCTACTTCGCGTGCACGAGGCCGACTCGGCGAGCGTGTTCGCGCGGAATGCAAAAGTGAAGTTTTATGTCGGCCATAAACGATGTATCTACCCGCGCACCCACACCCACGTAGGCGCCTGTCCGTTTTCTGGGACAACGGAAAAATACCTGGCCACCCTAGCTGTCCTGTGTACGCCGACGTGCAAACAGGCCATCCTCCCTACTTCCCACTCTCGTCGTCCTTCTTTTCCACCACCGACTGCCTCTTTCTACGCTCTTCTCGCCAGAAGACAGGTTGGAATTGAAGCTGCCGCTGGCTGCGACAGAGGGTGGAAGAAGGTCACCCGCTTCCTCGATCGGAAAATGCGCGAGATTCCCAGCGCTGCTCAGCTTTCGAGGATTCCTGGCTCGAAGAATGGATGTGGGGTAATCAAGGGGAGTGTCGAACCCTTTACCCGTACACATATATTTTGCGTAATATAACATTATATTTCAAATTACAGCAGTAGTACCTAGTTTTTTATTAATATAGGTAACGTTAAAAGCACTTATAGTTATAATATTACATAAGTAATTTTAGGTGTGATTTTTATAATTTTAAACTGATTTAGTATGCATGCTTCAATTTCCGAACTGTTTGATTTTCTGAACCACCACAGTTTCAAGTAGCTACTTCGGATAATTGACACCCTACTGTACTTTATATTTAAGAATATAATAAATAATTCTAAAAAAATAATTCTAATTCGGGTTATGTGAGGCCGACGCCTTATTTCTTATAAAAATCAATTTTTATTGTTTGAATGTGAACTAAAATACCCTGAAAGTTTGGAAAAGATCCGCTTAACAGTTTCTTAGAAAAAAATTCCCAAGAATCACCTTATTCCTAGCACCCTAAATAGGGCTCCCCCCTTAAACGACAGCCTTATAGTTGTGGGTGGGCCCCTTTGTCCCTCGACAACCAATATTTTTAGACCCAGTCCACCACTGAATTTACTGATAACAGGCATTCAATCGAGAAGCGGGCAAATGGAAAAACAATGCACACATGTACTTAGGTCTGTTTTCCTGAAGACGCAAGGGGTCATCCTTCTCCGCATTAACGGAGAGCGCCAGCAACTCCGTCGATAAATAACAGCGCTGTTTGCCCGCTCTCCGATGAATAAATAATGAATTGAAGAGTGGCGGCGGCCCGCGGGGGAGCCCGGAATGAAAATGGAAATGGGAAATTAAGACACCGCCATTTAGTGGCTTCCAAGGGCCGCGAGGCGGAAGGATCAATGGGGAGAATTTCACGAGAGAAGAAATATATATTCCGCGGAGAGCAAAGTTTCGAAATTATCTCGCGGAAATAACGCCGCGGCGGCGGACGAGTTTGAAATTACGTTGTTCTAAAATAACAACGAGGCACCGAGCAGGAGAGGGCTGGAAGAACCGTGGGAAGAGCTCGCTTTTCCTCGCTCGTCTCGTTACGTTAAACTTTCCCGGGGTTCGGCGAATTCGGTATTGAAACGGCGACGAGGCAACGACATTCCCGGAAACTCGCCACGGAATTTCGTTTGCCAGCTCGTTTTCCCCGAATCGCCCGGAATTGCGCGTTACATTATGAAATTCTTGTCGCTGTCTTTATCCCAGTGACGTAGAGATAAGACTGCAGCGCGAAGGAGCAACGAGGGAATTCCCGGGGTAAAGAATTTCGTAGCTACCGTAATTCACTTTCCGTATATGCGCAGATAAACACTTGGGTTTGATTGAATCATCTATTTACCACGTAATCGACGGTAAGCCCTCTGTAGGACTGTTCGATTCAACTCAAAGAATTGATTCTTGAATCGATTCAGAATCGATCATTCTAAAAAATCGAAACCAAAGAATCGATATGATAAGAGATTTTGTAAAAATCGTCATAAAGCAATCGCTTCTTCTAAAAAATTATAATTCAATACGTACCCACTTTTGTATTAATTTGTTGCATTCAGTAAAACTTTAATGCTTGATCACTTACAACTGGCGCAATGTACAGTGCACTGTGTCACGCCACAAGAAAGAATGGTAAAGTAAGATCCAGAACATAAGAATCTTATATAAATTTGGTGGGAATCGTGTGTAATAATAATAATAATAATAATAATAATAATAATAATAATAATAATAATAAATCGTCTTTATTCCTTTTTTTAAACGAAAAGCGAAGACAGGAGTTCTGAACATATTGGATGCGACAAAGTGTCGACTTAGTGATACAAGGAAAATAAACAATATCGGCATAGTCAAACAATGAAAGGATAAGTAACTGTGAGACAAGGAGTTTGTGGCGAGTGGAGAAGATTCTTTTAAATGGATACAGGAGTTTTAGACGGAGACAAGCAGCAAGGAGTTTTGTAGATACGTGGGGGGTAAAGTTCCAGGAGGAGTCGAAAGTAACACCCAGTACTTTTAACGAGGATTTCACAGGGATTATGGTTTGGTTTATTGAGATAGAAAAATGAAGGAGAGTAAATGACAGATAAATAGCAGAAAACGTATTAGACCAGGAAAACCTACGCATCAAGCAGTTTCATTAGTCATTTCACTAATGACAATTAATTCCTCCAGAGGGCAAAGAATCGATTTTCTATTCTTACGTCAAAGAATCGATTCTGGGAAAAATCGAATACCAAAGAATCAATTCTGGGAAGAAATCGAATGCCAAAGAATCACTTCTGGAAAAAAATCGAATCCCAAAGAATCGATTCTGGGAAGAAATCGAGTACCAAAGAATCGATTCTGGAAAAAATCTAATTCCGAAGAATGGATTCTGGAAAAAAACGAATACCTGCCAAAAAATCGATTCTGGGAAAAATCGAATACTAAAGAATCGATTTAAAAGATCGATTTTTTAACCAATAGATTCGATTTTCTAAAGAATCGAATAGGAATCGAATAGCCCCAACTGCCCTCAATTTGTGTGAGTGGAAGTAGGTCGACAGCGTCGCGGAAAATCGCTCTTTTTACCTAGGTAGAAGCGACACGAGGGTCCTCGTTAACCGAGCAACTTTAATTCCCTCGTTTTTGAATTCCCGAGCGTCCTGTATTTATCCCCTGTCAAATAACGCGGGCCAATGTAATTTCACTTTGTAGCCCTCGTTCTACGTAACGGTTCAAGGAGCTCCTCCAAGGCCCGACTACTGAATCCTCCAGCTTCGGGCAAATGAAAAAGCAGGAAAGCCACTAACGTGACCAAAGGAACATGCATAAAATAGCGCGTCGCTGGCGACTGGGTGACAAAGGACCTGCATTTAAACAGCATTAGGGAAACGACCCTTTAAATTGCCCGCCGCGACATCGAGCAAGGAAAAAACGAACGCCCAGCGCTGGCACGATAAGGATATTAACTGAAATCGGGGCGGCGGGTCGTAGTAGACCGTTCCTCTTCAACCAGACAGCTCGTGGAGTAAATTAAAGCTCCACAAATGTCTCTCTGATATATACAAGCTCGTTACACGCTCCAAAGTTTGAGGATTTTACTTGCAAGTACCGAAAGACAAGTTACCCCAGCTATTCGATCTCCGCGATGCGCGATGCATTCCAGGCGTTCCTTCGCCTGTACTAATTGCTTATCTCAAAACTGCGCATTTTTTTATTGCAAAAAAAAATAGTTTCCAACGTAGATTTTGCCCGTGAATACGAAAAAAATAATGAAAAGATTCTGGGTTACGCGAGTATGGTTTTATTGAAATTAATGTACATGTATCGTATTTGCTACATCGTGCAGTGGAGGTGCATTTAATCTAAGTGCTTTATTGATTATGAAATTTTACAAAACAATTATTATTCTTGTTCAGACAAAAGTGCAAGGAACATTTGAACGTTTTATAAATGAAAATGATTTGCATCCTGGGACGTTGCATCTTTGCCTAATTTCATCATAGATTGGCCAGTGACTTAACGAATTTTGACGCACATTTTTTGCGGTAATCTTTGGTGGTTCTCTTTTACTTTGAACTTAAATACGGTGTGTCAAATCGTCCAAATGCCCAGTGCAGGGTTAATCTCAGACAGAACGTAGAAGGCAAGAGGAACGTCGAAAGAGTAGAATGGGGTGGGGAGAAAGGAGCTATGAAGGGAAGACAAATATTTGGAGAAAGTGTGAAGCTTCTCGATTGCAGCGGGCCAATATCATGGCTGTTCTAACTGGCAACTCTACGTGACGGTGTTCCGGGATATTTCTATTCGCGGAGAATAAAACTCGCGGAGGACCGCGGCGAAAACACAGGTATCACGGTGGCGTTCGACGAGCTCGCGGAAACGAATCGTTCTCGCAATACCGCCATTATTGGATTCCCTCGGGGACGTTGTTCCGATTTCCCGGACCGGTCTGACAAGCCGCGAGACCGCGACGACTGGGAACAGGCGGAGGATTCCTGGCGCGAGACGCTGAGGAATCTCGAGGGCGAGAGATGATTGGTCGCCACGCCGAGGGGGAGCGTTTTAATGATGGAAAACAATCGTCCTGCGGAGGATGCTGAAGAAGACTGCCTGCCCTCGGCGAAGTTGACACGTCCACGCGTTGGCGAGGCAGAGTACGACGCTCTTGGAACTGGTGGAATTTCTGTCGAGCTGGATAAGCTGGAGGGTTGAAGGGAGTTGTTGTTTTTGTATAATTATATTGATTAGAACTTTGATTTATATTGAACGTGCTTTGTATTTTATTTTATTTTGTAATTTATTGTATTTATGTTCTCTTTTTATTTTGATTCTACTTTGTCATTAGTTAGTCTTCGGGATAGACTTAAAAACAGCAAATAGTTGAGTTTATTGGAATTCCACTTACTTCCTTGAAAGTACAAGCGCGACGAGTCATGGCCACCAATACAGCGCCTGAATAACTTCCCATTTATTTGCTGACAATAATTTGTAAACTTCTGTATATAAAAGAAGTCATCCGTATAATAAAGTAAAAATAAATCAAATAAAAGTTACAAAGAAGAGTAGGTTCTACCAAGACGTCGCTCCACATCTGTGAGAGATTCTTCAGATGTGGTAGCTCGAAGTTATCAGAGAAGTGGAACTGATTGGAATGCAACAGTCGATGAAATTGAGTTTACAAGAGAAGCAATGGCCCAACGTCCCGTGTCCAAAGCGACAGGGACCCAGCAACGGGTCGATAGTTGGGGAGGGTAATCCGATCGAACAATCGACTCGCTGGGGCAAGAAGTTGAAGCGTAATTGCCGGGCCAGTTACGAGTGCACCTGTCGAGCGCGATCGTCGAGCGTGGTCCTGGCAGACCGTTCCCTAAGAAATCCGCGAAGTTGAGGCAACTTCGGCCAAGAAACTGAGCGCAGCAGCCGTCACGCGACCGTGCACCCCGTTTCCATCGAGCTACCCCGCGGAAATCGTTTCCTGTTGCGAACTAGGTGCGGAGTTCAGGGTGCGTTCACTTTCCACCAACTTGCTGCCTCGACCCTCGCGCCAGATTCACTATCGGCTAGCTGCGCCCACGGTATTGGCGAACAGCTGATCGCGAATTCTGGCTTTAAGCTTGCAAGCTCCGAGGACCAGACACTCGAGGAACGTCCTTAATACCTCGGTACTCGAGGTGGAGGATTAAGCTGCTGGACGATTGAACATCCTTTGGTCGATGGGAATTGTAGAAAGTGTAAAACGATGAAGCTTCTGGGGTACCTTGCTTCTAAAGGAACATACCTCCTCAGCTCTGGATGGGAAGATTCAAGGACTACAAGCTTCTACTTACTGCTACGCTCTAATAGGCGCGAAAACTAGTGTGGTTGTTAGCGCGAGGCCATCGCGATATAAACGAAGCAGCGGGAATTCCGCGGGCAGGGCCACCACCTCGCAGAGGGAACCGTGGTAGGTAAACTGGCAATAGGGGATGATGGAAAGCGGGGTTACGAGGGGAACGGCTTCAGCCACTAGGAAGCAGCCGCTCGGTGTCCCTATCCAACCACGCGCTGTAATAATTAACCCCGTGGAACGCATTATCGCGATCTGACCCAAGCTACACTGTAATCAAGCCTTGGAATTGGGATTTATCGCCGGGCGCGGCGCGAAACTTTTCATTAACTATTTAAGAGGACGCGGTGTCCGTGTTCACGGGGGAAAGAAGAATTACTGGGGCGTGGATGAAACAAGTTCCCCGGCGAGTATCCCGCGCCCCATATTGTTGGACTCTCGACGGAGCAAGTAGGAGTGAAATACATAAATTCGTTACGATTCGGAAGCTCTACACAAATTGCCAGGAGATTACGGCGGAGGGAGACAAATCGTCCCTCCAGGAAGCTGCTCCAACGTCTCCTAAGCGACAGGTCCAAGGCACGCATACCTAATTGCGGTCGCGGGCCGAGTAACTAGACAGTTCAGACGGGGGATCAAGGGCCAGGGCAAAGGGAGAGGGCCTGGACAACGTTCACATCCAAATCGGATTAAACGAAAGTGTACATCGGCACGGGTGTACTATGTCGGGCGGCGTTCCAGTGGAATTGCTCTGAAATTAATCGGACACGTCGATAGTGAGGAGGCAAAACTCTACCCCTCCTATGGACTTCTTCTTCACTCCACTCGAAAGGGTGTTCTCGTTAACTTTCTTAGCTTCTGGGAGGCAAAGTTGGAAGGACGTTGACTGGCTGCCCTTGTGGACAGAGGATATCGATTCGCGGGGGTCGTATTTGACACCTGCCACGGGCAGGGCACGCGGCACGGTCTGTTATTCTAGCGATGTAACGCTTAGTGTAAACAGAGTAAACAAGCTGTCGGTGCTCGTGCCTCTATTAGTATCGGGATACATTTGACATGTTAGAAATTTTATGAGGGTGGTAAATTAGCTCGCTTCGGGACAGTTCTGGGGTAAGTGCCACGTGTTTCATCACGGTCACGGGTTTCACGAAGGAATTGAACATAAAATGAATGAATTAATTAAAATTACAAATACATATGTACATAATCACACATAAATAAGTAATAAAGAAATACATAACACAAAATGATTTATGTACGTTTGATACACAAAATAGGCGTATCAGCTGTGTGGTTTTTACAAATAAATTTACTGCAATTCCGGCATCGTATACTATTTTCCCATTGCCGACAAAAATATAACATCGTGATCGACTCGGTCAAAGTTGGATCAAAATGTCCCTGCATTCGTTGTACAAGGGTTAAAAATATGAGACTCCCAGAACATGCGATACGAACGTACGGAGACGGAACGGGTGGAGAGGAAAGCAGCGCGCGGATTTCGCACCGGTGTCCCTTGTGAAAGTGGGGCGGGAACGTCGAACGAAACCAGCCTGCATGATCGGTGTAATGGGCAACTGCGGAAAAAATCCTGCGTGACGTGAAACTTTAATGGGGCTGTCCGACAGTGGAACGGGTCGATCAATAGTCAGGCACAGGGCTGCCTCATCGGAGCGCACGTTTTATGCCGCGTGTGCAAACGTCACGCGTACGCTCGCGAGCGAAATAGCTGCTACCAGTCGCAGCTGACATTTCGTAATTACATAAATCTAATAAATCCATACATGTCCTCCCACGCGAACCCGTGCCCCAGCATTATTTCGCGATGCACGAATTATCTTGGGAATAATTACCCAAAGACGAATTAAACAACCTCTCAAAGTTGGCTTCTCCGTTTCAGAGCCGTTCTGCAAGTATGCTCGAAGAATTCTTTATGCAGCGGGCGCCAGAGAAATTCGCCACGCCTCCCTCGGTAATTCGCGCGAGAACAGCTCGGCGTTCGCGGAGTTAACGGCGCATTCGTCGTGCTCGGCGTTGTTTGCCACGCGGATTAACAATTAAAGGATATAGTCTGTCAGTCTTGGCCGACTGTTTAGAAAATAAACATGCTGGGTTGGGGGAGAGTTCCGCGGCGCACGACGGAATATTTAATGAGCACTCGACGCCGAGCCCGTTGCCAGCGGAGGCGAATCGACTGCGACTCGCGACCGACTCATAAGCGGAAGTAACGGCCTCGAGCCACCCCCTAAATCAGCTGGTAATATCCGGGACGTCGGCGTGTTCGGGGCACCCACGGGCAACGCGTTTAATTATCGGCCGTTTGCCGCGACCAATTTTATTCCCGTTCCATTTGCAAATCCGCTTCTAGCGTATTCGTTAATCAGGGACCATTCACCTGCAACAATTTCTTCTATATTTAATATCATACCTTTTAACTCTACTCTACTCTACACTGCGCATTTTTTTGTGCAAAAAATAAATAGCTTGTAACGTAGATTGCAACTGCGAGTCCGGGAAAAATAATGAAAAATTCTGGATTACGTGTGTGCCTATGGTTTTATTGAGATTTAACGTACATGTGTTATATCCGCTACATCGTGCAGTGGGAAGACATTTAATTTGAGTGATTATGAAACTTTACAAAACTACTATTAATTTTGTTCGGTGAAAAGTGCACGAATTTTTATTATTTTTGCAATATAAATACATATTCTGCACTTCTTGTCCGTTCGCGTTGATCAACAATCTTTACATTGCTGTTACATCTCTCCATAAAATGGATTGAATGCCAAACTGCACAAGATAACGGTACCTAGAGAGTACCTACACAGAGAACTAAGAGTAATATGTTTCAAAGAGTCAATGCAGAAAAAATGTCTCTGATTCACTTTTACTTTGAATTTAAAGGTGGTGTATCAGATCGTATATACCTAACGCGCAGTATATAGCTAACATACATGATACATTTTTGAAGATCGGGATGTGAGTATTTCTGCTGTCGAAGGATATACATGTTTCTAGCACTTATTGCTCTTGCATCTGAATATCAGCGGGCGATGAATTGGTAACGGCGGGCGATCCGCGAACGATCGCGTCAGACCCCGAGACGGGCACGTAGGAATTCCCTGATGGGATTCCAGCCGCGTCATTCCAGCACCTCGAGGTAGTGTATAAAGAAGGAGGGACACGCCGATAGAATTCCCTTTCGGTGCTCGTAATTCTGCGAAACCAGCCACGGTCGGTTCGAGATTTCGCTGCAGCGTTCCCGGCATTCGGTCCAGTTATTTCAGCGCCGGACGGACGAGGCCGGAGGTCGTTTATTAAAACCTCAGTAAAAGCTCGAGAACGCGGTTCGAGGGTTTTAAAATTACCTGAGCGCCTTCCGTTCCGGCGTTTAATTGCTGCCCCGTGGCCCCGTGGCCCCGAACCAGGCCGAAACTGTCACTTCCGTTCGCCTGGAAGCTACACCGTTGACGGGGGTTAAGCCGGGCGCTTAACTATCGCGTATTTTCGGGGAAATTATTTTCGCCGGGGCACGATAAACCCTTTAGCACAGCGAAACGGATGACAGAGGCACTTGATCGAATACGAAAATGATTTTAAAAATCTACGGAGCATTACTGCTACAGCCAGTGCTTCAGCTTCTCACTGTATACTGCCGGACACTAGTTTTTGTCGAATCGGTCACGCGAAAAGTTAAACGAAATTCATTTGAAATAAATAGTGTATCAGCTGATACGTGTATGGCATTGTTTTAAATTATCAATTAGTACTTAGAAGAAGATGACGTATTGTTTCAATTTTAAAAATCAGTAAACAAGTGACTATTCAAAGCGACAAACTTTAAAAAAATGTGTCGCTATAAATTAACCCTCGTTATAAGTTTTCTAAAGACTTATTTACTTCTAAAATTATTTTTAAAAAAAATTGTATAAGTCTTTTATTGAGCATTTATGATTCAATTAATGTAGGGTAAGCTCGGGTAAGAACGTGATAGTTTTAGAATTTGTCTATTAACTGCTAATATTTACATGTTCTGAAAGTGAGTTTAGGATATAATGATTGTTCAGACATCAGAGAAAGAAATAATAGGTTAACAGAAATTTACTAAGTATATTTAATTGAAAATATACAAAATTAAGATGTCATGACATACTCTGGTTACTCCGTGATAGTACTCTGGTAACTTCGCGATACTTTGTTTATATTATTTTACATTAGTTTACATTAGTTTACATTATTTTAAATTATTTTACATTATTTTATATTATTTCATATTATTTTATATTATTGTTATTACGTGTATAATCAATCGTTTCATGATCGTTAGATGTCTGAGACGTAAGGAAACATGGTATCTGGTATTTGCCACCAGAATTTCTCGAACAGCACAATCAGGAACGCAGGCTCGGGCGCACGAAAAATAAGAATTTAGTCACTTTTCATAAGCAAAAATAACACTGGTGCCTTATTGTATGATAATTTCAAGAGTGACACTTGTTAAAGAGTCATTTTACCATCACTTACCTGCAGTTTGAACTTTCCATTTATCTTCTAAAGCACATATAATACATAATCAAGCGATCGTCCACAACTAGCACGATAAATTTCACGAATAATGCGCTGCTGGAACAAAATGCTCGCTCACTCTATCACACTAACTTCAATTGACTAATTATTTTACCACAACATAAACTAGAAGATCAACGCTGTCTGTTAGTTTTTGTTCCATCTAAATCGAGTCAGACAATTTCGAGTTACAGATAAATGAAAAAGTATCACGGAGTAACCTGTACCACAAACTTATCCGAGTTTACCCTATACATAATTGTATACTCAGTAAAAAATAGTGTCGAGCAGTATACCAGCTGAAAATCTGGGAAAACTCACTGTTCCGCGCGAATCAGACGCGAGAAGGTCTCCAGACACTGACAGAGTAATTTCTCAGGGCACAAAGGCCTCGATTAAGGAAAACCAGCTCTCCAGAGCACTCGTCTCGGAAGCAGAGAGACTTTTGACAGCAGACGTCGAGATTGTTATTGTTCGCGATCACAGACACTTGCGTGCGAGCGGGGCTTATGAGAAAAAGCTGAGTTACTTAAGCGAGACGCTCTTTGGCGACGAATGGCTGCCTCTTACCTTTCTCCAGTCCAGTCCCGGCATCTGCAACGAAGAGGAGAGCGCGTTAGAGCGAACAGCACGCCTCACTTACTGTAATTAATACGCGCGCACTCTATAACGGGACGCAGCAATTAGCTAAAAAGCCCGTGGGAGGAGCGATGAAAATTCTTCGGGGAGTAATTCGCGCGGCGCGCGTGCCAGCCTGCATAATGCAGCGCCATCGAACGACACCCTTTCAAACGCTGATTATCAATTGATCGCCGCGCTCGCTCCTTTCTCTTCCGGGCCCGATTAAATTTCGCTTAATCGCCCGGCAAATTTCGCAGCATGTTAAAGCCACGCTGGTCCATGCACACGTACAGCCTTGGATTAATACGTGATCAACTCTTTCGCGCGTTTATCGCGTCGGGGGACTAGCTGTTTTCAGGTCGCGCGTTCCCACCTGCGAGCACGGTGATTAATTAACGGGACTGGGCCAGTTATCCCGTCTGGATGAAAGGTCCGAACGATTCGTTTACCGCTGCCACTTTCACGCTGCCAGCGCCATCAACGTTAGTCCCGTTAAAGGGCTCGGGAATAATTCATTAATCACTGGCTAGCATCGCGGTTACTCTATCCTCGATTTTGTTGATTCTGCACGCGGGATATAATTGAACGAATGTTCTGTGATCGATTTTCTGTGAGTAACAAGGGGAATATGATCAAGGCGACTGAGAACATCGATGGATAATATAAATCGACCTTAGCGGGTCTCCCTACCTTGACGGACGAAAAATTATGCGAACTTTGGGATCTTTTTTAAAACGGAACCATTAAATATATTTGCTTCCAGCTTTGTGGCTTCATCTGTCAATCTTTAGAGAATGTGCAAAAAAAATTGTATGCAAAAATAGTGGTTATATCCGGAGTTATAATGCTTCAAATAGAGCGCCTTGCAAAAATCATATGCGCATTGTTAGTATAATAATCGGTCGTTGTAGTTGTCTGAAATAGAAAATTTAAAAATTGATGTAATTTGTATGAGTGTGGCTTTCGCCTGAACCTTAGATTATATGAGAAATACTGTACATTAAACAAAAATGGCAGCGTCTAAAACAAACATCGATTTCTGTAAAAAATTCGCTGATTTTTTAAGTCGCAAAAGTTTAGACTTTTGCAAAAACCGATTGAGTTTTAGTACCAACGAGAATGGGATATCTACTGAAGATGTATACCAAGTTTGAAGTAAGTCGGGTGACTGGTTTTCGAGATATCATGCTATCCAATTCGAAAAACATCGTTTTCAGAAAAACTCGTTTAAAGTTTCAGGTACCGTTTTTTTAATTAAATTTTTTTTAAATATTGGCTAAATATGTACAAATATAGGCATGAAGTTTTCAATTAATATAATTTGAGGCTTTCTGTTAAAAAAAAAATCCCAAATATCGCGTTGGCCGTTGGTTTTGTCGCTCGGAGTCGATTAAAGTTCTCTGATCCAAGGTGGAAATCACTTGGAGTGGACCGAGCAGAAGAAACCGTCTCTATCTTGGACCCGAACTCGCGGGTGTTTTTCCGAAATTGAAGAGGCAACGACGTACTAATTAGCGGAACGTGGCCGAGCAACAGGGTCACCCGTTTAAACCGATTCAACCACTTTGCGCCGGGTATCGAACACGATTGCCGGGCGACGCTGAGCGATGCCCGAATTCTCGGGAAAGCTCCAGCTGCAAACCGAGACTAACAATGGGCGTTGTCGCACGGCTAAACGAATGGAAGCTGGCGATAATTCAGCGCTAGTTAATTCAATGAAAAAGACGGTAGCCCAGGGGCGGCGGAGTGTCCCCAAGTCGGACAATCAGAAGTTTTAATAAAGGCGTCTAGTTTCGAGTGCGAGGAAAAAGGGCCGCGCAACTTTTAAGGAGCTCTAACGACGCTCCAAATTCTCCTTCTCCCCCCCCCCCCCCCTCTGTCCGTTGCAATTGTTCGCTAATTAGCAAACTCCTCCCGCTTCAAACTTCTTTCTCGCCTCCTTCCTTTTTAATAACGGCACGCAAAATCGCTGCCAATTACGGGGATCCCTTCAACGTATCGCGGAAACGGCGAAACGCTTGGGCGGTGGGGGTGCCCGAGAAATTCGACGTTTAATAAAACGAAGAACGCGGATGGGGCGGGTAGGTATTTTCCAGCGATACCGGTCCCGTTGTGCCTCGCTTTTATACTTGCTCCATGGGCGGTCGAGGCTTGCGTCAAAAGCGGAAACAATGTACAGCGTTGAGCTGCAAAGTAGTTGCGTTTGTTCTGAGACAACTTGAGTTGGAAATCGTAGGTATTAGGCCAGGCAATATTGGAAGCCTTTAGATTTGAATTCTTTTGAGTCACGAACCCCTTTTATAATATTTCGATAGATAGATTTAATAAGACAAAAAAAAAACACATTAAAAGTAGGTATTTTAGAATATAATTCTAACTTAATAATATTTTAAAGAAAAAAACCGTGGTGACCTCCCAGAAAACACTTCGCGACCCACCGGTTGGGAATCACTGCTTTAAATTGAATTAGTTTATTAGTCAGATTTTCCAGCGTTTCCATGCGGTGCTCGATGTTACCGGTTTAGTAAGCCGCAGGGTTTGGGAAAAACCCAGGTTTTCCATCCGCCAGCGAGATTTTCATTTCACTTAGCTCCCGCAATGTTAAATCGGCGCGTCACGTACGCCTAAGTTTTCCCACTTGAGATTTAGAAAAATTCGCGCGCGCAACATTCAGCTATCGTCGAAAGCGTCGCCGCGTTAATTAACGACAAGCGTGCGAGGACAGTTCGGTGACGGGACGATTTCGGCAGGGATTCGTTGCGATTCGAGATCGTTTTAGCTGGTGGCAATTCGCGCGGCAGTTCCGCGGAAATATGACAAGTGGAACGGAAGTTGGCTGGGCGGGCCGGCGGATGTGGGGTCGCTTTTGGAGCAGGTCTATCGGGGGCGGCGCAATTAAAAGTAATCAAGTGGCGGTGGTGGCGCGATTTACGATGTTAATTTTAATGGAGGCCCGTTCGTTATTTTCGACATTGTTGCTCGTGGATCACTGCGTTTGTTACGCGGAACTGCCGCGGTCGGTCGTCTCGCGTAATGCGCGAATATATTTCGTCGTAATGAGAGAAAAATGAAGCCCCGCGAGCCGCCGTTAGAGCGTACAATTAAAACTGCTTCAGTTTATTTCCCCTTGTTTTTTCCCCCGCGGTTGCGTGCAATTAAATTTTCCACGCGTTTCCCGCCGCGAGGAATGGAGGGAACAGGCTCGCGCGCGATGTTCGCGCCAACCTTTCCTAGTTTTCCACTTTTCCCACCCCCCGGAGTATGCCCGCGTCTCCCGGCTCTTTCCACATTTTCTAGCAGTATTATTCGTGATAATATTAGCAAATGAGACACGATTCCGCGGCTGGAACAGCCCATTACTGCTCCAACTTCAATTTTCATTCCCTAATTCGACCCATTTTCCCACCAGCGTTTATCAAACCGCGACAAACAGTTCCGTGGGGTTTAGGGAACACAATGAGAAAATTGCGAGTGAGGTTCAAGACTGTAAGTAGTCAGTAGAGTGCAAGGCGGGCATATTATTGACTGTATCACTGACCCTCTTCAAGCGGCCCCTCTTTGCCGCGTGATTCTAGCAGAAATTTATTTCTATTGTAATAAGTATTTGAAGAGTCCTTGTAGAAAACACTGTAATTGCCAAAGTTAAAACACTTTGTAGTAACGCTTTGACTTTGGAACACGATTACGCAAGAACTATCGCAGTTAGAACAAAAGTTCTTATAGGAAAATATTACTTACTTATCTATCATTATTGAGACACAACAGTTTCGCTGTATCTCAAGTAATATCCAGGTTATTAATAAGAAATGAGAAGCGAAGAAAGTGTTACAACCGTCTCTGACCTCGGGTCGGTTGTAACACTGCATGTAGTCGGTAGTAGCACAAATTTAATTTTACAAAATTGTAATATTTACTGATTTTAATTATAATAATAAATGAAAAAAGTAAAATTTATTACCAATTATGCGGTATCGCAATTGTGGCAGAAATAGAAAACGTTTCGGTTGGTGCATTTTTCACGTGATCAATTCATACATTCAGTACATTGCACCCATTTTTTATTCGGTTTGCTTATGCTGAAACGACAATATTATTCATTTTCTTCGTCACTATTCGGTTCTGTCGCGGTACACCGATTCCTACAGCCGATGTTACAATCGCCTCCGACCAGACTTTTGAACATAAATTATAAATTTTAATTAACGAGACGCGCTAAAGTGATAAGTAACGACCATTATTACTTTAAAAATGGTCCGATTAAGTATTAAAAAAAATAATAAAAATCACGTACTTGCAAAGGAAGTGTTTATATTACAATTTTAAATCAGTAAGAAAAAGTTACTTTTAGGATATCGAAAAGTTATTTCCTTCGCTATACGTGTCTACATTGTATTCTTTATCATATATAAAAAATTTGGGTTAATATCTATAATATATTTTGAGATATTTAACGTGTTACAATTTGCCCATCCCCTCCCCCTGTTACTATCGCCCCCGGTCTGCCCTAATGCTAAAATAGTAGAGAATTTTATTTTAGACACTTGCAGTATTTTCTACAAAGACTCTGCATTTCTTTACACGATTCACCTAAAGTTTCACGCCCCCAGCGCAGAAGGCGGACGCCAGATATTTGCCAAGGATTAGCCTTCGACACGGCGGGCAACGACGATTACGTTGTAGGGCCGGAATCAACGAGCTCCGAACACCAAGGCCAGTAAAAGCCATAAAGCCGATTACACGATTCCACAAATTACATCGCTTTGTCCCTGTTTCGGCCGGTCAGCAGCATCGCAGCGTTGATATGCAATTACGGCTGATGCTTTGAGCTACGGCGCGGCCGGTGGGCGCGTGATTCACGGCCGTGCAATGCATCCACGCGTCCCGTTATTCCCGGAAATTCGCATTACCTGCAGCCTCGCTGTTTCTTACGAGCATTACCGCAGCCAGCTGTTCAATCCGCGTTCCCTCCACACCGAGCTTTTAATTCCAATCGATGGAGCTTCAATGCCCCTATCGCCGCTATTAAATTCCCAATCATGGGAATTATTCGCCGTTTTGAAGATGCAATCGAGTGTTCCTCGACTGACATTCGTAGTTTCAACGGATCCTCCCTGAAAATCAGATCGCCCCGCGACTTCTTTTGTTCATTACGAGCGGATTTGTGAGCTTTTCCTCTTTCATTGCAGGCCCTCGGTAACTTGCACGGTCTATTTATATATTTATCGGGAAGCCGAGAATTTCACGATCCATTTTATCGGGAACTATATTGCTTCCGTTATCGCGCAACGGAGGAGGTTGCCCTGTAAATTGAAAACTAGTACGGGGCTAAAGTCGACGGTGTACGAGGTTAATTAATTCCCGGGCGGCTGAAAGGATGCCACGAGTCCGGGGGAATCCGTGCCGGTTAATTACGCGGCGAATAAAAATACCTCGCCCGCAGCTCGCGCGCAAGTTTCATTGTCGATTATTATAAAAGGAGAATAGCATTTCTACTGAAATTGACTCCCGAAACGATCTGCGCCTTTCCTGTCGCTTCCCAAGCTTCCCAATCGCGTCAAGGAGCTTATCGAAGCGGATTCGAATGCAGCAGGGGCTCGAGGAAATCTCTGCTCGACATCGAGGAATATTCAGAGACACGAAACACTCCAGACGTATGTATAAAACCCTTCGAATCGCGTTTACTCGATCGCCAGCAATGACGGGAATTCCCCACTCGGCGGGGAACGAGCGGAGAGGATTTTGTCGCCGCACAGTGCTCTGTTCAATAACAAAGTGGAACAAAAGTCGCAGGTCGTACATAAATTATCAGTTAGGTGGAAATGTTTATTATTTCTTTGAAAAACACCATCGACATTGATTTACCACCCTTACTACTTTCACCTCTCAGCCTCCAAGAGTGCTTTAAAACCAAAATTCGTATTCTGGGGTTTCTTGTAATATGAAAAATGAATGCGAACGGTGTTTTGTAGAGAAAAAAATTTGCAACCACTTTATTTAGAATGAATTACACTTTATTTAAAATGATTTTCTACTTGTACGCCTGCAATGTATTATTCAAAATAGCAATAATTTAAATCGCGATGCAAACGAACACTTCTGATCTGATATTTAGTTGACACTGTCGCATTCCAGCAATTGGTTTCTAAGTTTGTGGTATGAGAAAGATATATGTACCTATTAATTTCGGATGGATCATGATTTTTCGCTTTTGTCCCGCTAGATCTATGCAGACCACTGTGCGCCGCGAGAGTGGCGGCCGCTCGATAACCCAAATCCAAAAGAAGAACGCGACGAAAGCGGAGGAACACCGCCCTTTGTCGCGGGCCCACTCTTTTTTTCTGCCCCGTCAGTGGATCGAAGAGGACGCACTTGAGGCAGCCGAAAGCGACCGGGCGTCTCTACCAAAGCGCTCTGCCGGAGCCGCGGTGCAAAAGAAACATCAGACAAATGAGGTGGAGAGAATCAAGTGTCGTCTGGCCCGCTACTTTCTCCACCCGCCCCCAGAGCGACCACTTCTCGCCTTTCCACCCATCCTTTCGCGCCCCCCTTTCTCCGCCCCTAGTTCCGCTCTTTACCCGCTACGAAGCCCGCTATCGCACGCCCCAATCTACCCTAAGTGCATTACGCTGCAACCTGCTAGTTCTGCTCCATCAGATAAGTGTAAATGCGCCGGGAGAAGCCAGAAATTGCCTCTGCAGCCCCTCCGTCTTTCACGGGGCCGTTGACGAGCACCGGTGAAAGAGGAAACACGCCCGGGTCGCTTTTGTATCCTGAACGATGACGTTTCGGGGGGGGGGGGGGGGGGAATTCTTCCACTTCCTGTCCTCCAATGCCCGGCCCTGTTCTAGTGGAAACACCGATCGTCAGGATCGAGTAACCGTCGCCACAAATTCGCCGAGGGTGGTCGGAAACGAGCCCTCCACAGTGGAAAGTGTTCCGACTAGCTGCTGCAAGTTTCAGTCAACCTAATTCAACAGCTCCTGCCTCGAAATCGTTTCGAGTTCCCGCAGTTCCTAGAGCCGTTGCGCTCCACAGAGTTTCTAAAATTTTTGGCACTGTAAATATGCCTGAGGGTAAGTCTACATTGGAGCTGCGATAGAAACTATAAGAGCGTCGATATGACGCTTGTATCGTTGGTCGTCTCTTAGTGATCGTAGATCTGCTCGCTGTTTCGATGGAAACCCTTCAATTATAAAACTATAGAGTGTGTAGCGACCACAGCGTCGATTTTGCAGGAGGTTGTAAATCTCCTCGACGAAATGTCGACTCACTCTTGCGACTAAAATTATGAAAAAAAGTTCTTTTCGTTCAGGTATTTAATTTTAAACTGTTTTAAAAATTATGTCAACGCAAGTTTGTAGCGCTTATTGCACCATTAAACTTTTGTTTGAAACATTTTATTCTGTCTGTTGTACTTTGAGAGTTATACGCGAAAAAGTGGAAGTGCCAATTTGACTTTGACGTTACTTTTCACCCCATTAAAGGGCGATAGGGCCCAAATGAAACACACCATTGTTTTTTTTTTTTTTTTTTAGTCACTCTAAAAACCCACAAAGTTGCGTTCCAACCGTTGAATCCGGGTTCGCGGTGTTCCCTTGTAAGTGTTTACAATCTTCGTATCAGGTCTACAAGGCGCGGATTGGCAGACCGAATGTCTAACAGATGTGGCGTCGAAAAGGACAAGGCACCCTTGTGCGTCCTTGGTAGTCCTGCGAAACTAACGCTCAACACAATGTATTTCTACGCTTCGCTCTCGTCGCCGCTCTGATCGTTCAGCTCCAGCGTAAACTTACCCTAAGAAACGAAACAATGTTCGAAGTTCGGCGTTGCTTTATTAGAAGCCCAAATAGAAGGTGGTGTTAGCCGGTCTTAAGCAGCCCCGCATATGTATAAGGGTCGAAGGTGCTCCCTGGCCCTTGGACGATCCAATTAAGGGCACGCGTGCTTACTTTCGTCGCAGCTCGATGCTGCTGCATCGGCGGCAAATTAATTCATACTCGCCGTTATTACATATTCATCGTACACGCCCGGGGACAGCCGCGGATTGCGAGCAACGCGATAATTAATCTCGATGGGGGAGAAAGCACGCGGAGGACGCTCCCCGATAACGTGCTTAATGATGGTTTAATGAAACTCGATATGATTCGCGTCGTCTGAACGGGCTGCGCCACCTCTGCGCGCTCGAATAATACCTGTTACACTATAAATAACGCGAACGATTCCGCGAAATGTCCAGATAACGAACCAACGGCTCGCAATATGCGGTTTTAATCGAGCCGTCCAGTGAATCAGTTATTTGATTTAATTGAATTTAATATATATATACTATATATATACGAGATAAAGTCCCATTAGTGTACAAGAGAAAGCACAGAAAAAGACAAAAAAGAATTAGCAATACAAAGCGCAAAACAAAAGGGCCTTGTTAAAAGAATAGGTTGATCCCGTGGAAAAATCAAGAGAATCGCCAACGGCGTTTGCAGCATTGCAAATGCGATTAATCGGATCAGAGAAACCAAAATTCGACCTGTGTAGCGATGGATAAAAGGATTGCCCCAACCGCAGAGATTTCGTAGTGGCAGAAAAATTAATTAACTGTGGGAGTTGGGGACATTTCGTCATTCCATTAATCAACTTGAAAACGAAAAGGAAGTCAATGTGTACCTTCCTACTTTCAAGTGATTTCAAGTTAAGCAATTTCATGAGGGGCGTGTACTCGTGATCGTTATACGCTATCTTATGTCCGGACTTATACACGACTCGCCCGAACTTGTATATTCGACCGGATTCGACGTCACCGGTCGCCGCCAATTTGGCGAGTAGCTGCGAACGCGGGCGATGTTGAAAATGTTGGGAGCTCGGCGGAATCACGGGGAACAGAGATTTCGCGACCGCGACGAGAGTCCCCTGTATCGTTAAGGATTCAAAGGAATCGTCGACGCTAAAGGGGAGCACGTCGACGAAATCCCAGCCGTTTTCTTGTAAGCACGGTTGCAGCGTTCACTGCTGCTCAACTGCCGGGCTCTAAACGACGGCCATTGCAATGTCTGCATAACAGGCTCGCAACTACGCGCGGGATCAGGCTTTTAGCTAGCCGACCGAGTTGCCCGTGGGTTTCTCGTTAGAATTTACTCGTTGATATTACGCTAATAAATAATGGCCGCGGAGCTCGCGCCAGCGCGTTTCAACGCGATAAACACGGCGTGTAATAAAAGTAGAGTGGTGAAGTGAAGGTGTTAATCTGAGGAGCATAGGTACTTGTTCTAATAAGATTCTTTGATGTACCCCAAAGTTGCAATAACAGGTTACACGCTTGGAGGGTGGATTCATAAAATACTTAAGTAGTTAGTATTTTAGTATTTTGTAAGTTATTATTAATGTATTTTATTTAGTATATATTTCGTTATTTATTATTTATTTGTAGTACTTATTACTCGTATGTATTATTTATTTGTAGTATTTATTACTCGTATTTATTATTTATTTGTAGTATTTATTACTAGTATTTATTATTAGTTATTTATTATTATTAAGCTAGAGTGTAGTATACACTCGCTATATCTCGCAAAGTAAGCACTAAAATTTATCGGTTATGCACTGAATTAATAACTAAACATATGTAGGAAGAAATACTGTCATTGCACCGTCTTCAATAATAACAGAAAGGGGAGTATTTTAGAGAATCTTAATAGTGTAAAAATTTATTGGACCGCAACAATTTTACATCACATTCGGAGAAGGTAAATCTAATAACTCTGCGAATACAAGAATATCTACTAGAAATAGGTAATTAATGATATACTTAAGGAATGAAATCGATTCAAATATTTTTCGTAATGAAAATAGTGTTCTTCTTTTAACAGTTTGCGTGTTCTCAATATCGCCTACCGGAGAACAATGGTTTCGATGTAATGTTTGTTACAGGTGGGGTCACGAAATTTGCGGAGCAATCGAAATAAACTTTATTTGTCCAATATGTACATCCAAATGTAAAAGATAAAATATTTTAAAAATCCTATTTCAATATTTTTATGATAAAAATAAAATCAGAGTTTGATAAAAACATTTATAGAGCAAGAAATAATAAAAGCACATGTGAAAATGACTTTAAAAACTCATATATACATGAATTAATCAATATTTCTTGAGCAGGCGATATTAGGTACACTTTTTTCAGGACCGGATTTTTGCTTACCTCACGTTTTTTAATTCCTAATTTAAAATTTGTACGTTCCAACGATTATAACTTATGCTACATGAAAGATGAATAATCTCTCTTTACTTTGAAACGAATTGCATGCAAAAATATCAATTATTATATATAATATTCAATTGACAGCGATTTAACTTTTGCTAGGCGATATTAGTTACAGTCACCCTACTTTTACTTTTATTTCTCCTACTATTTTTCCTTTCTCTTTTCTGAATTCTTTTAGAACGAACACACACCACATCTGTATATCCAATTTTACGTATGCACACATATATCTTATTCTATGTTCTACTTCTCTTGTTTCCATGCCACGAAACGACACTGTATATTTCTCTTTTATTTTTCTCTTCCATTATACCTACAAGTTAATTTTATTCTAGAGTACCTCTTAACTTACTCCTCTACAATTCTACAGGTTCCGTTGTAACTGAACTGTACATCCCGTTAAATCAATAAATAAATAAAACAGACTCTGACCAGAAGTCCTTCAATTTCTGGGTCAAACGTTCGCCACACCCCTTTCCCAACCCCGCAGCTTCACCGGCAAGGAAAGTTTCCCGGAAACCAGGCCCCGATCGTCAATAGTGGGAGGAGGTCGGGAGCAGAATAGCCCTGAATTACAGGGGGAAGCGTAGAATTTTAATGCTCGACCTTTGCCCCAAGTTTACGCAATTAGGACGCCTAATCACGAATTCGAATGTTCCTCGCGAGCGCGCGAGCTCACGATCGGAGATACGACGAGGGGGCGAGCCGGGGTCCAATTGCTGCTCGTTACTTTGGAAAATGGCGAGCCAGAGGCACCGAGCATTACCCTGAAACCGTACTCCACGGCCAGCTTGCCAGCCATTTTCCTTCTTCCCGCGGATAGCTGGGAATTAAAATGGCCCTCCGCTTTCAGTTACGCCTAAAAGCCTCGCGAACCTCTTCGTTAATAAGCGACAGACACCCGACACCTTCCCTCCATTTCGAGGACCACTCCTTCCCCTGGCATACGATTTCCTCCGCGTTCGGCAGGGATGCCGTTGCAAGGGCTCCGGTTTCAATGCACACAACCGTTGGGCAGTAGAAAAGGCGAAGTTTAACTGCGGCATTGAGAGCAAAAACGGACTAACACGCATTGAAAAAGAATTCATTTTTCCTATTTTATATGATTAGTACAGCTATTGTTGGAATACATTATTGCTACTAACTGAATTTCGCAAAAAGTATGGGTTAGTCAGTTTTTAGTCCTCTGCATGGAGGAGCACGCGAGCATGCAAGCATCCAAACGCGTTTCCTGCGAATTTGCCATTTGAAAGGTGCAAAATCGCAGTTCCATTCAGCTGACAGCCGCCACCTCCACCTCGCGAATCGCTGGCGAGTTTCCCGAAAGGGGGGAAAAAAAAGCACAGTCCACGCGCGGCACGCGAACGATTCCGAGTTTAATGGGCGATATCGAGCGCGGCGAGGCTAATTGTAAACCGTTTGATCGAGAAATATCAGCAGAGAGAGAGAGTGGCTGGCGCTCGGCGCGAAAAACCAGATTACGGAGGCGTTATCGGGCCGCGTTGGTATTTCATTTTCGAATCACCGCGTTCCACGGTGCTCGCGTTGATACGCTTCCCGCTACGTTGTTCCTGTCAACTTCGAGAGCTGCAAAAATCAGGAGGCGGGTTCGCGTCGATTTCCAGCTGGTTTGTATAATGCCGGACTTCTGTTAACATTTTATGCGAAAGGTGAAAGCGGGACAAATTCGACGGATTTGCAAGTGGATTGCGCTTAAAGGCGAGCGGAAGCGAAAAAGGGTCCGCAAAGATGGGATCGTGATACTTTGGAGCCGTGGTCGCGGCACACTCGCCTCAGCTTTTGTTTCGAGCCTCGAGTACGGTCTGTGTTCGCGTTCCTCTGTTTTGACTGTGTTTCGTTCGCGGTCCACGGAAAACGGAGGCAAGTTGAGCAAACAGAGGAAGCAGCTGGATTCCCCGAGGCCACCACGGGCAATTTTTAGCGGGAGCGTGACTACGAAATACAGGGAGCGTGTGCGGTATCGTATCGCTGCGATGTGTCCTTTGGGACCTGCTTATGGGAGAGCGAGCATGTACCGCGGGTACGTTTCAACGCGGGGTGGCTCGATGCTCCGAGGGGAATCGCCAGGGGGCGGTTCCAAACAATAATTCGAAAGTGAGGAATAAAGTTATCGAGATGTGGGAGCGAGGAAAGTTTGGGCGTTGGAGAAATCAACGTGGAAAGAGTGAGTCGAGAAATCTCGGTCGGTTTTGGTCCCACGATTTTGGAACTGAATTTTGTGCCTGAGAAGGGAAAATTTTTTATTTAAATAAAATTTCGAATAACGAATAAAAGAATAGCGTTATTAAAAGTGCGCCGTTCTTCCACGCCTGTCATAAATATCTAACATTCTTCCACAAAGAACTACGAAGACTCATCGAATCGACATTGAAAATTCGGCAGATACAAGACCGTATCCGCATTTGTTTCCCTTTACGAGTAAGGCTGGGACTATTCGAATAATTTAATATTCGAATATTTTACAAGTATTCGAATGTGACGAATAAACTTCGAATATTTGAGTATTCGAATGTTATTATTTGAATAGTATGGTGTGAAGCGGGTGAAAATTAGCTTACAAGATTTCACCCTGACAAATGAACCTAAAGAACTTAATTTATAATTCACACCATACTATTCGAATACTTGGATATTCGAATTATATTCGCCAAATAATTGAGCAACTGAAGTATTCGAATATTCGAATACCGAAAAATTCGACAAATAGTCCCAGCCCTGTTTACGAGCAGCATTAATGTCAGACTACTGTGAAGCAATTCCAGTTTCTTTGAACCCTCCAGCTCAGCGATATTAGACCGACTTCAATCGAGCCAGAAACGCAAGCCTGGCATAGCTGACGCAACCGAAAGTAGTATCTATCTTAATTAAATACAGGCAACTTCCACGAAACGTTTTGACACAGTTACCAGTGATTCTGAAAAGTAGAGAGGCCTTGACACGTGTCACTCCAAAATTGACACTCCAAAATTGACACCGAATGGGTTCGGCTTGAAGGGCTATGCAAGGAATAATTCTAGACCTAATTTCCCTCTTCGTGGAGCATCGAGTTTCCCTCAACTTCTTCCATTTCCTTAAAACTGTTAAAGTACATCCGTATTTCCTCTGGCGCCATTCTTTTCCATTGGGAACGTCACGCAAGATTTCCGCGCGAATTTTCGCAGCTGCGACTGAAATTCGAGCCCGCCGTTCACGTAGCTCGCCTGTCTGGTTGTTAATGGAGAGCACAGCTGCTGCGTACGGTAAATTGACGAGATTTGTCCGCTGCTAAGTACGTACGATCGTTGGTCTGCTTAATTGAAAGCAATTATTTTGGACGTACGCTGTGAAATGGACCGTTGAGCCGGGAGTTCGTATCCTACAATCTTCGATTAATCGCTGAACAACCCACTTACGTTCATCCCTAACTCAGTGTCCTCGAAATCCTAAATCCTGATCATACAGTACCAATACCAACCAACGCCTCTGGTTATCCATGCACCTTCTCCTCCAGGTTCATGTGAAGGATAAATAAGGGGAAAAACAGGGAATATCCATTTTTCGTGATTTTGCGATTTATAGCATATTTTGATGGAAGCACAAAGCGTTATAAGGTCCAAATACCCCCGTAAGATAACGTTAAAGATTTGGTACACTGGTTAGAAACAGAAAATGTCCACTGTTGTGAAGGTAAAATAAGAAATTATATAAGAAAATTAAATTCATTGAACCTTGTTAAAAGTATTAAAATTTAATTTTCTCGATAAAGCTGTTTTGTGACTGTGACGTCCAAGCCCCACCATGGGTCGCGCCGGTCAGTTTCCCCCGGCGCCGCTAGAGGTCTACTCTTCTCGCAAGTCCTATCGTCCACTCTCGATCGTATATATACAAGTTCCAAGTTTATTTCCTCTTAGTCCACCTGTGTCTAGGGCAGGGGCCGTCAGCTATAGCCCTACTGATGAAGTAGTCTTGGCTGACGGTCCCAAAACGTTAACGCACATCTTCTCTTTTCCTCCTTCTTCTTTAAAATTGCCAATCGTACTTCAAAAAGCGTGACCGGCCTTAGGGATTACGGTTACGCCGGAGTCGACGGGGCAAGATATCCCTCTTTACATTCTGGAATCAAATCCACCAATCACCATCTCGGTTTCGGACGTAACAGTGACATTCCCTATTTTTCCCCTTACCCTTCATATGCAATGAATCCTGCCCCGATCTCTCACGCGTCACCCCTGCCCCTAAGTTCCGCCCGAGGCAAGCCAAGGTCCCGAACTTCCCTCAAAACTATCCGCCACAAAACAGCCTCTCCAGCTCGGCTCCGTTCCCCGTCGAGGAACAAGGAAGTGCCCTGGAAAATTCCTCGAAGCAAGTATAGAATCAAATTTTCCAGGACGGAAGCGAGAAAATCCCCCAAGGGGGAGGCAAGTGGCCGCAAAGAAGAATAAAGGAGGAGCTTCTTGGAAACGTAATTGTACACGGGAAAGGTCCAATTTACTGGACAATCCCGCTGTTACGTGCGATAAAAATTGAGGCCAGCCGGGGAACGCGATCACGGACGTCGGGATCCACCCCCCACCAGAGAGCCGAGGGGTGAGGGCTTAAACGTTTGTTTCCGATTAAGGAGCATGGCTGGCTGCCAGACACCCACGAACAGCTCCTCGAACACGATCGGATCTCGACAGTTTCCTTCCTCTCCAGCCTCCTTCGTTGGCCCCTGGATCCCCTCTGGCTGACTTCGCGAGAAATGACAGAGGGGGCAGGTCGGGCGCCCGAGCTCGTAAAAAAAGGAACTCTCTGCCTCGTCCAGCTGTTCCAACGGCATCGAGGATCTGTGCCCAGCTTTTTTACCATCGGCAATGAAAGCTTTGATAGCGTATGTCCGTCGAATTACCTCTTGAGAGACTTCGAGGAATCTGGATTTTAATTTTCTCCCTGCTTTACGAGGGCCATTAAAGCGCCTTTTCCTGGCGAAGGGCCGGAGGAGCAGGCTATGTGCTTTGAGGAAACGATCGCAACATTTGCAGAGGCGCTGTGCTACTCCAGGTGCGTGTAATGTGTGGGCAGGGAGGCACATACGCTATCAGACTTCCAAAGAGGGTGGAAGAATATGCCACGGATCGGTGGAGAAAGTTTGACGGGCAGGGTGGGAAGGGCAACGAAGCTATCCAAGTTTTCTCACCAGTCGCGACGTATCCAAGGATCACGCAGTAGTTCCAGTCGCTGACAAGTCAGACAGCGGGGACCGAGGGAAACATATCTCCGCGCGTACGTTCCGGGGGAAGTTATCCTGTTAGCCCAAACACTTCCCCACGGCAGCGAACTCTATATCCGCGGAAATGAGGGGCGACGCGAGGGTGGTTATTGTTTCGACCCAACGTGACGTCGGGGCGATCCGTTCCCGACGGGCATTGGCAAGAAATATCGTCCATGGAAGGAACACAAGATCGTTCCTCCGCTCGAGGGCTTTCGCAAATAATTCCGACTCGTCGGAAGAGTGATTTTCATAGGATAAGAAAATGGTATAGAAATCCCATTCAGCATCCTTCCCGGCTGCGCTTAATCCCTCAATTAATTCAAACCGAATACCGAAGCTCCGTAGCTCCTAATTACCGTCCCTCGGCTTCTCTTTCCGCGGTCATTCGCTTCCACAGTGGAACAGGTAATGCTTTGCTTGTCCCGGAAGAAGTGACGCGTGAAATAGTCGTGCAACGCTGACACCACGTTCCCTGGTTCACGCGAAACCGCCGGAGAACGTATTAATTATGCCCTCGATACGGGGCATTCAACGGACGCGTTTCATTACGCGTTCCTTAATTACATTGGATTCGAGCTGGAGCGTGTGCGGCTTTCCACGATGGATTCGCATTAAATTTGCCTCGAGTGCGTCTAATCACGCGATCCGTCTGCGCGGAAGCCGCACCGAGCCGAAGGCGAGCGAATTTGAGAAACGACTGTAGCGGTACCTCCGACTCCGCCGCCACAGGGCATCTCGACCGTTCCGCTCTCTCTCGCAAGTTCTTCCTCATCTACTCCTTTGTGGGTATACCTGTTTCGTCATATCTCTTAACATCCCAACGTCTAAGTCAGGGCCTGCTAGGTAAGCACTGCCAATGAGTCTCCATCAGCGTTGCCATGTTCGAGGGAAAATGGGGAAAGTAGAGTATACCTACAGTAGTGAACGAGTGAAGTTATGACACATACTGTATGCAAATGGAGGTGGAGAAATTGAGAGATTGAGAAGCGGAGAGATTGAGAGTTTGAGAAGTGGAGAGATATAGATATTGAGAGATTGAGAGGTGGAGAGATTGAGAGATAGAGAGATTGAGAGATTGAGAGTGAGAAACAGTAGACGCTTCACTCAAGTCACGTGATGCTAGTGACTAGGGTTTATACAAAAACCGACTTTTGAAAAAACGGTTTCGAATTCCGCTATTCCCCCCAAAAACGGTTAAACTGGTTTTCGAAATTTTCACAAAAACTATATTGTAACAATAAATAAATACAAATAAATATTTGGACTTATATTTGTACAATAATATTTGTACTTATTTATTTGTACAATGTATTTTTAAATAAGTACAAATAAATATTTGTACAAATCCGTACAATTTTTTAGTTCATTTAATATTGATGGACCTATAAAAATATAACACAATAAAATAGACTGCATACAAAAACAAATGAAAAAAAAACTAAAATAACTAAAATCCGCACATAATATAAATCTTTTACAGTGGTACCAAATTATAAATCTTTATTCCATGGAGTATTTTTCTTCAGAAAATATGAACTCATGAAGATTAGTTTTACAGTAATGAGTAAACTGTTGCCTACTACAAGATGCTTGTGTCCAAGGCGATTTCAAGTCAAAAGCTTCACGTTTTCAAGTAAATAATTAATTTATTTCTGCACATTAATTCTAGTATATAAAACCGATTTTTTAAATTTAAAAACCAGTTTTCGAATTTCACAAATTTATAAATAAAAACCGTGTTTTAAACCTCGTTTTTAAAAAAATTGAACAAAAATTAAAACCGACTTCCAAAAAATAAAATTACACTAAAAAGTAAAAAATAATTCTCTTCCTTATTTAATCTACGACTCTCATATTTTTTAAGTCGATGCCAGTTTTTCACAGTGCAAATGACGAGGCACCGACTTAAAAAATATAAGAGTCGTAGATTAAATAAGGGAAAAAATTATTTTTTACTTTTAAGTGCAATTTTATTTTTTTGAAGTCGGTTTTAATTTTTTTAAATTTGTTTATTTTCAACTTTTTAGTTTTATATATATTGACACAACATGCTGAGGAGATATACACGTACATACATAAAACAATAATAATTAGATGACAATAGTCTTCATTATTAACCAGAACTGGCAAAATATTGGTCCAATGTTGATGCAGTGTAGGATGGGACCACCGAGGCATCGCCCTCTTTCGAATAAAAAAAAGGTCATCAAAATCGATCCATATGCCGAGGAGTTTTGCGGGAACAAACATAAAAAAAAAAAAATACAAACGCGTCGAATCTATAACCTCCTCCTTTTTGAAGTCGTTTAAAACCCGACAAACCCTACTAGTGAGGTAGGTGTGGAGTGGTAGTGGGGGTTAATATGACGTCATAGTATGTATTTCCCCCGGAGGTATATTCTCCTGGCAACGCTGGTCCCAATTAGCAGGCCCGGGACAAAACGCAACTTCCTTTTCCTCCGATCCTACCCTTCACTCATTCACAATCCCCGGCGAAAAACCACGGTTCTCCGCCCCAGAAAATCACCCTCGGAATTTTCCTCAAGCCCCGACGCCCCTCCCGGTTACGGCAAGGTTGTAAAGCCCTCCAACTCGCCCTGCGACGCCCTACGAAATCCCTCGAAACGATGGAGCTTCGCGGAGAACCTCCCCGCGATTAGAAGTCAGGCTACTCTGCCCCTTCGATCCCCTCCGATGCACGCGTCCCTCGCACGTGCCCCAGCAAACTTTCGCGCTGCAGACAACCTGGAGAATATTTCCCATGGAAACCCGGTTACGCCGCTAACGAAGGCGAACTTCTCGCCTGCCAGAGATTCAGGCGACTGTCTCAAAGGGGGCGCGGCACGAGTCGGCTGACAAAGGGGAAAAAGTGAGCTCGTAAATTCGATTGGAGGCTCGTCGTCCAGGACGTGACTCAGATTACACGGGCAGATTCGATTGATATAGAGGAAGAGAAAAAGAAGGTGGATGAGGGCGAGTTAGGGAGGAGGAGGGTGGAATGAGGATGTTCCAGAGGAAGTTTGCCGGCGAGCGGCTCGAGGCCTCGATAAAGGGAACGGGCGGCAAGAAACCGGGGAAGATTCGCTATAAAGGAATTCAATCGAGCGGTCAGGATTACCGGGCCGCCGTAGCAAGGCTTTGCCCAATAAGCTGACGCCTAAAATTAGTTTCGATCTTCCCTTGGGGGCTGGCAGGAGCTGGCCCCGTTCCTTCCTATTTTCTCCTGGCTGTATGCTTCCTGCATGCAATAGTCCTTGCCCGAGTTCCTTGCATAAGCCCGCTTTACTTCTGCATCGTCGATCTTTTTTCCAACGTGCTCGCTCATTCCCCAGCTGGCTACCGCTGGGCTTTCTCTCCCCCCCCCCCCCCCCCCGCTGTTCCACGGAGAGAGTGCGCCAGGCAACGAGAATATTTTCGGGCCATCGTCTTGGAGAGTCCTCGTCGTATTTCGTCGTGCAGCTTGGAGACTGAGCTTGGGTGGCTCCTCGAGACGAGAGAAGCGGCAGTCGTTCAAGTGCGCGGCGAATTTCCTGAAGCGGCCGCTCTTAGGACCTGCTAGTCGACTGTATTATGGCCCGGATGGGAAGGGACTAGTGCGGTGCAGGTTCCACTGCGCGGGATGCGGAAACGGTGGTCGCCCGATTCATAGCGAGGTAGCTATTATTACGGTGTCCTCTTAGAGATCCCAGCTCGCGGGCGATTAGGGCAGAGGGTGAAGGATAGGGAGGAAGTAGGTCAGAGACTCGTGGAGGTACCTAAGTCACAGATGACTAGATTAGAGATCCCCCGAGCGAGAGGTGCCCGGGTCAGGGATCCCGGTAGTCTGCAGTAATAGATAAAATCTAGATATCTACAGGAATTCAGGGGACAAAGGAATTCGGGCGTTTCCGACGGGGCCATAAAGTCCAGGGACGCGGAGTGGGGGGGGGGGGGGGGGGCATCCGGGCGCGCGCTATTTCTCCGGTAAAAATTCTGCCACTCAAGGAGCTTAATATTCTATGGAGGATATTAGCTTTCGTGGAACGCTGGCGTGTCGTACAATCGCGGGAAATTCTTAAGGAAAATTGCCGAGCCGCTGGGACAGCGGCTGAATGCAGCGAAATTTACGGGCGCCGAGGTCCGTGCAACTTTTTCTACCCTCCAAAGACGCTCCCGCTCGCATTGAGTCACGTACCGCGGTATATATATATCCTGTCTGGATGCACATACGCCTCGGCTTCAATTACACGGGAGTTTCAATGCGGTCCAGCTCGAGCCCGGATGAAAATAAAAGCACCGCGGCCCGGCGTGGAATTAGGGCCGGTAACTTTTGATGAAAGAGCTCCGCGTTATTGATCGAAATCGGATTGCATCGACGCCCGGCTGCCACGACGAGAATACCAGATAACACTAGTCGCTTCTCCGGCCAGGGCTATTTTCGCTCGCGAAAGGGGACAGTGGCGTTTTTAGGCGGACGGGAATCGAAGTTGTCCCGTCGGCCGGGGCAGAATTAATTCGTTGGAACGGCGGGGCACGTCCGCCGTCGAAAGCAGGTCGAGCACAAGGCGTCGCGGACTTTTCTACTGCCGCGGGAGAAGGCTTAAACGCGGGGCTAAAGAAAATTCAACGCGGCGGCACCCTCGGAAGGTATTCCATTTCCATATATCTTCTATATTTTCCCGAGCAGCGAAACCTCCTACGTACAGCCCGCGCCCATTGTGACTCTAACAATGGAACTTTATACCGGTACATAAAGCTGCGTGCGCCGGCTGACAGCTGTCACCATGCACAGACTTTCCAATAATGGGACGAGAATACCGGCACAGTATCCTTACGCTTCAACAGCGGAGGCTGGGGGGGATGGGGGGGGGGGGGGACGGGGGGACACACGTCCGCGTGGAAAAATTCGATTAGGTCGGGCTCCACGTTCGATTACCGCGACAGGTCGCCCTAGAAACGCCGCCGCGCTCCGAGCAGACGAGTCGTTGGAGCTGACAGCCGATCTCCCAGAATTTCGTGCAGTTCACGAGAGGAGCACCGCGGGACGCTCGCTTTTTAATGAGCCTCCGCGAATTTATAGAACTGGAGCCGAATCTGGTGGTTCACCTATTTTGGGAGCAGATGGCTAATAGTTTACTAGGCTCGGCGAGTTCTGTAGCGCGGGCTGGCAAATGCTCGTTAATCCCTCAGCGTGGGATGACGAGCAAGACTCGCGATACGAAGGCCGTCTGGAGCCGCGGTATAACGAGCGGAGGTTGTCGAGGCTCTTGAAGCGAAGGCGCAGCAGGGTCCAAGGTCTACGTTGGCCATCCGAAATAGAGGTGTGCTGAGCACTTCTCGTGTACTTTAGGGAGCTCCGTGGCAGTAGCAGTTGTCGAATTAAAGTCTGCAGACTTTTGACGCGGAACTGCGTCTTTCCACGCGGCAGATATGCAACGGGTGAGTTTGAGAATCGGGTGTCACGAAAAAGTGCAACCCCCTTTCGCCGCTACTGATCGCAGGCGAAAAGAGATGGAGAGGTGATTTATGTAGCGTTAGATAGAGGAACGAACTCTGCAACTAAAATTATGTGAACTGTTATAAGTTGAATCTGAGCGACCTGCAACGGCGCGAAAATTAAAGAGATTTGATTGTTGTTCTACGTGAAATAGAACAGCATAGTACATTTATTATTATTATTATTTATTTATATGAACGGGAAACCCCCATTGAAATATAAAATAGGAGTTACAATAACTTGAGTCAGACAGTTTTTAATGTTATATGCTACGGAAGACGGGTCCATAATTGTGTGCGCAGTGAGTCTAGTGAACAGGTAAATAGGTCAAAGTTTTCTAAGAATTCATTTGCACTTCACATGACTCTATTCAATGGGTCCACTGCCCAATAATTATACAGGTTTCTAGTCGGAGCATTGTACCGATTTAGCCCCACTAATTCCAGGCAATCAATTAAGTTATTGACGATCTTATATAAAAAAGATAAATCAGCAGCCGCCCTGCGGTTCGATAAGGAGGAAAGTCCTAACGAGCTCTGTATAGGATCATACTCATGATCGTCAAGCCTCGTCGGATTCCCCAAAACACGAGCCGCAAACCGCAGGAACCTGTGCTGAACCCTTTCAAGTAATTGATTATATTTCAAGTGCCTCGGATTCCAGACGTTTATGCTTAAGACTTTTTTCCAGGAGGGGCTACTTTGGGGTGACGGTAAAAAAATGTTGTAATGAAAAAACAACACTGGCGGTGACATCGACGAATAGGATCATGAAACACGCCGGTGCGAGTGGAGTAGCCTTCTTCCTTTCTTGAACCCATTTGGTGGTGCCAATTTAATTAAAAATTTAAAATCGAAATTTAAAAATATTCACATTGTTAGCTTAAATTTAATAAGGATCAGTATTTAAAAATAAGCGATTTTCTGCTCCCTCCCCTCTCGGTCGCCCTTGGTAACCTGAGCTACGCGCATGCGTGCTGAATTACCCACTCTAGTCGCAGCAGTGTTTAACCCTTCTTGAGAGAAGGGTTCAGCGTTTCGACCAATGCAACTGGTACCGCAACTAGGTGCTGCACTAGAAAAGAATGCCTTCACGCTGCGGGATTAAAAAGTGGGTAGCTCGCCTTGTGGGAGCGTTGCAGAGACAACAGTCGTTTATCCGCAAGTTTTCAATGTGATTTTCACGCCGTCGAAGTGGAGGATTCGGCGAAGGCAGGGTGGAGGAGAGTATCGTGCCCGATCCTCGTTATTTAGAGCCACTCGAGGAACAACGAAGCCCGCTGGCAGCCAGGAAACACCTCGAAGAAACATTGATAAACGAGCACGCTCGGAGAGCACGTCGGCATTTTATGAGCGCGGCTTTACGACGTGGAACATTGTAAATGTTACAGAAGGGACCACTGCTCGAGCACCGCTACCAGCCCGTGGGATTCATAATTTTCGGTAAAAAGAGTCGAGGAGGACGCGGCTCGAGCGTTCGACGCGCCGTGAGGAAGCCCGCCACTATCCGTGGATGGGAGACTCAGTCATGCAACAGAGGTTCGTTGTCCCCGACTAGCGTTACCCCAAAGAGGGTTGAAGAAACAACTGTTTCCACCTCGACTAATATTACTATAGAAGTGAGAAGTTACCGAGACTCTTCGGTTGATAAAGTATGCTTGGAACAGAGTGATTCGGACCGAGAAAGGATGTTTGTGTCAGAGTATCGAATGTGTCGGTGGTGTGAGATTCGAATGGTTTCTCTGAATGCAGTGTTGTGAGCAGGGGTTGAAACGCTTCCGAAAATAACTGTTTCACATTGGTGTATATCGGTTCCGAATGAAACAGTTATGAAGAATTGATATTCTGAACAACTGCTATAAGGAATCGAAATGTCTGACTATGTCGATTTCGGTGCCGGTTCTACTGATGTAAGACCTTTGAATTACCTCGCTGCGGACACTTTTATAATCAATCTTTAGTAAAAAAATAACATCTTTTTTCAAATGTTCATAATTTTCATAAAAAACCATACTTCAAAAATTCTCTACATATTTCTTTAGTGAATATGTAGAAAATGAAAATGTTGGTTCTTTGCTCTAGGCCCAACTGCTTTGCAGTTATCTTGCGCAGCAATTTGACGCGCCCGAAAAAGAAACTTACGCGGCCCGGTCCCAGCGACGCCATTTTCTTCGAAGGAAAGAAACAATTTTGTTTCGTGTACATCAATAGTTGTACAATAAATGCTTCGTTATAGATTTTTCATTTTCTTTATCATTTTCTCAGAAAAAAATCTTAAAGATAGCTGCTTTATTAGGCTCCAAAGTGGTGCAAACCTTTAAGATTAAGTACCTACATCTGGATCTACCAGATGCGACATTTCGCATCTTCCTCTCCCAAGTGTAAAAGCATGTATAATATTTTAAATAAATTTTGCTACTCACAGGTGTTTTTCTACATCGTAACACTGCCTCGTGTTTCGATCGAAATTGCCCGCACTCGATCTGGTTCGGCAGTGTAATCTAACTCGCCGCGCCCTTTGATAGCCGCGCGATGGACGTAATCGATATCGTGCGGGTAACGAGGCCATGGCGCCCTAAAGTGTATCGATGTGTTCTGAAAATATCGCTACCACCCCCGCTCGGCACGAGCCGTTTCCGAACAACCGGTTATTACCTGCAAACTTGGCCCCCAGAGGGTATGGAAAGTCTGACTATATAAGTTTCTGCAACTGCTCTAGCTGCGAAAGCAGATTCTCATATTCCTTCGAACCGCCTTCATTTCGACTCGAGGCAAGTTTCGAGGGCCCTACGCAACGACGGTCTTTCGGCATCGATGCCCACTTTAGCGTGCCTTCTTCTTTTGCGGGGCATACTTTTGAGAAAGAAGGGGCAAAGTTAGAAGTGGGGGAGGAAAGAAGTGAGCTATTTAGTGGACTCGTCAGAAAGGCTTTATCTAGCAGACTCTGCTTCAGACGCGAGGATCTTAGGAGGTAGGATGAAGCGGGTATATGTATATATATAGGAATCAGTGATTGAGGGAGAACTTGCAAGAGAGCGCAATCAGTTTTCATTTTTGTTAAGTTGTTACTAAATGAAATTCAATATTCTTTGGTTGATTAAACAAACAAGTTATTTATTGCTGCATGTAGTGTTGTGAGCGGATGCGTCGCCTGTTTTTTCGAGGGCGTAAATCTCCGACGACGCGAACGTCACTCTCTCTCTGCGGTGTCTAACGATCACAAGAGTTCACCGGAGAGGGTATGATTAAGGGGATATACCCACCTGCAAAATCAGGAAAAATGGATCTTGGGGTTTTGACATTTTCTTAAAGTACAACATCTCAAAAGTATTGTGTGAAAGTTTCAATTTGATCCGACAAAAATTGACGGAGCTGTGCGAGTTTTAGTATAGGTATGTCCTGGAGGATGTAAACCTAACTTGAAACTTTAAACGTGTTTTTCTCGAAACTACATTTTCAGAATCGGTAACCAAAATATCTCGAGAACCGCTGCATCGAATGATTTCAGCTTTTGTAGGCTTATTCTATATACAAAACTCTTGTCCTTAATCGTGGCTTTTTCATTTCGGTCGCGTAGTTTTTATTTTACAGATGAAAAATGAGCGATTTTTATTGCGAAACTCGATATTTTAATTTGAACAGCCGCCATTTTGTAGCAAATTCATTTTTCGGGATAATGAACGATTAAGCACAAGATAATTTAATATACTAACTAAATTCTTTTGAATTTTTTATTTCAGATAAATCAGGTAAAAATTAGAGTGGTCACCGTAAACTACGGAAAAAAATCGCTGCCGGGAGATCACTGATATTTCTTTTATTTATTTATATTTTTCATTTAAATAATTTTTCCCCCAAAAATTACTGAATAAACATGTTTCTTTCAGGTCTCACAGGTGGGCACAACCCCTTATAGCAGCGCTGTCCAGCGTAAGAGCCCGTCACGCGTCTGCGTAATTGTAACAAAGGTTCAGATTAGTTTAAGATGAAGCTAGATGGCTAAGTGTCCAAGATTTTGTCACGTACTTACACTCAATGAGTTCATCACATATGTAAGTAGTAAGTCACGCAAATTATTTCCTGATTGAGGAAAACACTTTCGAGAAAAAACTGTGAAAACTTTTTTGTTACAATCTGCCCCGGTTTCCCCCCACCTACTATCCGTATCAGACATTGCTTGCTACTGGGAAGAAGCAAGCGACTCCCGCCGGGGACTTCACGCGAAGAGACGTGATTAACATATAGTTGTAAAAGCGCGAAATTCAAACACTTTAACAATTTTATAATAGGTATATACATAGACACGAACTCTGTAACTACTGCAGCGATCGTCGGCTTAATTCAATTACCATTTCCCGCCCCGAAGAGACCTGTTGCGAGATTACTATCCGCCACAAAATTCTCAAAATTTCGCCCAGAAATCGGCACTGTCCCGTGAATAACGGTTCCCCGACTCGACCGTGCCCGCATCGAATCCCAAAGGCACCCCCGACCCAGATTCGCTCGCGGAATCCATTTTTTTTTCACGCTCCATGCAAAGCAAATTCCCCCGCAATGTTTCTCGTTATCAACGCTCGTTTCCACCAGCTTCCCCCGAGTTTCCGGTTCAATGAAAGTCCCGCGCGCTGCCGTATTTTTCCGCCCGCTCGAAAATCCACAGCCTCCATTAACGGTCACGCTGAGAAACAGCGAGGCGAGTTCATTGTCCCGCCGTTAAAGGGACAGGGTATGCACGGCCGTGGAACGTGACGGTGTATCAAACTCGTTGCTTTTATAATGCTGGGCAAGCGCGCGACCGGCCACGGTATTATTCGGCCGCGATACGATCAGCCTGAATTCCGATAGGGTGGAAAGCTGCAATGGCATACGGTAATGTGTAACGGTAATACGATATTTCTCTCCCGCGGGACGTTATCGAAACGACGGGGGAGCGTTCTCGCTCCGCTGGACGCGGCGCCATGCTCCTTTATTATCAGCTGATTCATTGCCACGAAATACCGATAATAAAGTGCAACGACGCCACCGCTGATATAGGTACGTGGAATAGTTGAAGAAGCTTGGGTAGGCGGGGATGGAAAGTTGCGGCGGGTCCAGAGGCGTAAATTCTTGATTTCAATTTGGCCAGATGGCGAGCAGGGATAGTGTGCAAGATCGTTCCCGTAGATGAGGGGGATTTTCGATCACGCCCCGGTGAGAATATTTTTGAGACCTTGAGAATTGGGTCGGCATCGTTTGTCAATTGGTAGTCCTTTAGAAGTGGAAGAACTGAAGGGGGTGATTCGGGTATGTTCGGGAATTTATTTAACAACAGCTATAAGTTTATACTATCTGGCGTTTTGCCTGCATATCAAGCTATGTTTGAAGTAATACTCTGAATTTTTTCGAGCTTTTTTATCGCATATAGACATAGAAATTTTTTTTCGACGGGCTCTGGTGTGGGAACTGTTTCTAGTCATCAAAAATGGAAAAAAGTAAGGTTTGTTTTCTCTATTATGTTTGTCGCTATGGTTGGAACCGCAGAGGCCCCCTAACAATAAAAGTTTGCACAATGAGAGCATTTTGAAAAAAAAATGTTCGATTTTTGCTGATAAATTTTATACGAGATAGAGACATCGTCCGTGGCCGGCTGTATCCGTGAGACACTGAGATCACGGAGGTTTCCTTCGTTTTCTGAAAAGTAATCGCGCCGCTAATTACTCCTGGCGAGTTACTGTAAGGTTTATACTTTGAAATGTTGCTTGTTGGGTGTTCCTGTACCGCACTGCGCCTAGTTCTTGTTGCCCCGCCCGCGCCCAAGTTACGTTCTATACGTTAATAGCAGCCTAATAGAAATCAGGCGCGCAAAGTGTAATTTAATTATCCCCGGGCCCCACCCTCGGCGCTCTGCTTTAATTAAAAGTGCACTCTGAATTTTCGTGCCCCGTATCGCCCAGAGGAGCTGCAACTTCCTTTTAAGTATCTTCGACGCGCGTGCCAAAGTACACTGTATTCATCCTGAAAAGCACCCAAGGCTACAGGCAGCGTCAACGAGCTACGAAACGACCCCGCTCGCAATAGCGGCACTTGTTAAGGACGTCGCGGGAATACTTGGTGGCTTTTAAATAAACCACGGCTTCTCGCGCCTTTCTAAATAAAGCGTCCCCGCCAGAGGATTATCACCTGTTCCCCTGACGCTTCGCGACGAGTCCGCGGGAACAGTTAGCAATCGTCCTCCCCCCTAAAGAGATTCTCTAAAGCGCGCGAGTGGCACGTGTAAACCTTGAAAAGGGCGCGTCGACAGGAAAGTCGGCCAGTCACCGGCGTGCTTGAAAAAGGACAAGTGCCCGGGGGTTTCGTGCATAGATTCCGGCGTGGATGTCCGTGCAGGTGGTTGGCCACGAATTGTCAGCGATGCCCCAGGGTGCAGCCACTCGATAAATGTAACTGCCACCTGATTTCCCAGAGGCGGCCAGGCGGAGCCGAAGCGCAGACCGGGCGACAAGCGTTTTTCCTCGTCAGAACCGCGCTCATATCCGTGGCGGCTGATACTTCGGGGCTGAATATTACACAGGGCTTTAGCCGTCGGCGAACCGCGCCGATGTGCACGCTCCACGGGTCGATACGCACGCTCTGGAGCGTGCACGTGTATCCGCGACACGTGACATCGCACGTGCACCTCTCACCTGGACCCTCTACCTCGAGCAGAATCCTCTGGCAAGCATGCGACGAGCGAGAAGAATATCTGCAACTAAGTACGTTTCGCAGAATTCCGCAAAATAAGGTTCTTCGTCTATTAAGGATGAATTTCAGTGACAATTTTAGGGAAAATGTTAAGATATTAATCAATTGTCAGGAATTTTTGTGACAATTTTGCTCAGTGTTTGATCTGTCTGCATGTATACAAGATTTCAAAAACTTTGGCCTATTATTTCACTCTTAATTTTGTAGTTGTATTTCTCAATATTGCGTTGCCCATAAGAATACATGTTGAATTGAAAGTTAAATAATTTAAAAACTACCGAATCAATGTTTCTACAATTTTTTCCGGGGTTTTACTATCGCGGAAAGATTCATTCCCCCAATTTTCAAAGATTTTTGCTTATTTTTAATGTTACTGAATTTCAATTAGAAGAAATGATTTCGGCGCAGTGGTTCGGTCTATTAAGTAATTAAATAAAAGCTATTGTGCAATTTTGAGAAATCATTTCTTCTAATTGGAATAATTTTTACGGTCGAAATTCAAACTATATTATTTACTGAATTTCATCCTTAAATTGCAATAATAAATTAAAATAATTTGGAAACTACAGAATAAATGTTTCTACAATTTTGCTGGGGGTTTTACTATTGCAGAAAGATTCATTCCCCCCAATTTTGGAATATTTTCGCGTATTTTTAATGTTACTGAAGTTCATCCTTAATTTGAAAGTTAAGTAATTTAAACACTACCGAATCAATTTTGCAGAGGGGGGGGGGGGGGCGGTTACTATTGCAGAAAAATTCATTAAAAAATATCACGTTTCTTTATCTGAAAAAAATATATAAAAATAACTGTATTTTCCGACCTGCCAAGGATATGTAACCCCTTAAAATATTAGTTTCAGTCTCTCCATCGACTACGGTTTCTGTTACTTCAGCTAGAATCTGTGGTAGACATCTAGATACAGTTCCATGTTCCTCAACACATGCTCTGGTCACGGTCTGCTAACTGCAGGAAGGACCGATGAAACTTTTAATTGGCCAGCTGGTCAATTAAAAGTTTCGATTGGACGATGCGCAGGAATCGGTTCTTCTTTTAGGAGAGCAGTCGAGATTCGAAGGAGCCACGGGACATTTTCCCCAGGTTTCCATGGAATTCGACAGACTCCAGTAGACGACGCGTTGAAACGGAAGCACCCGCGAACGCACTTCTAGAAGATTGCCCAAGGGGAACGGTGAGCACGCACAGCGTTCGATCGAGCGTTCCGAGGGGTTAAAAGATCTCGAATTCCACGTGATTCCTAGCCGCTCGGCTCTAAGTCTCGTTTAGTCGAGGCCTGTCGCAGAGAGAGGAACGTACGGGCGAACTTCGCGCTTCCTTTCCATATTTTTGTCCCCGCGACAGGTCGCTGATAGCGGAAATCGGCTGGGAAGTTTGCAGACTTCTGGAGCGCGAGATCCCGGGGATACCTATCGGTAGCTTCCCCAGGATCGGATTCAAAGGTGTCCTTTCCGTTACCCGACAGCTCCTCGTGTTGGAGAATTCACGGGAAACGTTTCGTTCGCAATTTCGTCACGTTCCGCCGCGCGCCCTAACGAAGCCCTCCAATTTGATCCATTTGCCTCGCATTAGAGCTTAATGTAACTACCGCCTGCGTAAATCCACGATGCGTTTCGGTATCGAACTCATTTCGAGCGACAAACGTCCCAGCGCTATTTAATTAACACTACTTCCCAACGAGCTACCTCGCGGCATAGCCTCGCTGTTCTTTCCTGGCCGGGTTACAATTACGCCGACGCACGATCCTCCACTTTGTAGCCGCCCGTGTGGTCTGAGAGCTAATACACCAGCCAACTCCGCGCTGTCTTGTAGCAGCGGGTAATTAAGGACCTGGCCACTTTAAGGAGCGCGGAAGGCGACTTAGCTGCGAGAATGAACACGGAGCAGCAAGGGAATCATAGTCTAACAATAAGCTGCACGCGTGCCTTTGTGTGGGGATGAATGGAGGTAGTCGAGAGGTGTTTTTAAGTCAACCCCCATTCTTCCCTCTATACATACCTTCCCCTCCGGAAATATTATATATATCACCAAGGGAAGCGGAATATTAAATTCTATGTTTCGATTGCAAGCAAAGGAGCGAGTCTTCCCCCCATACCTTTTTCAAGACCCATCCTTCCCTACATTCCTGATACTAATTAATTAGTATCACGAATCGCCGAGCTATACAGCGCGTCGCATTTAACATCGATAATCCTCAAAAACAGTTCTCCTCCGGCTGGAACCAGCAAGCCGTCAGTGGGAAGCTACCCCCCGGGGTTTTCGCGCCGCGATGGCGAAATTTCGCGAGGATCTCATTAATATCCCACCGGTTCCATTCCGCGATGCGTGCCAGCCACGCGTTTCAGAGTTGCCCCGCGTACGTTACACGCCCGATGGGATTCATGACGACGCGATCGATCCAGAGGGCGGAGGGCTGGATCGACGGAGCGTGACGGCCGGCGTAGGGGGGCGGCGACGACACGGCGATCGATACAAAAGACCGGATCGGGCGCTGGCTTTGTCCGCTTCTGCGAGCTTGATTGTTACATGACGACCCTTACGTACAATATTGACTCGGGGGAAACGGTTTCGCCGGCGTTTGCAGATTCCTCGGCTGTTTCAAGGCTGGCTGCGCTTCCGGGCCCCTCCTCTCGGACGCTGTCGCTTGCTTATTGGAATTAGATGGGGAACGGCGCGAAAAGTGTGTGGTGTTAAGGATCGCAGGATCGATTTTTGGAAATTGTAGGATACTTTGCGCGCCGCGGTCGATAATAGGAGTGCGTGTCGATCAGATCTTAACAGATATTTTCCATTAAATTATTTAATTCTTAAGGGGGAACACCACTGTGACGGCCGGAAAAATAAGCCATTTTTAAGAATTATTTTCAGGAATAATTTACTGTTGTCATAGCAAATTTTTATTACCTATCTGTAGTACACTGTCTTAAGAGACTATACAAAAATAAATAAATAGAAAAACATCCATAAATTTTAATATATTAAAAGCGGCGAAGCTGGTGAGGAAGGTTAGTGACGCGAGTGATTCGCGCCAGGCCCGAAAAGAATCTGGATAACGTCGATTCCTCCAACGTCACGCATTAATCTTCTTCCCCGGCAAATCCCGCGCTGTAAATCCCGAGAGTCGCGAAATCCTTCCCCATAATCCGGCGATTAGACAGACCGTTCGTTCTGTTTCGAGTTAACGGACGAGCGCGCCGCGAAGCTCGCTGGAGCCTCGTGGATCGCGGATTCTTCAGCGCGAAGCTGCAGAGGGAAGAAAAAAAAATGACGCGAGGCAGTTCGTTTCGCGAGGCAGCGTCGGGCCGCGAGCGTGTAGCCTTTTCAAATTAGCTGTACCTATCCGGTGAATAGTATTAAATGAAACATAGCGGCGGAACGGCAGGGGGTGAAAATAGGGTGGCGCGGTGCCGCAGATTCAGCTACTTTCAAAAGAGGATAGATGGTGGAGATGCAGAGGCGAGGGGTGGAAGCGTTACCACGCGACCTGCGAGCTTCCAGCGAGTGGCAACTAATAGAGCGCGGGCGAGCGGGGGCGAGCGGCGCGACGAAAGGGGTGGCCAATTTCACCGGGGGGGGGCGTGAACGCCGCGACGCAAAATGCCGAAAGTCACTTCGACAGTCGCGAAATTCTGCCTTTGCGTGTGCTTCTGACGTCGCTTTAATTGGATTCGACCCGCGAGCCGAGTTTCTGCCGAAGCCCACTCGTTGATTGATACGAGTAACGAGCAACAGACGCTAAGTTTCCCCCCTCCGCCAATTGCATTTTGTGATACCAATTTACACTTGATACACAGACCCCGCTCCTATGGAATTGTAACGGACGCGCGACGAAAACGTGCATTTACCCTGGATGCAAGCGAACGCAGATCCGTGCGCTGTTAATTCTGACGATGTGGGTCAAATATCGACTGATATTTCTCTGCTGCACGCGGTGGCGATCGCCTGGCGACGGAAAATAATAATACACCGTAATTAAAAAGAAAGGCAGAGGCATTTGGTTCTACACCTCTGGATCGGTGGAGATTTGTAAAAAAAAACTTGCTGCGAAATTGTTTATAATACCGAAAATTAATGTCAATTTTTTTTTCATTACATAAACATATTCCGCTCGCTGAAAGGAACCGCGTTTGCGATATATGATTCCTTTTAGATTTTTTCTGCTTTCAGGAAGCAGAATATGTGATGCAAAAAAATTAACATCAATTTTAACACCGGTCCAAAATTGTAGATTCACCCCTGAAAGCAGTGACCATCACTTTTTTAACGACCTGTACAACGGAAGCTGTGGAATCCAAATTGCCAGGCACCCTCGACAGATCGAGATTGTCTTTGAAAGAACAATTAGGGTTGCGGGGGACAGGGGGCCTGAATTCGTGAACCTGATTCCCGCTGGACAAGCTAAGGTACCGTGGATTGCAGCATAATTTAGGCCAAGCCGAAATTTACTATGAGACTCGAGATACTTGATGAACCTGTGTAAACGCATACGTAATGAGCAAACCCTCCGCGCCGGGGGAGCGTAAACTAGAATCTCGACGGTACACTCGCGGCTTTAAAGGGAATACGAAGTTTCATCTCTCCCCCCTAAATCCAAATAACGCGTCAAATAAAGATACCCGCGATAACGGGTACCGCGGATGCGAGACACGGACCCGTGTCGGGGAAAATCAAATTTCCGAGGCACCTCGATGGCTCGTAAAAAATTAGTAAGTTACCACCCTCCTTCGTCCACTTAAAGCTGCGCAATTTGATATGTTCCAACGTAATGGGATACCTTTGGTAATCTCGTTGCAATTGAAGTGGAATAGACCGTGCTTCCGTCTGACCCATACAGGCCCACGTTCTGTTACCACTTAAGAGGGAACACCACTGTGACGGCCGGAAAAGTAAGTCATTTTTAAGAATTTTATTCAGGAATGATTTAAAGTTTTCATAGAAAATTTTTATTACCTACCTTTAGTACGCTGTCTTAAGAGACTATGTAAAAAAATAAATAGAAAAACATCCATAAATTTTAATATATTAATTAATCTTCTAGACTCCCACACGCGCGCTAGTCGAATGTGTAACTATGGAACAGCTGGTCCGAAATCAAATTTCTTTTTTTTTTATAAACTATATGAGTGTAGTTTCCGTTGTACGTACGGATTTTTTGATTGAAGACAAACTTTTTGAAATACCCTCGAAAAACTGTCCATCTTATTCGCGGATTTTCGAAACTTTTCTTCTAAAGCGCACCATTTTTATAAAATAATTTGTTTAAGAAATCGGTACGTACAACGGAAACTACACTCATTTAGTTTGTAAAAAAAAATGAAATTTAATTTCGGACCTGCTGTACCATAGTTACACATTCGACCAGCTCGCGTGAGGGGGTCTAGAAGATTAATTAATATATACAAATTTATGGATGTTTTTCTAATTATTTATTTTTTGTATAGTCTCTTAAGACAGCGTACTAAAGGTAGGTAATAAAATTTTTCTATGAAAACTGTAAATTATTTCTGAAAAAAATTCTTAAACAATGGCTTACTTTTCCGGCCGTCACAGTGGTGTTCCCCCTTAACGCGAACGTCTTGGAAGCGCTTGCGCGGCAGAATCGAGGCTTATGCAGGATGAAGAGGAATTCGCGGTACGAGTAAAGAATTTCCCGCGGGGAATGGATACGAAACTATGAAATGAAATTTTTCCGTAAAGTGACTAGCTTCCGAGAGAATCGATTTCGAAGATGCGCCGAGTACGCGGAGTAAGACATGTGCGACTGGCGTGTCGGTTTATTCCACCTTGCTTCCACTTGTGCGTTTCTGGTCGCAAATATTGACGGTGGCGGTGCTCACACAGCCTCTGAAACTGCAACAGTGCATTACTTCAGCCATACCACTGTGCTCACGGGCATTACGTCTGCAAACATTAGCGCGCAAGTGGAAATACCCAGACATAGTCAGCCGAAACTATCGAAATCGAATTCCTCGGAAACGGGGCCTTCTGCCGGAAAACTTCGCCCCACCTTTTTCACTCGGTTTGACGGAAAGGATCCCACCCTTTTTCGATCGCACCCCTTTCTGTACAGGGTGTAAAGGAATTGTATGTCACGCTTCGCTCAGGCCACTCTCCAACTCTGGAACGGTGGAGATACCGCGCGAGGGTTGTTTTTATTTCCCCGGTGTCGAGCAGACACCGGTGCACGAATCGATGAACGCTGATGGATTAAAAGCTGCCAGACGTCCTGTGCTCGCTCGTCGCGGGGTAGATCGATTATAGGCACCGACGCGGGATCATCGGCACGCCAGCGTTTGCGGCCACTCGATCGTTTCCCGGCGACACTGCCAGAGGGGTTGGATAAACAGCGCCGTGACAACCGCACAAAGCCAGCGACGGGGTGGTTCCCAGCGACTCCGACGTAGACATCTGTTTTGTCGCGTGTCACGAGGACCGACGCGATTCGCGGGGTCGCGAGTACGCCCGCTGCGACACAGGTTCGCGGACATTTTTCAGTAATGGAACATGCTTTCTCGAAGCCACCCCCTTTCCCGAAGCGACAACTAGCCAGACACTTTAACGCACGCTTCGCTCGGGTAATAATGATGAATCGCACCGAAGCACGCGGAAATGCTAGCTGCTTCGCGGGCCGTCAGGCTATAAATACCAAAACGGCGACGCTCACCGTCGAACGATCGTTGCATCATTCGTCCTGCGCGGGGCGAGTGATTTATCTCAGCCGTTCCGCGGTCGAATAAAATGGGGCCGCGGGATTAATGGCCAGGGGATATGACTGCTGTGTCGCCGATTGAGCAATTTGCACAGCGCGGGGGTAAAGAAGCGGGCAGAGAGGCGAAGAGGAAGGTTTGTAGATGGCGGAATTGAGTTTTCTAGGTTAAAGGGTTATTTCTTTTCCATTGCATAGTTTCGATTTTATCAACGAAAAACGGCCATTAGTGATAACCATGAAGCCATTTTTCATTGGTATAATCGAAACTATACATTGAAAAAAATCCTTCCGTCCTTTAGTAGATTTTTATATAAAAAAATAAGCCTACAAAATATCAGAAAGATTGTTACAGTAGTTTTTGAGATATCTTGCTCACCGTTTTTAAAAAGGCTTCTTAGATGTCGTTGTATTTTTATTCTAAAAGTAAGTATTTTTCTACAAAAGAATTACCAAATGTTCTTTAAATGTTGTTCTTTTAAGAGCAAAAAGTTCGGTAAAAATATATGCTTCCGGTTTCAAAAAGAAAAAATCGTCTCTTCTCGGCCTCCTGACTACATACAACACCTTAAGATGGTTTTCGTGGAGGTTTGAAATGTTGTTCCGACCGATGAACGGTCGGGGAGGGGGCTATTAATAATAATTAACGCTCCACGACTGGCCCCTGTGTCTCAAGATCCATGTTCTACGCGTAATTGCGTGATTTACGATGGCTGCTGCGATATTCGTGATTCGGCGGGCGCGTGAGTTGATTAATGAATTAGCTTGTACGCGTACGTACACGCGTGGTTCGCCGATGAACCGTGACCCCAAGAACGATGGGGCTCTGTGCAGCAGCCGTGGCACAGGTTGCTGCTTTGACTGCATGATCCTGTGAACGTCAGTTCGCTAGTGAATGATGGCTGACGACAGCCAGTGGTCGGTTGCCACTGAACGAAGATCGATGCTGTGGCTGGGGAAGATGACGATTGTTATCTGGGCCACGGCTCTGCGGTTGTGGCACTTGGGTTGCTGTATGCAGAGGGAGGATCTCGTGATAAACTTCTGTTCCTTGATACATATACTAGGAGAGGGGGGGGGGGGGGGGAGGACTTGAGGATGATGCTCTTTTTATTCTCTGTAACCCTTTTGGCGTCTAATTTCTCTTCTCTGTGAAGTGTCTTCTATATTAAATGCGGGCGAAAAAAATGAGAGACTCGGCGGTGGGAATCGAACCCGAGATCTTCGTCTCCCCAAAGCCGCACAGTAAGACAATGTGCAGTTTTTTATGTAAAAATCGTAGAACTTTTGATAGAAATAAGATAGAGAGATGAATCGTTTTGGAGGTTAAAACTAAGATGTTGCAAAATAAGGGGAAAATATTTTTAAAAAAAGTATGACAAACAAGTTTTGACTTCCCAAACCCCAAATGCCTACAATACTCTGAAAAGACTCTCTGTCTTAAAAAAAAAATCCTCTGCACCAAATGCATCGATCAATCCACCCCAACGTAGATTCTCCTCCGCGCCCATGCGTGTTGCTCTACTGTTGCTCGGTTGCATTTCCTCTTCCCACTGAGCCCCCATATGCGCGCGTTGCAAGAATGCAATTAGAATCCACCGAACGTGCACGGGATTCCGGAAGGGCTGTGCGCGACCGGGCCGAGAGGAATACGAGTAAATGAAAGAGGTGGATGCGGTGGCGTGTGCTGAATCGCGTCGAGCCACGCCGCGCATAAATTATGGAGCAGCTCCTTTGTCGTCGTCATAAACGCGACGGATCAACAATGCTTCCATCCGCGACCCCCGCCATTTTCTGGATTCTTATGCCCGCGTAATTCGTCACAACGAACCACGTGGATTCACATCCACACCGTATCCTTCCCTTCCACTATTCACGGGGCGCTGAAAAGACGTCGTTACCATCTGCAAAATTAGCAGCGCTCCTTGCATTTAATTCCTTCGCCATGCTGCCTAGTCTGTACTAACAGCACGCGTTTTACCAGCAGACTCGAATATTTCCATTTCAACCATGCTTCTCGCTGCAAGCTGCTATCGATTACTAACTATTATTACACACCGGGGTGTATATTCAACCACCGATTCGTCGCCAGCACGTGGAGCTTAAAGGCAGGGATGGGCAATATTTTTATTTAAATAAAATAACGAATAAACGGATATAAGTTTAAAACAATGATTTGTCATGTGGCGAATAAAGTTATCTCGGGTTAACGAACGAATGACGAATAATTTTTTTACTTTTATTCGTTATTCGAAATTTTATTTCAATAAAAATCTTGCCCATCTCTGTTTAGGGGTCGTCCTTTTAAATTACGTAAGGTTTTTGCGAGGGGGAGTCGCAAATTTCTTATGTTTCTTTATAGAAAGAGGAGAGTGAGTCAGGTAGGTAATATTCTTTAACCTAATTTTCAATAAATACAAATGCCATCATTAATGATGCAGAAAAGTAATTTTAGTTTAAATTTCCCGAAACCGAGTTGAATGAATTATCTAGACCTTAGAAAGAATTTTAATAACTGAGAAAATATTACATAAGGAAGGGGGGAGGGGGTTGGAATATAAAATCTTACAAATTCTTATACCGAGGGAGGGAGGCGGTAAGATATCGCTAAAATTATTTTTAACGCGGCCAGCAATCGACCGCGTTAATTACTTCAGTGATCCAAATGTTTGTGACCCATCACTTCAATGAACCCCGGTTAAAATCGTCAGTGGCAACAGCTTCTTCGACCCCCTTTTCCAGCGCCAGCTCGTCCCTTGGACCCGTTTCGTACAGGCGAATCGAGCTAATTGCCGCGGCGCTGTGTCACACATTTGAAAGCGGACCGCGAAGCAGAGCGACGCCAGGAAAGAACCGCTGACAAGGCTAATGAAAGAGCTTTCCCCGAGGCTTTCAGCTGGGTTTCGCAGCTGTCGATCGTTTAATCGCGGTATCGCGCGACCGTTTCCACGCCGGCGGAAATGGGGGACGGGGAAGAGTCACGAGAGAACAAAATCAGTCGGAGATGAATTATGCATGCGCGGGGCGGCGGGAACGCGAAACGTTCGTCGGGAATCAAAAGGCAGACCTCTCCCCTTGAATTTGCCCGGCGGCCTCGGCAGGCTGCCAACGTCAAGATACCGACGGTCTAAAATGTTACTCTATCCCTGGCCTCTAATTAACGGTCACCACCGCCTGCCTCGATCGAACGAATCCTTTGCGCTGGTGGAGGCCGATCGAATGAATATACGTTCCCAATTGCCTCAGGCTGATCACACTTTATCTGACAACCCCATTAGGGGAATTTCTAATTGAGGACCTTGCAGCAGGAAGAATGTAGCTCCATTTTTGACAGTTTTTGAATTATGACGTGTAATATATATGTGAAAAAAATTCTACATCGTTTGGTGCACGTTTGATGGAAATGCGATAACAAATGAGAGATTTATTGCGAATAAATAAAAACAGAAATAGGTATTAATATTAATATAATATAGAAATATAATATTAATATTTCTATTTTTATTATAGAATATTTCTTCGCCAAAAATAGAAATAAAAACGTATCAACTCAATAACTACTATTTATTCTGTGAAAATATATATTTTCCAATTAGTGTTCTCTTTTTAATGTTAAGTGAACGCAATAACTTTAAAGACACTTTATTTCTAATTTACTCGAAATTGGTAAAGATGCAGCTCCACCTCTCTTGCTGCAAGGTCCTCAATTAATTGATCCCTTTGCTCGGAAATATAGCGCGAAAACTTTAACGGAGTTAAATATACAACGTGATGCAGTTTGTATAATATTTTTAATTTATTTCTCTCGTCCTCTTTTTGAATCCCTCGCTTTTCCAGCCCCTTCTACGAGTCCAGCATCAGCAGCGTGCAGGAATACTGGAAAAACTGTGGTTACGAGCTAACCGAAGAGGACATCGTTGCTCTCACGAACGATCGATTTATTATGACCGTGTAGAAGAAGAATCGAAAGGGCGAGAGAGAGAGATGGGAAGAGATTGAAAGGAGAGAGAAGCGACCGGCGAGGGTCAGAGAGAGAAAGGGTTAGCGTCCCGGAAAGGGGACGGAAATCGGCGCCATGAATTATGCATGCCAGGAATCGAAGCGCGACTATACATGGAACATTGATCGTCGAAATGCCGCATTACGTATTTGGAGCGTGTACGACGCGAGATATCGCGAAAATACTCGCATCGCGGCAGCGGGACGCGTGAGGAGGGTGGGAAAAAACGCTATGAGGAAGATCACAGTGTCCCCATGGAAATCTTGGTGGCGATTAAATGGGGTAAGATGATAGAGCGGTATCGTTAACCTAACTGTAGCTTAGAACCCTGGTCCACTGAATAGAGTCAAATTAATTCGGTATACCAAGGGTTCAAGGGTTCGTGGGCGCGTATATCAGTAACACGAATATGTGGGAAATTCTTATTTTAGATTTTTTGGGGGGTGAAAGCATAAGTTCAATCAAAACGGCTTCTTGGTATGTTGTTATGGGATGTTCAATGTGTAGTTTACTATTTTTTTTCGACATAAAATAAAGGTTCTAATTAGAAGAGATGATATGATTTCGGCGCACTGGTACGGTCTATTAAACAATTAAATAAAAGCTATTTTGCAATAGTTTGAGTCACCGGTTAACCGACTCGTGCGTCGCACGTTCCCAGCAATGAACGTGACGATTGTTTAAATATATAAAAGCACACACAGTATTTTCCTTTTATCTAACTTTCCTTGAGAATGGTCATAATCATTGATCGAAACGTTGGAATTTGATAAAAATTCTTAAAATTGCAAAATAGCTTTTATTTAATTGTTTAATAGACCGAACCAGTGCGCCGAAATCATATCATCTCTTCTAATTAGAACAATTTTTACGGTCGAAATTCAATCTATATTATATCAAATAAAGGTATAATACACATAATGTGTAAATACGTCCTTTGTTGGTGTAACTAATATCACGATAACGAGTTGATCTGAAATCAATATCTTGACATTTTATTGTTTAATATGGTTCAACATTGAAGAATCAACATTGTCCGCTGAGAATTTTCTAAATGGCAGTCGTAGAAACATGGAGAATCGAAAATGGTACAAAGCTATCCGGACGTTTTTGTTAATAAAAGAAAAACTATTTCATATTTTTAGATGAGTCTAGTACCAGCAAGTTATATCTTTAAAAAGAACATTTATTTTATATCTAAAACAATATTGAACAATACACTGAACATCCCATTACAACATACCAAAAGACTGTTCTGATTAAACTTATACTTTTCCACAAAAAAATCCTAAAAAAACACAATTTTTCTTTTAATACCCTCAAATCGCGACAGACACATGCAGCGGCTACTAAACAAACGGGATATGTGTCGCCAGTAAAATCCCAACCACCAAATTTGCAAGCTCTCGACCCAGATGGCTGAGGATCCTACAGGAGTAAGCTGGAGCATCTCGTCATCTCGCTCGAGCACCAAATTCTAAAATTCTCGATACAGCGCGGCCACCCGGTTCAATTTGCCTCTGCTTTGGCGCAACAGCGTCCACTGCTTCGCTCAGCAGCTGAAATTTTCCCTGCGCACGCTGCAGCACAGGCTTCTTCAGCGGGGCTTTCCCAAAATAATTGCAGGATCGTCGAGGGCGTAAACGCAGCACGCGTAATTACGCGCGAAGGGTGCAAAGTGGTGCCCCAGTGATCAGTCGACGCATCGTCGAGTCAACAACGCTAGATGGCCATTCGTGAATCGTTGCAAATACGTCACTACATGATTGCTTGAAACGTGGCGCGACCCAGTTCCTCCGGGGCCTGCGATTTGCCCGGGATTAACTCGCATATGAGCCACTTTCGCGAGGAATGGTAATCAATGATTTTCGTTTGAAAGGCCATTGGAAAGATGGCTTGTTTTTAGAAGCTTCAAGCGAGTCTTTTTTTCAAGCTACACTAAATCCTTGACGACGATGTCTGGCAACAATTACCACAAATTACTCAGACAGTAGGATTGTCACACGTCGAGTCTACGTACACGTTTACCAGAGGTGATGGATTGAAAAAGAAAATCGAAATAATTGAGAGAAAAAATTAGCATTTACTTGGTTCTTTCAGTGGTCCTGGCGAAATCAGTGTATCACAGTAGAATTTCTACGAATGTATTTCTGCCCTATGAACACTTGTTATATATGGTAATAGTAAAGTAACACTTTTTTAGTTTATGAAAAAGCCCCCAAATGCCACAGACGATTTTTTCAATTCGTGTAACACGGGTGTTACACTATGATACTATGGGTTAATTTCGGGGTGAATTTAAACTTTATCAGAAACGTTATCAGCTGTAATTATTCGGAGCGACGGCGTGACCAAACTGCCAGCAAATAATCGCGCATCGGGTCGATGGTAAAAGCTCGCGAATGAACCACTGTTATTAGTTCACGTCGGGTAAAGGGAAACTAATTGGCCGTTGCGTCAAATTACGAGGGGGAAATGGAATGCGTTCCTGAATCCGAAGGAATCGCTTCGTAAAAGGAGGAAGTAATTACCCTGCGTACCTTGCTTGCAAATAATACGAGTGAATTGAGGGGACCAGTGGAAAACAGGCACATGCCACCGTTTTATGATTTTAGAGAAAAGAAAATTGAAGGAAAAGTTGTATTCATAGCAATGCAATTGCAATTATATGAAACGGTACATGAATTAGAGGGTAAGTGGGTAAACTATTATAAAATTTTTGTTGAAAAATTTCCCAACGAGCCGAGTGGTCCCTTTTCCACTAAGCATTTGTTTTTTCTCAGCTTGAAGACAATTTCATATGATTCTACTCGGTGAAATGTATATAATATTGTATAAAGCGGTGGTGGAATTACCCTACACTGTGGAAACGAATTAATGGTACAAAGAAAGGAAAATTTATGCACATGTGGCATGTGCCTGTTTTCCACTCGCCCCTCAATTATTGTTATGGGGTGAATCAATACCCGTTCGCACACCACATACGCTCGTGCATATGATAGAAAGAAAAATGAGTGGTGGCTCTTGTCAGCTGCCGATATTGATTTAAGAGTGTTGAATTTGCCACCTGTCACAAACAGTACACGCGAAACAGCCCGGCACTGTAATTTTGCGAAATTTCCCGTAAATAATTGAAAAAAGGGATCAAACTGGTATTCGTGAAAAGTGTCGCTCCCCCACCTCCCACCAGCAATATCGACGGTCAAATATGTTCACTAAACATTAAATATTGGTGCATTATTTACATATACAGGTCGGTCTACGTGACTGCATCAAATTTGAATAAATATAGCCCATAAACATATAGAACGCGAGAATGCTACCAGCAAATGAAATTGAATCATCGAAAACAAAACCAGCAGTCAGTAGATCAAGCCTGTGCATATCCAGACGCGTCTGCCCCGGAGATTATAACGAGTTGCTCTACTTGGAAGGTGCAATCTTGCTGGATTCCATCGCGCCCATCAGTGTCAAGCTTCCTTCCCTCCTCCCCGATTTAATTCGATCAAGGGGTTATATTTTAAGTACATTTGCCCCTAGCAAACTGCAGAGGTCGATGGCTAGCCGCGTTAAAAACTTCATGAGCCTCGGGCTTGAATAAATGAACGTGGTTTGGTAAACTTTGGCGCTCCGAAAACTCTGACCGACGAATTAAATATGAAAATACCTCTCCCCCCCCCCTCTCTCTCTCTCTCCCGCTGCGCTGCAATTTTAAGCTCTGTTTGGCTTTCGGGCAGCACTTGAAATTATTCCAGGCGACATGTCGCGCGCGCTACGCACACGGGAGAAACAATCGTGCCACTCTACGGGTGCTCGATCAAAGGACGCGAACCAACGCAGACGCCAAAGATCACGCGCCATTTTCCACGGGAAATCGGGCGAACGTGTCGATCGCCGACAGTGGGGAGGGGCTGGAAATTAATTAGAAGCACTTCCGCCGCGACGCATCGATAATCGTTAATTAGGCTGACGTCAAAGGACAACTCTCCGGCATTCCCACCGTGGATAACGCCAGCTACCCTCGCCAAACCCGTCCACCCTCTAATAGACAGCCGCATCGTTGTTTTATGCAAATCTAGTTCTACGGACGATGCTTAACCCTAGCAATTTCAGTGTCTTCCTACAATTGGTACCTTTCAGATCGCCATACGGAGTGGTTACTAATTGGGGACGGAGATTTGGGGGTGGCTGATGTGCCTCGAAACAGGATCACCTGCTCGAAATAAACACGATGTCCGAAATCATACGTTTATACTGTTCAAACGTTCAAGTACTTTTCAAATCCTTTGGAATTTATTGGGGCAAATATCTCTGTGAGTGAGTTTAAAGAGGACCATTGTCAAAATTGACACTTTCGGCTAATAACACATCAATGCAAGAGGGAAGAAAATTACATAGTTTGGCCTTTTTAACTGAAAACAGCCAAACATTGAGATTGAAGTCACCCAGAATTCTATATGTACCAGTCGCGCACCCAGAGGAAGTGCAATCACCCCCCCCCCCCCCCAATGGGAGGGCCCTGGCATCCCCCAAAGAAGGCTTTGTAAAAAGAAAAGAAAACTGGATTTTATTCTTTAAGTAAATTGAAGCATTTGATAGAAAAAGGCATATAGGCTTATGTGCCCTTTTTCCTTAAATCGTTTAAATCGACTCGGGTGTATGTTATATATATAATATATCAATGGCACTACTTATCTCGCGTTCAGATTAGCTAGATGCTATTTTATTATGCAGCGTGATCGACACGCAGCTACATAGTCGCTGAGCAGCCGCGCTACCGTGCTGTCGTGCAATAAGTACTTTTGTTTCATAGATTTTGTGTAAGCGAGGAAATATGGAAAGTGAGGCGAGTATCGAATCCGCAAGGAAAGAAGCTAATTTAGAAAAGAAAAAATTGATTTGGAAGACAGCTTGCTGCAAAAAATCGAAGAAACTAATACTTACTTAAAACATTACATTTTTTGTTTATTTTTGTGCTTCATTTTGTATTTTTCATTTAAGCAATGTATAAAAAATGTGTAACGAAGTAAGTAAACACAATTATATTTAAATAACTAAACAAAGAAGCAACTTTGTTACGAATTCACCACATTTACGGAAAAAGGGCATATAAACCACTTGTTTGAAACTTATAAATAAAGACACATATCATTTCCAAATCATGACTTCTGTTTTCAGAACGTTTGAAGGACACGATAACTACATCCCTAAAAAAATAGATTTAATTACATTACTTTTTATTAAGTTATATTATAATGAAAACTTTGAAATCGATTTTCTTGAAATGGCATTTTGACGTACGTGCCCTTTTTCGATCAAATGCCGCAATTGTTATAATCACCTGAGGAATTTTATTGAATTTGCATTAAAAATGTTTTTGTCCCTTCAACTTGGCTCCCCCCATCTTGAATGCGCTAGTGATTTGTACAGAATCTCGTAGCTCATCTAGGCCAGGATAAAAGGAAAAACTAATATCCACCAAAGTTTTTCCAGAAGCCTGCTTTCACTGCCACGTTCCAAGCTACCCACCGCAATTTTTTCCAAAAGCTCCCCGGCGAGATCCGCGAAAGAGAGGATCCCGAGTATCCCGATCTCCGGAAGCTGTACTGATTCTCGCCGTCGAAACAGCTCCGGCAAATCCGAACTCTGGCCGCGCGCGGCGGGATCGATGGGGAATCGTGCTAGTCGTTCGGAAAATCCGTTGACTCGTTCAATTTGCGTCGCCGGTGAAACGGGTGGCAATAAACGCCCCGTGACACCGCGCCGTTTACGAGAGATCCATGGGATATTGGACAGTTTACAGCCCCTTAAAACCCCCGCCCCTAAGGATATTCGCTCGCGTCGCATATGTTCCAATATCTCGCGGCGTATATCGCGCCCCGATAAATTCCCCGCTGTAATTTCTATGAGGACAGAATGGGGCGAAGCTCGATTGACTTCCGCGGCGGGAAGACGCCGGACCAGCAGCATAATTGATCCCGCCAGCAGCCTCGGGGCAAACAGCCCCCGCGTGGATTGGCGGGCAGCGGCGCTTCCTGTTTGGTCAGCCGCAAATTCGATTTACCGCGATATTATTTGAATTCCTAGGAAGCTCGCGGCCACTCGCATCGCCGATCGAAATTAGAGCGGACTGGGTGGGGTAATCGGGGCGAAAGGTCTCGTGGATGATGCCAGGAGGGATGAAATTACAAATGACCCTTCGATGGAGTCCTCCTCGCCGCTTCTTGGATCGAAGATTGGATCGTGATGAAACTTTTTTGCGACCAAGGGTGAACCGGTTCTTACAGGACAGCTTGCGAGAGAAATGCGGGGGTGAATCGTTCTCGATCCCGTTAGCGGGGTGCGAAATTTTGCACAATCTCCAGGGGATCGATTCTAAAGGACACTGTTACGGAACTTCATCCCCGCGGAATTGATTGGACGCAGTGAACTTTTACTGTTATCCGTGATTTCACGCCGCTCATTAAAAACGAGCTGGGGTGTGAGAGGATTAAATGAAGGGATTAATGGAAAGCGAAAGGCGAGGGGCGAATTAAACGATCGATGAGGGTGCGGTGGATGAGCCCGGGCAATCGACTGTTAAGACTTAACAATTAACTTCACGTGCCAGCGAACCGCAACTCATTACAAAGCACGTTATGTAATAACATAATGGAATCCCTCGGTCCGGGTACATAGGCTGCCCGCAAATTCAGTTTATCGGATATTATTTGATTACAGCGGATACAGACGGCCCCTTTGTGATCGAATGAAACAATGGCACGGGTAATTCGAATCTCGTCTGCGGGCAAAAATCTGTATTTTCGACGTTGCACTATTAATTTCGTAATTATCCACGGGCTTCTGCTCCTTTTGTAAAAATTCTATTCAGCTGCTTCGCCTGCCTGTGTTTCGCCACTTCCAGCAGAAAAATTCGTGTAACGATTCGCAGCTACTCCAGAGCACGTTACTATAACTCTCTTTTATCTGGCACAGGCGAGGCAAATTCCTATACGTCATTTAAATGGCCACTGGTTTGTGTGTATATCTTTCAGCAGTGTTCCGGACATAACCTAGATATGCTTTCTCATCTTTTAGTCCATGTCCGTGTCACAGTCGCGTTCAATTTTTCATCGAAATTTTAGTATTTTATAACAGTAAAAGTTACTCTGTTTTAAATGCTTTCCCAATACTTTCGTCCGGCACTGTACATTAACTGTCTGTTAAGCATTAATGATTTTTCCTGTATATTTCTATTGAGTAATAAATATCACGTCAATCTCCCGTTATCCAGGTTCGCCAGGATATGAAAGCAGATTAAAGCGATTTAAGCTGCAGTGGCCTCGATCGAAGCTTAATTACGGTTTATCGACAGTGGCACATTAACATTCAGCCGCGGTGCCAGCGGAAGTATTGAAATTCATAAAACACCGGGCTGGTAAGACGAATATCCGGGTAATGGAATAGCGATGGCCGTTTCGGGATGCCAAATGGAGGATATTTGGCGCAGATATCCTCGCGGATACCGTTTTATATGTGTCCAGGAAACGAAGCTCGCATTGTGTCGAAACAACGCGCCCCATCGATCCATAATCTCGTTCCACAGAAGCTGACCTACATTCGATTATTTAAGGATCACGATTTTCTATCTCTTCAACGCTTCGACTCAGAATCGTTTTGCATTGCTAACGATAAACGGCACATTGAAATGGACACTGGCGTTTGAAATGATGTAAAAATTCAGACCCTCGCGACGAGCATTATTCTGTTTCCTTTTCTAATAACGAACGTGCACCATAAAGTTGGAGGGTCAAAGGGGCGAGGGAAGCGTTTCGATTAAAAACGAAGGTGGCATTTAGCTCGATAAGCCTGGACGAAACGTTATTAGCGATATTAAATGGCTTCTGAAATTGTTCGTGTCGGCAACACTTTGAGCACCGTCTCGATATTAGCCGTAATAAATTGTCCCCGGCTACGTTATCGATTTCCCTGCCCTTAGAGAGCAGAACGGCCCCGGACTTCTTGTCGCGTTCGACTCGCGCCGCTCGCTGGCAATTTAAATACCTTTGAACCGGCACAATACGCGGCGTTATTGGAAAATAATTAACGGCCCACATTTAGGAATTAACCGGCCAATAGTGCCCTGACGAGGATAATAATCGAATTTAAAGCACGCTACCGATAGCTTCCGCTCGAATCGCGTTACAGAAATCGACGTGGCGTTATCAAAGCGACGCTAGGTGCCCACTTTTATATTAAATATGATTATTCACCGGGTGTCCCAAATTCTGGGGTAATGTGAAATGTTGTTACACAACAGTGGGCATCAATTGGCACAAACACAGATCAGTAGTAAAACGTCGAAGTGTACCACATGCATATAAATATAACACGCAAATTTCAGAGAAATGCAATAATAGTATGAAGTATTATTCTATTTAATTTTAATATTAGTTTTAGTTTATATGTAATCTTTTCATTTTCTGTTTGCCTTATTTAGTTCTTAGCATTGCAAACTGACGGTTATTATACCCGTACAATAATAATAATAATAATAATAATAATACTAGTTTAATTGACGGAAATAAATTTCACTTTTACAACGAAAAAAATGGCAATAAAGCCCTTGAGAATAAAGCGTTGACATCGCAGATACCCAACAACTAATCAGGGCAAAGCGTTGACTAGGTTGATTCCCTTAGCATAATCATAATTTTAGGTTTAAGTGTGCGCAAGGAGTCGGCAGAAATATCAGCGTTTAAGGCCAGCTGCTAGCGAAATATGCAAATTTTTCATACCAGAAGCAAGGTAGAACTCCATAACCTTACTACTGTACCACCCTTAGGTCTAATACCCCCCCCCCCCCCCCCACCTCCCCACCTCCCACGTAGTAGAAACAAGGCGCAACCATTATGTATCGCTTGGAAGCGATCTCTTCGCCTTCGCGGTCAAGATAATACTGGTTGCACGATGTAATTTTCTTTTGGGAGGGGATACCGGTGTCTATCTCGACATTCGACGTACGTATGTGCTTACATGGAAAATGTAAACACGGACAAGGAGCGGGTGGATTGGGACACGAGTTCAATGCAGTTTACTACATCTTAACCCTTTAACACCGGACGTATCATATATGATACATTTTTTTTTAAAGTGTTTGAAAGTGGAAGAAATTGGATGTTTGCACCAGATTAGTACATGTTTTATTCTTTGTAGAAAGATGGACCTACCCTACCCTGTATGTATTTGTTTCATCCATTTTAACCTCTGAAAAAAATATATAAAAATTAAAACATTCAGAACATTCTTAACGGTAAAAAAAGGGAATATTTTTCTCTCAACTATATCTAGGTGCTGAAGAGTTAATGTTAAAAATATCACGAAGAATAAAACAGAATCTTCTAAGCAACCAAATCCTCCACGCTTAGAACACTCCATAGGAGCCAACCCCCAAGAACAGTGGCGCATCCAGAGGGAGGGCCAAGGGACCCTGGCACGCCCCAAAGAATGTGCTTTGTAAAACAAAAAAAAAATGAAACAGGATTTTATTATTTAAATAAATTATTATACTCACCTAATGAATTTTGTTGAATTTGCATTAAAAATAGTTTTCTCCCTTCGACTCGACTCCCCCCAAAATTAAATCCTGACGGCGCCACTGCCCATGAGGCATCACTCAGTTCCTGTTCCACGACGGAAAATTGCAAAAACCCTGGACGCTCAGTATATGAAGCTAGATATTTCAGGTTGCGCGATTCGCACTCGGGGACACAGTTACCTTCGATCCGTTTCCAGGGGATGGAAGCGGAAACAGGAACGATGGTCCCGGTTGGTTCGCGGCCCCGTAAGCAACGCTTCGATCGAATCCATTCCGAATCAACAAGCGGCAATCTGGTGTGTTGGGGACGGTGTTAAACGGTCTCACGCGTATTTGCGAGCGGGGTCGACAGTCTAATACACTTGGCGCCAATCAGCCGACACAATCGTTCTGTTAATCGGTACAGAGATTGCCTGTTAGCGAAGCTATACCCCGCCGGAAGTGAACGCTTAAAGGCGGAGTTACACATATCAGATCGGCGACGGTTCGGTGACGTCGGTGTCGATGGTAAAAGAAATGTCCCTCCCCTATTTTGCGATGCAGCATTTCACGCTTGTGTATGAAACAGACAAATAGCCCACCGACACTGACGTCACGGAACTGATATGTGCGAATGCGCCCTAAGCGTGTGATCCGTAACTAATGATCTTAAACTCTAAGATCCGTTCCACGTGACTCCCCACCATCGATGACAAACCGGAGGGCCTTTATGGGTCGTCGAACCACCCGGTCGCTGCTAATTGCGAATTAATTATCGATGTCACCTCGATGGATTTCCATTAGGGCGCCAGGATAATTAATATTTCCGAGGGGATCGATCGACGGTCGCCCTGATGGAAATCAGAAGTTGTCAGCGGCGAGGGGAGCAGTTGAGTGGAGCCGCGGGCTTTTCTTTGCAAGTTCCTGCTGGGGAGCCGATGATCGAGCTTTCCGTCACGATCTCGATCGGTTACTGACCCCTTTCGAGGCTGAAAACGGGGGCGAAACTTGGGGCGTTTTATACCTTCCGCCCGTATACTTCTGCAGGAGACGATTTCAATATCTCAATGGGGTGCATTTTCAGTTGACACGGTTCCATTTACATACACCTTTCATCGCGAAGGTGTAAGATGAAATTGTTGCCAACCGTTGTATATATACACGGAAATAGCTACCACGCAGCTTCTTCTCCGAATTTTTTAATGAAAATTTCACATTCTATAGACAAAAGTGTGACCTCTCTAATGTATATAATGTCCCTTTCATAAAACCATTTCTCCACCAAAAAAGAAATACTTCAAACCCATCCTACTTTTTCGCCTCCTAGGTGTATGTTCCCCCTCAACACAAATAAAACTGCATTCATATCGTAATCCAATTCACTCCACCTTGATAACGCTACACAGGGACGAAACTAGATTGTAAGCGCCCCGGAGCAAAGGTTCTATTTATATTGCAGGTACCCTAATTTGTTTGCTGTTTGATAACAAATCAATAAATTTAAAATAGATAAATTTTAATTACTATTTAACGTAACATATAAATTTGATATTGAATAACGGTAATGAATAACGTAATATATAAATTTGAATAAAGCCATTGATGTAGCTTTACCAAAATTATGTCTTTTCTCTATAAATATTTCTCATTTGGCGCCCCCCGCAAATCGGCGCCCGAGGCAGAAACACCCGCTGCCCCCCTCCCCCCACCCCACCCCCCGCCCCAGTGTCATATCTGACACTACATAATTCCCTCTAAATGGCAGGCCAGAGTTGTGCGGTTATTTTTTAAGCGAAAGTGTAAATCCGTAGACGAGGCAAGACAAGAGAACAAGCTTCGGTGCAACAGGTGACTTCGATACGCACAACTCCCCATCCAGGAGGATCCATTCAAGTATCTGCGTGTTAATAGAATCTCCTTCGTTAGCGACTCAGAATGCACCCGCACAGAGTACCTACAGCAGGAGAGAAATATCCTTGGAGCACTCTGCCGTCGCTTATTTTTCTTTCGAATTTAATTGCACCACGGCAGCGGAGGCTCCGATGGACGCTTTAACGGGGCTGGACGACCGGGATCCGCAAGTCTTGGTCCAATCACCGGCAACTAATTGCCATCGATGCAGGTCCTCCCAGCTCTTCCTCCGTTCTGCACTCAAATCACATTTCGAAATTACGTCAAGCGCGTAACTTCCAAGCCAAAGACGAGGCAGCGATAAACGGATCAGGGGTTGTTATCGGCGACTCGTCGAGCTAATCGATTTCGCTCGCGGCGCGAAACTTGTTTGCGGCTTTTCCCGTCGCCCAGCAGCCCACCCGCGATCGATCTCGACGTCCCCCGACGCTCCGTTCGGTGTCTAGTGTCTCCCCAGTGCCAAGTTTTAAGAGTAGGTCTACTCAGGTGTCTATTCGTGTAAGTAGTGCTGTGTCTCTTGTGGTTGTTTAATCGTATCGCCGTTTCGAACAATTACCAAGTCCAGTTTGGGCTTCCGGCGACTGGAATCGGCTTCTGGACATGCGAATAGTTGACCATCTGTGAGATGAGTATATTCGCGATCGTCTGGGTCACATTGTCGCGGTGGTTGTGGAATTTTTGTAAGGTAGGACGGAAGGAGAGAAAGGAAGGTTTCGTCCTGGGCCTGCTAGTGGGCCTCATCGGTATAGCCTCGCTCAGATTAATCGAGTCACGTGACTTCAAGTCGCTTGAATTCAAGTACCTTGGAACTACTTTACCACTGTGAACCTGTTATTCACTTGATTCGGAATATCCTTTCAAGTCTCTTTCAAGTTTCAAGCGAAGCGGTGGGTCTTTCAACTTTTACTTGCCTTGAAATACAGCTTGAATAGTGTGAACGTACGTACAACTCGTCAAAATTCACCCGTTCCGTGTTCCCCGAGCTCTATTCGTCAACGTAGCAGACTCCCCGCCATTACCATTATTCTTTAGACGGATTTCCCGTGGTTATACGATGCTGGAGAACGCGAGCAGTTCGCTGGTGATTCGCGAAATACTTGCTGGAAATTTTTAACTGCCACTACCCCGACGCGCGAATCGCGGAAACTTCGGAACTTAAATTAACCAGACAACTTAACCCGACGGACGAGCGAGAGTTCGCTAATTGGGGGGACGAATTATGCCCGTGGGTTTATTAGTTCGCACGTAACGCGACCTGCCCTTTGAAAATTCCCCCTGCCAGGATGAAACGTTAAATGTTTATCGAGCATTACGAGGAATCAACTAGCCACTCTAAGTACTTGCTAGGTATTACCACCGCGTTCGCCCCATTTAGGGTGTTCATCGGCTTCTGTTGCAGCGGCATTAGTGTTTTCACGCGCTGACGCGATTAGCGTGAGCGAATTTCGGTGGATGAGCTGTTGCCCCTAATGCACGAACGCAATGGAGTAATCGCGGAGCAGAAGTGGATAAAAAATTCTGGGTAGTTCGACAAAATTACATACCTGTCCCCAGGACTTCGTCGAACAACGATCCAACCACAAGAACCAAGATTACTATTCCAATTCCCCAGCGAAACTACAAATATCAAGCAAGTTTCATCTGCTCCCCAAATTTCATCCACGGTCCCTTCCTTTTTGCTCGACACAAAACAACCCGTACTCGTGTCCACCTCCCGTCCCCCACCCCCCACCCCCCTCCCGAAAAATAATAAACAGAACCGCGGCGCAAAACAACGGGCGCCCCAACCGTGAAAATAACGACCAACGATTGAAGATACCAGCGCCCAGAGGGGGGTGAAAGGGTCGTGCGAAAGAAATTCGTGGGTTCTCCATATTCATGAGCCGCGTGTCGCGAAAACTCTCGCCCTCGTTAAACATAACGACCGGATATTAGAAGGAGAAGTAACGGCGCGCCGATAGGAAGAAACGGAATATCGCCCGGCGGTCGTGATTAAGGGTGGTTCCTTCGCGAGCTCGAGGTGGCAGGAAAAACGAGGAGGAATGTGGCGCGGTGGCTTTGGTCCGCAAGAACCCGTCAGTCTGACACGCAGGAATTTATTCACCGTCGAAGGTATCGAATTCGAGGAGAGAAAGGGAGCACGTCGCGGGTGGTTCCCTTCAACCTCACTGCTGAGTACCTACTTCTTTCCGTCCCGTGGAGAATTATTCGGGGTGAAGCTGAAAACTGGGGGTCACGGACAGAGGTGGGCAAAATTTTTATTTAAATAAAAATATCGATTAACGGAAAAATGTTACAAAAATTATTCGTTGTGTGTTGAATATAGCTAATTTTTTTATTCGACGAGTAAAATTAATTTTTTATCCGTCGAGCGTGCCAACTTCGGCGTCGAATAAAGTTTTCAACTTTAACTTTCATAATGTTAATAACGTTAAAGTCAACTTTAATAATGTTAATAAAGTTAAAGTTGAAGTTAACTTTAATAATGTTAATAAAGTAAAGATAAAGTTGAAGTTTACTTTAATAATGTTATTAAAGTTAACGTTAACGTTAACGTTAACGTTAACGCTAAAGTTAAAGTTAAAGTTAAAGTTAAAGTTAAAGTTAAAGTTAAAGTTAAAGTTAAAGTTAAAGTTAATGTTAAAGTTAAAGTCAGAAGTCAAAGTCAAAGTCAAAGTCAAAGTCAAAGTTAAAGTCAAAGTTAAAGTCAAAGTTAAAGTTAAAGTTAAAGTTAAAGTTGACAAACATATTCGACGGTGAAGTTGAAACGCTCGACGAATAAAAAAATTAACTTTATTATTCGAATAATCTAAAGTTAAAGTAACTTTTACTCCATCCGTTACTTCAATAATTTTTTATTTACTTAATGCCCAACTCTGGCCCCAGATCCACTGACGCAGTCTAAACTACTCTTCCTCGATGTACGTCCAATGTCACGTTGAAGTTTTCCAGGAAAACATTGGATAGAAGGGTAGGCTGCGCAGGGTGGTTGCTACTGGATACCCGCCAAAGACTTCGGTTAGCTCGACTACTTACGAGCCAATGGCCAATAAGGATTTTCCCTGTTCACCGTTATCGCCCGTAAAAATTTTTATCATCGTAAAATTTAAATACAGATCGCGACCCAACCCCTGCCGATGCAACCTGACGTACCCATTTATCGTCGATAATACTATCTGGATCCAGGACTCCATTCGATTCTAAGTAAACGGCTGAAAGCTTCATATGAAATCGAGGATATTGTCGTGGAAAGAATTGCATCGGTCCTGATCACTTGAGCTATGATAATTGGACGTGTTGATCAGAGTGCAGGTGATAAGATAGATAGGATTTTTCATCTTTTCCTCCTTCCATGAGATCAAGAACCACATAAAAGGGAGCCCGGAATAAGAGACCTCGTATGTTCGATTTTGGCGGAGTTCGTTAGGCGGCTGCCCAGTAAACAGAGGACGCGATAATCGCGGGTTCGAGTCCCATCGCCCGAGACTGTGTTTTTTTCTCCTACATTTAATATAGAGGCCACTTCACGCAGAAGAGAAATTAGACACCGAAAAAAGGGTTACAGAGACAATAGTTATACACTTCTAGAGTATCTCTTAACCAACACATCTCCTCCTGTTTTCGAAACTTCAGTGTGTCTTATCATCCCTATTCCAGAGCCCTGAGCAGTAGTGCACTGATACCTGTTCCAATCAGCGAGAGTTTCCCTCAGATTGATTGCGCACAGACACTGCCTACCATCGATAACCTCGAGCAGGCAATAACAAAGTTCCGTGGCTCGTGAAAAGCTGCCTTCGGGTTATTGCAGGGCTAAATACCCGCCATAAAGAGCAATCTTTACTGCACGCTTACCGATATAATATCGCGGTTACGATACTACGGGGCTAACTTGGTTGTTTCGCCACCCGTATACAACCCGCTATATTAACTTTCTGTCGCGGAAATATCGTGCTTACCGATATTAGTTCTCTTCCGCGGCCCACGCAACGAATAAATTGCGGCTGGGTGTGCACGAACGACGGGGAGCCATGGAAGCAACATAGGAGCTAGTGGAACTCGCGTTCCTCGGGTCTTTGGAGCTGGATAATAGGAAACTTGGTCCAAGTTTGGACACTTTCGATTTCTCGGTGTGTGTGAAGCTGGTGGTAACGTAAGACTTCCCACGAGTCTCAATTTATTCCCAATTTTCCAATCCTCCCCGATGTATTTACCTGCCGTTAGTTAAGTCGCGTTCTCATCACCTGTTGACGACACAACGTCGACGATGAAGGCGTGACTTCTCTGACGAGGTGTGCCCTTTCGACAAATTAATGTCTCCAGAATGAATTGAAAGATAAATGCACTTGTGATGATAGGAACTTGTTCCTTAGAACTTTATTGTACAACGTTACTGTTCTGAGTAACTGTGGACGCTGAAGAAGCCGGGAGAGACGGAGATTTTGAAATTCTCGCAAATTCGGTGATGCCTGTCAAAAATTTCCGCAAACAGATAAAAAATAAAAGCATTCAACGAAACAAGGTATAAAGAAAACAGCGTTCCTTGACCCCCAACGATGGAATCAAGGTGCCCCCACCTTCAAACGATACTTTCCAGATTCGAAAAGCATATAGGGATGTACCAGCTCGCTTAACGAGTACTGAATGCAATTTAATGAAACAATCGATCATCTCCGTCGCGCTGCATTGGTCCCGAAGACAAGCAAGCTCGCAGTTTGACTTCCATTAGCCAGCAAGTCGCACCACGTGCACCTCGTGGATTCAAGCGTGCCACGATTCGCAACCGAAGCGTGAAAGGTAGTTGGCGCAAACTCCCGTCCAAGTTCATTTGACGAGCATTGAGCAACCCTTGAAGCGTGATTATCTCGTGGCCCCAGCTACGGGGCGACCACTATTACGGCCCATTCTTTGCTCGACAAGGCCAACATTGTCCTCAGTTAACCGTCTACCCCATTCCAATACTTCATTCTCTCAAATATTTGAAATAACCGCGACATTTCCATCGAAAGCCGTCTTATCAGCTTCTGCCCCATCGGCACCCTCCACGATTCCAGCAGCGGGGGCGGGGGGTTCAGAGCCACCGTTAATTCCACGACAGAAATGAGGTACACCAGGCGAAGCAGCTTCGATTTATCGACGCCCGTGTGGATCCATTTCCCTCGTTTCCTGTTACCGCGACACCCTCGTGGCCATGCGACTTTTTCAGAGAGGAAATCGCGCGCGGATCGAATCGCTCCACGTTCTGGCGGACGAGGGAAAAAGGTAGCAAGAGGGAACGTTGGCGAAACAGAGAGAAAGAGCTCGGATGGAGGGGTAACGTCATTGAGTAGCGGTGCAGTGTTTCAATCTGGCCGCCATTTGCGCGAAAATTGCTGCGGGGTGAAAGGGGATGAAAGGGGACGCGCGTAATCCACTTTCAAGCATCGCGGCCGCGACTGCTTAATGACGGGATCCCCGTGCAAAGCAGAAATCAATTTTTGCGCCGTTAGTTATCAGCGTTCCACTGTGCTCGCCCGAAAAAGAGGGGGGGCGCGAGGGAGATGGAGAGTTCGGAGGGAGGGGGTGATTTTAGTTGAGGGATCCAAACGCGACTGGCGGACAGTGATAAGCGATATTGGTCCTAACTATCGATAATGCTTATCGGTATATATTTGTTCGTTCAATATAGATACATGAAATATATTTTTCAAAAAGTGTCGGTAATATCGATTCGAAGATCGTATCAATTTACCAATTTAAAAATAAGTTACATATATTCAAGAGCATATCATTTTGGATTAAAATGAATTTTCTATTCAATTCAAGATTCAGTGTTAAAATGAAAACAGGCAATTTACTATTCAAATCATATTTAGAAAGGAAACTAGAATTTTTATTTTAATAAGAAACATCATGGGCACCATTCAGTATAACAGTATGAAAAAGAATTACTGAAATTTACTTACATGTAGTAATTCGGGAATAATTAGCTTGAATTGGCTTAATCCAAAGAAAATTATCGATATTTTCACCGAAATTATCGATAAACGTCAGGTATTATTAGTATTTGAAATATCGATAAAAAAATATTGATATACCGATAGACAAATATCGATATACATATACGGTTATCGATAAATATCGGGCATCAATGCAAACAATGGGGAAGGCAGAAGAAGATGAAAGGATGAATAAAAGTGGAGTACACAAGGAGACCGAGGGAAGCAGAGACGGCACAGTTCCGAGGAAAAAAAACAGGAAGGAGTTTGTCGCGGAGATAAAGAAACGGCGTATTAGGGATACAAAGGTAGTTTTAATAAACAGACTGATTGCGCAAGTAGCCCGCTGGAGGAACGGGGGGGGGGGGGGGGAAGGATACAGAGTGTAGAGTTATAAAAATAGACGGGCGAAGGGAGATCAAAGAAGCCGTGGAAGCAAAGCGGCGCGGCTGGTGAAATAAGAGGAAACAATGGTGCCATTGAAACGGGGGATAGAAAAAACGAGCACGACACTGTGGAGAACAGGAAAAAAGAAAACAGAAATGCAAAGGAGTGGCGTGGAATGAAAGCACGGCAGGGTGAGAAGGAGGGAGGGATTCGAAGGACTGGTTCCATCGGTGGAATAAGGTCCCGATTCACGCGGTCGACTGTTAGCTGAAAAGCCACGGGAAAGCGAAGGCTAGGTTCGAAACTCGTTACACGCTACCAACTTATCGAAAGCGCTTCGATCGCGCGGCCAGCTGCGAGCTGATCGCGATAAGCCGCCTAACGTCGAGCCAGACGTTTCTCTAAGGAGATTTAAACCCTTTTGTGACTCGCATCTGCCTCTGGTCGATCCTCGAAATTTGAATAAAACCCCTCGGCTTTCCTTCTCAGCCTTGCTTCGCGTAAAACGCATTCCTCGCTGTTAACTCTGTCTTGGGGGACTCTGGGTCTTCTCTCATGAAAACATTGATAATTATCCCTTTGAATGCTGGCCATTTAAACGCTCAGCATACGTCGCGTGCGGAACTCCTTTAGTCGTATCTCTTACACATAGTCGCCGAACGCCTATGGGCGTTCTTCGCACACACCGCGTACACTGACCAAACACATAATCTGTTTACACATGGCAGTGCTTAGCCCAAAACTAAATTTTTAACAAGGCTTCTTGCATGTCGGTTGTTACTTTATCATAAACGTAAATATTTTTCTACGCAAAAAGTTCCAAATGTTCTTTAAATGTTGCCGAGTTAAGTGCAAATAGTTCTGTAAAAATATATGCTTCCGCTTTTTCAAAAAAAAATCACAAACATTCACCTCCTTTCGGCCGCCTGACTATGTATAACCACTTAAGTAGACTCCGAAACAGAGATCTCGGGGAGTCCGGCTTTGGGGGAATGGATTAAAGCGCTGGCCAACAGGCAATAGAACCGAAGATCGTGGGTTCGAATCCCCATCGCCTGAGGTTCCATTTTTCTCCTATAATTAGTAATTGCAGTGTGTTTCTTGGCGATTCGATGCTCAATTTGGGAAGGAAGAAGATGATTCTAAGAAACTCGTGTTTAACTTGAAGCCGCTCCAAGTATAGTAGACCGCGCTACTTAGTTTCTACTTGAACGCCTTGGCGCTCCGTCTAATACCGTTCCTCGCTCTGCAACTTTTAGAGAAATTCGAAGTAGGTGCTCAAAGTCGACCGCGGGCGACTTGTACAGATAGAATCGTAGTAGAACAGCGAGAAGCTCGATTAAAGTAAACGAAAGGAATTCCGTCTCGCCGCGGCGGGGGGAACGTCCAGTCTCGTAATCCAGCAAAGCGTTTGCGTTTGGAAGACGCAGCACAGAAGGGGGAAAGGGGCCAGGAGGTAGGAAATAAAAAGAGAGTCGCACAGAAGAGGAAAGCAATCCCTTTCCCAGAGCGGCCATCTTTCTCTCTGGAATTGATATCGACCCGGCCGAACGCGTAATTGCAGCGAAAAACGCTCGTTGAATCCCATTTATACAATTTAACGAATCCCTGCTCGTCAATCGATAAATAATTATTAATAATTAAATCGGGCCACTTCAGCGTGAACTATTAATTATTTCCCGAGCTTAATTAATTAATGAGAAGCGTGCGATTTTAATGTACCACGATGTACCATCGAATCATTGAACGTCGAGGATTCAAATACCGCGACAGCCACGTTCTTCAGTGGTTTCGAGCAGCAGTTTGCAAACTTTCACGAAACCCCCGAATGTATAAATTCCTCGAAAATCGCGCATGGGCGCGAGGTTGCATAAAGCGTGGGGCTCCAAAAATTTCTCCGCCCCAGCTGCGATTCTTTCTTGGCAAAGGGATCGTTAAGGGAAGAAGAGCATTCATGCATTATTTATTCGCAAAGCGGAGCGTGCAGCTCCGTAAACGCGGGGACAACAAACGGAGCGGGGGATCACGTGAAATCTTTCCCTTTGTCGTTCCCTCCCCAAAATACGCGCAACACCCACACCCGTCATCGCGCGAGAAGAGTTTTCGCCGAATCCTTACACAGCTTTTTAATTTGCATACTTCCGACTCGTTGGACATCGCGAGAAAGAAATTCGAGGGAGACTCGCTCCGCTCCAGACACTTCCCTTTGTCTCCTCCCTCCCGCCCCCATCCGGGGAGAATTCTGAGACGCTCCGCGGCGAAGCGACAGCTCGACGCTTTCAGGTACCTGAGAAGCCCGTCGCAACATCGACGTCAAAAAAGGAAAACGAAAAATTCCCCACAAATATTGGAGCCCGATGAAATTTCTTGCCCCCCTTTAATACCGAAACTGCTGTTATAATGTACCCTTGGTTTAATTAAATTTCTCCCATCGATGCCCTCGCGTTGGGGCTCGTATTAAAAATACGCTCTAATGAAATCTCACCCTTCCAAGTCTCGGAAAACGTAACCTAACTCCTCCACCCCCGTGTCGACGTGGTAAAATTTCCTAGAAGGTATCACGAGCTGACACCCCCGCGTTAAGGTAGGTTTTCCTATACGTGACTGGATGCAACGTGACAAATTTCAATTTTCTCGAAAATAAAGTGCGATATCGAAAAAAGTCACTCTTCCTTTTCGTCTTATGACGAGTAAATAACTCGAGAAAAAAGAATAAAATTTTTTCACATAGCGCTTCGTTTTCGAGAAAATCGACTTTGAAACACCTACCTTTGCGAGCGTTATCGAGGAAAGCGAGTCGGGCCAATAAACCACCGGCTCCAGAAGCAATGCTGCGGTCGAGGCGGGAGCAAAGGGAGCTCTATAAAGTCCGTTAAAGATGCTATCGGTCGTGACCGGAACGACGGGGCGGTCCGAATTATCCGATAATTTGGCAGCCGATGGCTCATTGCCAGATTGCGTCCACGCTCCGGGCCAAAAGCCACCTTTGGCCAGACGTGTTCCTCGCGCCCCATCGCGCCGTTCGCGACGATTCCGTGGAAATTCATCTTCGAGACCCTGCACCACCTTCTACCACCTCCTCCACCCCCGTTTAAATTGCGACGGTGCAAACCAGTTTCAACTAGGACGCACTCGACTGGGATTTCACCGAGGAGAACGGAACGAGGAGGAGAAAAAATACGGTGCGCTATTTATTTCGCTTGAAACGGAGCACAGATGGGAGACCACGCAAGGAGAAGAAATATTGTTTCGCGTAATATTTCTATACGGTGCGCGGTCGTATTATTGCGGAGCTGGAGGGGAAAAACCGCTGCTGATCGATGGTGGACGTGACCAACGGAGCAACCCCAGCTACCACCGTCAAGCTTTATCTTCTTTTCCGGCTGCAACCGACTGCCTTTCATCGATTTTCCCCGTTTTCTTTACGTTCTACTGTAATTAGCTTTCGACGTTGTTACTGGCAAACAGATGCGTAGATTATGAAACTTTTAATGATATTCGTGCAATTAAAAGGGAACGGATACTCTCGGCCACTTGTTTTCCTTTCCGGCTTCGGGCGAATTAGAGGAAGAGGGTTTCTGTGTATCCAGACAGATAATATCGTATCGGTTGCCTGCGCAGTCATAACAAATCGTCGATCTTCGATCTGACAGGCTCGGTTCCAGGGCAGCTTAAATCAATCCAGGCGGCTTCGAAACTTTTAAAACTCTGTCGTGATCGATCATCCGGAGCTCCTCGAGGGACGAGGCAGGAAGTCTGAATCAAGGTCGGATGGGAGATTCGTTTCTAGCTACTTTTTTCATTCCGCGATGCCTCGCGTGTCAAGGTGATTGCAGGGCTCAGCGAAATTTCTATTGCAGAAAGAAAGAACCCGAACTGTACATACCTCCTCTATGCAACTTTCTCAATATTTATGGTGGTACATTCAGCTTTTTTGGAGCTCCAGTTATTTCCTCCAGAGTGCAATCTCAAAACGGTCACAACCACCAACACAGTAACTGAATAATTTCTTGCTTGTTCCTCGACAATAATTTGTAAACTTTATTAAAGCAGTGTGGGATCAGGAAGCCCCATAAAAGGCAGCTTGGAATAAGAGACATCGGAGAGTCGGCTTTGGCGACGTTGGTAAGGCGGCTGACCAGTAACGCAGAGGATCCGAAGATCGTGGGTTCAAGTCCCCATCACCCCCGAGGTTTTTTCGTTTTTTCCATGACTGGCGAACGTATAGGAATTTCGAAATCTATATTCCTACAGGAATTTTCCGTATAATAAAATAAATAAATAAATATGTGTTAGAGAGAGATGTGTTTCATGACTCCAAAGTTAGATTCCTCCACGCTTCTTTACGAAGTATAGGTACTCTATATCGCCCTGCGCTTTAGGTGCCGATGAATCTTCCAGCTTCGAGACATCGAACGAGAACCAGCCGAGCGTTTCCGAATAAAGCAAAACTTTCAGTGGGAAGAAATAATGGACCGCAACGGCATCGCGAAGCCACGACGACCCAGTAAATCGCTGCACATCTGCAGGAGAAATACGAGACCCAGGGAAAAATACATTCAGGTCCGTCGCCGCTCTGGCCATTCGCGTAACCAATGTCCGTCCCAGCCCTGATGGACGTTCCTCGTGCAGCCGAGGATTGGAAAACAACCATCGCGCCCGTCATCCGCGAAACGCGTGGATGCTGTCGTAACGTGATTATCGAGCATCCATCAAGTTGACGAGAGGCCAAGAGCGAGCACGGAGGCTCGAAATCGCGGGAATATTAAAGCGAGAAAAGGGAGGCCTGGGAATCACCGAGAATATTATTATTAACAACGGGAACGCAATCTGCAAACACGCTCGTTACCCTTAACGATGAAGCATCCATGCTTCAGCGCAGCAGTGTTCACCCCGCGTGGTTCCGCGGATACACCCTTCGCAATGGTGAAACGAGACACCGCTCGGTTCCCCTCATTCCATATCCAAAATTCCAAATAACAAACGTCAGATCCAATTGTTGCGCGAATCAGAGGCAGACGAGGCTGCTGGTAACGCCAGTCAGGGAACCCCCACGAGAATCGCGCAGCTATGCACGTAGCTGGATAAAGTTAGTCGGGCCGCAGGCCCTTCGGTAATAAACGGCTGCAACGAGGTCTCAACAACGAGTAATGGCAGAAACACAGCAGCGGAAGAATGATCGGAGAGATGGAAAGCGAGCTGAACCTCGGTGACCAAGCTCCCTTCCTCCGTTCTCCATTTTTCTGCGCATCGAATAAATGCATACAGCATCAGATCGAGTTTGGGGAAGGGTACTGGGGCTGTTCAGCATCGTAGCGGCCAGGATTCCCGTCCCGCCGACTACGAATCCCCGGTTCTACACACGAAATCGTACCAACTCTTGCTACCAATAATAGAAACACGCGCGCCATCGGGAATACCTGCCATATGAATGCAAAATTTCGGGGGGGACCAGTGTGGCGCAGTGACTGAAAAACACAGAGTTCCAATCCCGGCGATCGACACACAAAAATATTCTCCGTTCTCCCTGGGAGCTCGGATAAATACGCTCGGTATCGAGATCCACGCGATCATCTACCGTAGAAAAGGCGTCCACAGAGAAAGTCTGATTGTTCGGTCGAGATCTCGATGCCTCGAGCTTCCGAGTCTTGGATCCAGTCTCTGGGATTGAAAACAAAGATCAGGAAATGTGGAGCTTGCCAATGTAGACGATGTATAATATATCACATGTCTCTTTAATTTTACTGAGTAAAACGATTTCTCAGAGCCGGGTCATCTGAAATCGACAAGTGAAGAAGTGTCTGTTAGTATATAAGTTTATCTAGTTCGTGAACGAAGGATTTTTGTTTTTGATGAAAAGTCTATTTTTAATTCACGAAAAACGAACAATTCAGACATCGAAAAATCATGATTTTGCGATAAACGGCCGCCATTTTGTCCGAAACCATTTTTTTGAAAAATCCTTCGTTCACGAACTAGATAAACTCATATACTAACAGAATCTTCTTCACTTTTCGATTTCAGATGATCCGGCTCTGAGGAATCGTGCTCACCGCAAAAAAAATAGCTTCCGGGAGAGTGGCGGTTATTCGTTCATTTTTTAAATATTTTTCTATAACAAAATTACTAACAGTTGCTGAATGTATGTACTTTTAAAATAAGCAAACAGTTGTAACAAATATACATTAGATTTTCCACAAAAAATTCCCGAAAATTACGCCTCACAACCCCTTAAGCGTCCGGCAATAGAGGAACTCCTATTAGAATTTGCAGAGGATCAAGGAGGATCTAGGACTACCCTTCATGACTCACAGCGAGGCAGTAGAACCTCTAAAGGGTGAAGTTCAAAGAATACATATCCTAACCCAACGAATTTCGGTTTTTTTATTTAAAAAAACCTTCCGCAATAACCTTGTCCAATGATATATGCCTAAAGTAACACTACATGAGCAAGAAGATCGCTACTGCTCGCAGCCCTCGTACCCGCGGCCGTGGAGGCTCGTTTAGAATTCCAAGTGGCACCCGTTGCTCGAGGTGTGCGTAATTTAATCGAGTAATCCCAAGTTTTCGGCGGGGATCACCCCAAAGAAGACTAATAGAAGGTGCGTGCGCGTTATAGTCGCCGAAACACGAATGTATGGAGCCCGGCTCGAGATTATCTGTCGCGGAGAAATGTTCTCGGGGAGACAGGGGGTAAAAGAAAGATAGTGGCGGGGTAGAGGAGCCGCGATGAAACACGTACGGAGCAGAGAGCGAACCGCCGCGCCGCACGGAATACCAAATTCCGTGGTTCCTATCATATTCAGATTACGCCGCGATATATTTAATGCCGCCGGGCGAATTGTCGTATCAATGCAATCTTAAACGCATTAACGACGCGCTCGGCCACGCCGCCGAGCTTCTTTCTGCCAGCCCGCGAGCGGCATTGGTAATGCAGCAACGATTCGCCAGAACTTTGGTGATCTTTTTGAGGGATCGTCTGCTGCAATGCGATCCCTCTAGTGTTCTTTCAAAGTGGAAACAGTTGACGAAGGAGTCACCTCTGTCAGACGGGGACTAAGTAGTTGAGTAAGTCAGTCTTTGGATGTGTAACTGTTATAGCTGAACACTTTAATGATTAATGATTCAAAGTGTGGCAAAAACCGATACCCTTAAAGTTAAGTATGAGATTAGAAGCTCTGAAATTTTTCGTGAGCAGTGGCGCACTCAGGATTTAATCTTGGGGGAGCCGAATTGAAGGGATCAAAATATTTTTGTTTGGTGATTATAAAAATTGATTTAAAGAATAAAATACAGATTTCTTTTCTTTTTACAAAGCCCCTTCTTTGGGGGCGCCAGGGTCCGTTGGCTCCCCTCTGGGTGCGTCACTAATCACTATACCACGACGATACTCAGAATATCCAGACGCCTACTACTGCTGAAATTTACTATCTTCAATAGGAGCAATTATTTCACTTAGTCATCTGCAGTTGGATCGCAGTTTCAGTCATGGCGATCCTCCACATTTTTTTGTCGGTACTGGAGGTCCCCACTGCTAGGTCTACTGCAAAATAACTAGGACCAGCTGAGGAGCCTTATTTGGGCTGTCTACTATTTCACGTTCCATTTCCAGCTACGTGAGGGGAATAAAAATAAATCCACTGACGCGTTACGTGTGCCGTGTTTGCTGCTGGGCTACGGCCGATACATCATTCGAGAATTATTCCCCGCGTTCCGTATCAGCCCGCGAACCTCGATACGATCGACTGGAGGCCTTGCCCCTTCTCCAGCCTGGAGAAAGTTATGCCGCGAAGAGATAAAGTTCCACCGGAAGATCGACTCGTCCCTAGAATGGAGTCGGACGTGACCTATCGATTGCACGCGAGCAAACTTGGCCCTTGACAGATCGAGGATTCACCTAACCTCCTTGGAATTGGGATGATGCAGTCGACGGATGGATTATTCGTCAGAAAATTTGGAAACGAATATGGTGCAACGATGTTTACAAAAATCTAGTTCCATGATTCGCAATCTGCGGGTTGCGAAGTATTTTCTCGGGGGTCGTCACGAATTTTTTTCTTTTTTTTTTTATAAATATTATTAAGTTATAATTATATTCTGAACTGTCTATTTTTAATGTGTTTCCTTTACCTTATTAACTCTTCATTGACGCTCTAGGTGTGAACCACCCATAAGCTGATTCTGACGCTCTGTACCTTTTCCAATACGGACATTCTGCGTAGAATATCGTGGATATTCGCGGAATATCTCCGTTTTTTTCAATTACATTCAATTACAATACCTTTTTTCCAAAGCCGACATAGAAATTATTTATTTCCTGGAAATATCATATCTGAACAACTTTGTATATTTTTAGCTTCGAATATTGAAAGTAAAAGTTACAATTTTTTGAAGATTTCTTTAGTTTTTTCTCGACATATGGTAATCTAGAATTTTTACAAAACCTGTGATAAACTCAATAAAAAAAAAGAACTATGGGAATACATTCTAGAGACATTGAAATTGGCCCATGATTTTTTCCATAACAATTGGATTCTTTAGATAAGAATGGCGGTCGTTCAAAAATTTCTCTGGGTGCGAGCCACCCAGAATGTCAAAGTTGATTGAAAAAAGAAGTGTGTCAACGAAGAATTACAGTTACCTTACTTTATATAAGGGAGTCGCCGGTTATTTGAATATTATAAAACGCGATCCCGTCTCAAAAAAGTTTGAGAAATCCTGTTGCAGTCGCTGGACAAGGTCCTACAAATATAAATTTCCCCAAAACGCACACCTGACATTACTAACAAAACTTGTCGCGTTTACAAGCGACCCCTTGCAACTGCAGCGCAGCGCAGCGCAGCAATAATGGCCCATAGAAGTGCAAAATAACGTCGCAACATTTCCCCGACGATGTAAAAGACGCACGACCAGTGGCCATCAAACCCGAGGCGTTCCCTGAAGAATGGCGTAGGTACATAAAGCGAAATTAGACGGGGGGAAAACATTCTGCGGAACGAAGGCGAAGAAACGCCGTTCCCTTCAACGACATAATGTTACGTCCTCCAGCGACGAAGGGCCCTTTACCGTCGTAACGTGATACAATCGTTAGAACGCGGGAATTACAACGAGGGCTCGCGTAATTACAGGGAAACGCGAGTCGCGTCGCGTTACAACCAGCCAGCGGGTCCCTCGAAGCGGTCGTAATCGAGCCTAATGAAAAATTACAACGGAGTAAACCGAGATAAAGCCCTGCTCGTGCGTGGCGTATGGGCCGCGATAAAAAGTTTACGAGCGGACCTAAGGCGCCCTCTAACCCTTCAACGACAACGGCGGAGATACCTCGAGCCATTCAGCTCTTTCGTTTGCACACGTCGCGGAGCTTCGAGAGACGCGTAATTGCAGGAGAAACGGGGATGAACATGAAAAACCAACGATATTCTAGATGGAAGTATGGCGCATTGTTTCCCTCTGCAGACCCAGAGCTTTGAAGGCGCTAAAGGCTCCCTTTACGCCGATGTTTAACTGGCGGTCGTTTAATTTGCAGCAACCAGGGAAGACAGAGTGGCCTCCGAGTCCTCCCGTGATCTCCCTTAGTGTCGTTTCTCTGTCCAACTGAAAAACCCGCGAACCTGGACCGAGGAAAATTATTTACTCGAGTCTGGCTCCTCGGGGAAATTGGTTTAACACATTTCCGCCTAGGAAGACTCTTTTCCCACTCGTGGCTTTTGAGTTAGAGGGGCAAGGACGCAGGGGACACGAAAATCCAGTTTCTGGAGTAACGTCTGTTAGGAGGCACGGTGAAACGTGGGAAGATGTAATTTGTCAAGGAAAAGGCATGCTCGGAATTCTTTTGAGGAATGTTAAACTTTATTCTCCGCTATTAGGAAGGGCCAATGGGAATTGATATTTAGCGTGGTGGGTTGATTAAAGTTATCGAAAGAAACTGGCGAGTTTGGACGATGGAGATTGCTTTTCGAACAGTACCGTGAACAAGGGGAATATATCCGTGTTTATCGAGATTAAGCTGCCTCCGCAGGAAGCGATCGCTTCCGTGGGACTCTGGCCAATTGTTCTGGCGCCAAGAGTCATTCGATGAACTCAGTGATCCAGGATTGCACGGCGATTCGGCGTCGTTATCTGATTCAGTTTCCCATAACGTAACTCACGCGGCCGAGGCTCGTTTTTGCGAAAGCGTTCCCTATCGTTTTATGGCTTGGACCGAGTCGAGTCGGGGATGAACAATAACCATCAGTTATTCCCTTGTCGAGCGGGACGAAAGGAAACGGGAATTCAAGGATGTCTGCTCTCAATTTCGTTTTCAAATGGTAGTAACGTTTAGAAATAAATAGAAGATAGGAATTTTGTTAGAGTCGGTGTGCCCCTCGGCACAGACACCTGAGGGGTTGTTGCATCCCCTTACTCGTGCTAGTGGTGGGAGGCGCCCTGCAGCTGCCCGCGCAAGGTCGGCTTCAGATGTAAAGTCGCAAATTCCGCAGCTCTCATTCCGGCCAGAGCAGCCGACCCACACGCAACGCTCCAATAGATAAACATTCTTCGTTAATGAATTTTTATTAATGCTACTCATACTCCACGCACACTCGTTACTTTGCCCCTGCTGCAAGGAATACTTCCTGGTCTGACCGATGCCGGTCTATACCACTTGGACTCTGAAACTCAGTTGGTCCCATCCAAAGATGGGCAACATTTTTATTTAAATGATAATTTGGAATAACGTGTATTGCACGGCAAACATCAAGTTGATTGTTTTATTTGTCGAGCATTTCAACTTCAGCGCCGAATAAATTTTTCAACTTTAACTTTAACTGTAACTTAACTCGAACGCGCGCCAGAAAATTATTCGACGTCGAATAAAGCTGATGTTGGTGTTGAAGATGAAGTTGAAGTTGAAAACTTTATTTGACGCTTTATCAAAACGACGTCAAATAAAAAAATTAACTTTCTTCGCAAATAATCTAAAGTATAAGTAACTTTTGTTCAATCCCTTGTGTAAATTATTTTTTATTTACACAATGCCCAACTCTGGTCCCACCAAACGAGGTTCCCAAATCATTTCAACCAATTCACGAATCTTCAGAATGCTTACTGTGCTCGCTCAGACTTTTTCTCAATTGCATGTCGCTTTTTCTTTTCACCTTTCTCAGAGGCCAGGCTTAAAAGCAGCTAAACAGAGCCTCTACACAACATTTTTGTACACTGCATTTTAGTGTAATAGCTGAAGCAATGCAATATCCCTCAGATTCGTTTCTCGCGATGCGCAGCTCGAAACTATAGAATATCCTATCAACCCCTGTTTCTATTATACAATCACCGTAAAAGTTTATAGGCTTGAAGTAACGCGAGGGCTACTTCCGTCGCTGTTTCCTAACAAACTTGCCGCCGACCCTCTTCCGCGAATTCAATCTGAAGAATCTTGAGGGGCCGCGGCGCGAGCAGCCCCTTTGCTCCAGCGGCTGCGTTCAACGGTCATTTAATTTAACTGTGCTGAAGCGCGACACCGTGACTGCATAACAAACACGCCCGCCACAAAGCGACGTCTCCACGTCGTGCCGGCCGCGTTTCCGCTCCAGACCCCTCTGTCTCTAAACGCCTGCGTCCCCCGAAACGTCTATGCGCCCTGTCGAAACTCCGCCCGAAAGCTCCACGGAAAAGGAAACTTCGAGCGCGGCGAAGCCTACTTTCCCGTTTAATTCCTGATTAGTTGGAAGCCGCGCTTATTTGCCGCCACAGTCAAACATTTACCCGCCTCGTTGTTCGCCCGCCCTTCCCCCCCCCCCCCCTCCGTCAGCCCCCTCCAAGTCGCCCGACGTTCGACGGCAAACGCGGAATTATTGAACACCTCTACTTCGGTCTAAGTACCCCGCTGTACCGAACCACGGCCAAGCGAAATATTTTCGAAAGACACGGGCCGCAGTGCCTGCACGCGTGTGCAAAGGCTGAGAGCAGCAGCAGCGGCGCAAACTTCAAACTTACTCGAATCAATATACCCGTTGCCAGGTCTGAATAATTCAGCGACGTCGCGTATTATGCGGCCAATAAAGCAGCCAGCAGCGCCGCGGGGGGGGGAATGCATTTTCCGCGAGGCAGGGCGAAAAAAATCTGCCGCGATAATTCCGCGAACGAGAGTTTACGGGGGACGTTGGATTACGGTCGGCCGCGTTCCGATGCGCGCGGAGGAAAAATTACGCGCCCGTCCTGATAGGAAAATAAATCCAAGATCGCGAATTATTTGTACCTATATTCTAATATGAAGATTGACGGCAATAACGCCATTGAGTTATTTAGAAATGATGAAAAGTTGCACTGTAATGTTACAAGCAATACAAAATATGTTTGGAAGATAGGAAAACTAATAAGATTAAAATGTACTTTTGTTTTTTCGAGCGCACTTCGAATGGACAGCGTCGAGGCCGCGAGGATGCTTCTGGGAGAAGAATGCAGGGATTTAAGTCCGTTTTTTTTTATGGCGCTTTGGGGACTCGGTAATCTCGGAATGAAAATGGTGCGAATCGTTGGGGAATTGAGCTAGAACGCTGGCGAATCGTAACTGAAGTGGAACTTTGGACAGAAGATATTGTCTGTTGGGAGGCGGTAACAGAGTTAAAATCGCCTTTGTCGCGATCGCCTCCCGGTTCGAAGCGGCGACGATGCTGAAAGGAAGGAAGGAGGTACGAATTGGAGGAAGAATCCCGCATTGTTCCCGCTGCGCCTTTGCCGCGTTCCTCGTGCGCGGCAAAGGCGCCGGAGAGGTCGCCGACTTAATAATTTCATTAGAGGCGAATTAAGCAAAGTGGATGCCTCTTAATGACACGGATAAAGAAACAGACCGGCTGAAAGAAGCAGGCCAAGCTCAATTCTGTCTGGGCCAGTGTTTCTCTCGGAACACTCATCCCCAACGAGGGCGATGTTATTGCTGTTGCTTACGCTTTGCAATTCAACGCTCCGCCCTCCGCCGCCTCTCCATCCCCGTCCGCGCGTCGTAACTGTCTTTAATGAGATTCCTCGTTCCGTTCCGTTCATCTGATCGAGTTGCCCGCGTGCCCCAGCTTTTTCAGACGGCCGATTCAAACGGGATCGCGGGAATTCCCCCGGCGTTGGCTTTAAGCGAGATTAGAGACACCTGCGTCCGCTTCTCCGCCGGTTATATTTTCAATCGAACGGGGGAAAAGAAGGCGGAGAGAAGGGTTGGAAGACAAATTATTATCAGCGGGCTAGCGATAACAGGGCGTCGGATTAAACAAACGAGCGAGGCAGGCATTGGCGCGAAATACAACGAGGACGGCGTTTATCGGAATTCGGATTATAAATGCAAACTCCGTTCGTAATTGGTCACCCTGAACCGTGTACCGATGTAAACGTGCAATTTTTCCGCGACCCGGCACCCCTCTTATCCGTGCTGCATACCGATCGATCCCGATCCCGCGCTAATTCGATGTAACTCCGGCCCGTGTTAATTTAACGGTGACGATGGCTCGGCTTATCGCGTCGCGGGATGCGTTCGCGAGGAGTAACGCGTGACGGATTTACGTATCGTCCCGTAAACCGTCAACGTTTCGACAAACGGACCGTAAACGAGGCTAACGGATGCTTTCGTTCGTAATTTTGTTTTTCTTTTAATTTTAAACTTACTCGTGCAGGGCTTTGTTAAATATTTATGCATCGTGGACCGCGGTGTTTGTGGTGTTTATAGTGGCTGGAAAAGTGTAGTAAAGTTTTCGAGGGAACGAGGGTTGAAGCGCGCTTCTGTGGGGATGTAAAGAGCAATGGCTTTGATACCAGTGGCGAATTTAACGGAATCCAGAAGGCCCACAAAGGCCCCATCACACCAATAAGTTATGATTTTATCCAAACACCATATTTTGCTTCTGTATGTAGGGGAGGGTTGCTTATATCGTACTACTTAAGACATTTTACGTTATATTTCATATTTGGTACTAATTTCAACGCAAATGATTATTGGATATTGTAGCTTGATCTTTTAGCAACTACTATTATACGCTTAACCTTTTGTTCAGAACAAATTAATTTGTGATTAATCGTTTTGTCACATACTGTAAAAGGTACGATTTAGGCAATCGGTCTCCTAAATCGTACCTCCACTAAAAATAGTACCAATAACAAATAGAGTAGAAAATATTCAACATAAAGTAATGATTATCATATAGTTACATATACATATGTGTATGGATCACACACAGGCCACAATGGCCTATGAATATGATATATATACATAACCTATATAACATATGAGTTGTCAAATCCCGATTGTAGTGGTACGATTTAGAAAACATGGTCAATTTATCTATAAATATAAATTTAAACTTTATAATGAATGTAATATGTACTTAAAATGAATGTAAAATATTCTACATTAAACCCGATTTTAGAAAAATACAAAAACACACGAGAAAATTGCATTGTTTGATTATTATCAGCTAAAATAAACTGGTAAAAAGTTACATCAATCATACCTGTTTTTTTAAAATGTTTATAGCACGCACAAAATAGGGTGTAAACTCAAAAGGTTTTGTTTCTATTTCTTATTTCGCATTTACTTGATATTTTTATCATCAGATGTCGTTTACATTCATTAATTACTGAGAAATTGATGAGGTACGATTTAGGTGACCAGTACGATATTGGCAACTCTCCCCTACTACTACACTTAGTCTGTTTTTAGTAAACTACCTCTTTATTAAAAAAAATGGGCTCCTCAGAACTTTTCCCACCTGGACCTTTTTCCTTAAATCCGCGACTGTTTGATGTGTCACGCTCTTAACAGCAAATGGTAGCTTCCCTGTAACCACCATTTACCCAAACTATTCGAACGAAGGTGACAGAGGAGCACCCCGTGGCGCGAAGTATAATTCCCAACCAATGTAAAAGCATTTTTCGAGGGGAATTGCATCAGCGCGTTTCCCAGAGCGCCAACCAACCCTGGTCGTCATTCCTCGACGCAGCTTCCTCCGCGACCGTTGTAATTTACGAGCAAAGTAACGGCGAGAATAGCTCGCTGCAAATGATACAACCTGCTGATTCCACCGTCTCGTTTCCCTTCTTCCCATCTCCTTTTTCCCCCAGCTTTCTTCGCCGGTCTCCGGCGGCACTTTCAGAGATGCTTTATGCGTCTGCCTCCGCTGCCTTCCCGCCGTCGCATTTTAATCGACACTCCAATCGATGCTCCAATCCTGACGACAGAAATCCGCCGCGGACGGATTAAATTGACAGGAAACTTTTCCGATACGAGCGACGGTATCGTGCGGGCGACTTTCTCGTTGAATAATTCGCCAGCAATATCGTTCCCCAGGAAAGGTCCGCCATTCGAACGCACACTTGAAAGTAACGACCGGAGCGTTCCCTTCCGCGTTGTTGAAAAATTCATGCGCGCACGTCGCCAGGTATTAATTACGTTTGTAAACGAATAAGCTACTGACAAAGCGAACTTTTTGCACTCCCCTACCACTTTCGTCGTTCACCCTTCACTTTATGTATATTTCAAGTTACAGGCATTCATCTGCGAATGGCTAACTTCCCTTAACTCGTGCCGCCTAACGATCGCGAAGCCGTGGAGTTACGACGGCAGATCGTTTTATGGTTGCGCTTTAATTGCGCCAGACGCGATTTACGAACGCGGTGTCGTCCCCTGGCGTCGGGAAAGCACGATGGAGATCGAGCTTTCTTAGTTACGGGGGCTGAGATGTTAAGAGATCAATGCTCCGAGCGCAGATCGCTTACCAGGACATCAATTTTCAATAAATTCCAGCGTAAGCCGAGGGAACTCTTGCTGTTGCCGCCGCTTGATCTCGGGAATAATTTACTGGCGGCTGGGTAAAGCGGATGAAGAGGGATTTCCCAGGCGCCCCAGCCGCTCCCGATAATTTCATTTAATCAAATTCTCGTTCGAATCCTTCGGCGGAGTACAGGAACGAGCATGTTGGCGGTGAATGAACGGCGAACACGATAGCGGCTTTTTCCTCCGGCGAATTGGTATCGCGGAAATTTTCCCGGAGAAGCCAAATTAGCAAGCGGGATCCCGGAACGGCGGATCTTCAGCTATGCCCCTCGTTATTTCCACCTGACCGTTGTTACAGCATAACCGTGCAATCTCCAAGTTGGAACGGAGCACCAATAACCCGTGAATATTCAATTAACGTCGATTAACCGAGCCTCGCTTTCCCCGACAGTGGGCGGGAATTAGCGGTAATAGAAGGCTTCGCGGAGAATCCGAAGTTTGGGGTAGAAATGACCGTCACGGATAGCGGAAAAGTTTTATCGAAGAAAGATCGTAACCCCTAACTGGTCCCTGCTGCACAGAACACAGTTCCCCTTCGCAAATTGCCCTCATCACCGCCTTAGTACTACGCCCACCAAGCTGCCCCCAATTCCGAGCATCCAAGACACTCAATCGACATCATCTAAGGATATGAATCATTCCGTCCCCGAGATGAATGATTTCGCATCCCAGGCCCGCCATGGGATCGCGGCTGTTAGTGCTCGCCAGCGCCACCAGAGGTCTGCTCTTTCTAACTCTTTCTCGCAAGTGTCAGGTCCTAGTCTCGTTTGTATATATAGAAGTTCCAAGTTTATTCCTCTCGGGCCACATGCGTCCGTCGGTTGTAGTATTATAGCTAGTTTTCCTGTATAACAATCGGACTAAATAGATATATAGATATTATAGGTGGCGATTTGATTTTTCGAACATCATAATGATAAAGCAAAGGAAAAGGGAGACTTTCATCCATAAAAGAAAACCATAATATTGGATAATATAGCCAGACATAGGAGGCCAGGGGACCTATAACTAAAAATGGCAATGAAAATTAAGACTGCGATTAATTTAACATAGGTTGTGTTTTGTTAAGTTATTCCATGTGTATTCTCAATTATAATTGGTAATAAATGTTGTGAAAAAAAGGTTATAGTATTACTGATGAATCTAGCCCTGACGGTCCCAATACGAAGAAAAAGGGCACCACCCAAACCCCCCTCTTCTTTTCCTCCTCGATCTCCACCAACGCCAACCCACTTGTCCTGCATATAAAGTACTCTAGCTTTAGGGATTACGGTCAAACGTAATCCGAGGATGCAAATCTCCCTCTCTCTGATGAAAAATCTCGAAACTCTTTTTCAGTGATGATAGACACTCCTGACCCAGGTACCAAACAAAGGGGACAACCTTCTTGAATCTACCCCGAGGTGCCCCAACCTCTCTCCCAGACTTCCCTTTACAGCAACCACGGATCGGATTCGATAAACTACCCCATCGATTGGAGAACCTTGCGCGAAGCTCACTAAGGGTGGGATCAAACTCGCTGGAGGAATCGTTGGGGGTGGGACAGACAAGGGGTCGGGAGGAAGGGCGAGGAACAACAATGCTCGGGCTGGTTCCGCGAAAGGGACAAAGAGGGAACGGTGGCCGCCAAGTAGATAGAAATCCTTCTGGAACGGAGCATAATTTATCGTGGGTACGGCCCACTTAGTCGTGGCCGGGAGTCATTAAGGACGGCCGGCTGGCACGTCAGGAGTTACATACTTTGTCACGGTAAGTTTCTCCGTCGTGGCAATTTTGCTGGGCAGCCGCGCTGGCTCGATTAAATTACCCGCCGCCGAGCATCCTGCTCGCACTGGTAGTCGTCGAGGGGGAAGGGTGCAGGGAAACTTCTCGAGTTACCCTCGTTTGTTCTTTCGCCTTTCCCGAATACCATTCCCCCGATGAACGTCTGTCGGGCGACCTTGCCTCCGACCGCAGATTAAGTGCCACAGGAATGAACTGAACTCTCCTCCACTCGCCAGCGAGTCTCTGGATCGATTTGCGGTCGATTTCGCTGCGCAGAGGTCGCCGAAGGAGAATAGAAACGTTTCTTCTCTGGGTAAGGCTGATGTTAATACGAGTTTCATTCGTGCGGATGGGGCTTAATGTGCGCGACGCACGGGCACAGTCGTCACGCGGGGAAAGGGCTTAACGCAGTGATCGCGTGACTGCTGCAGCGATCGCGAATGGAAGCCCACAGTGGTCGTAACGTGGGATTGCTGCGCCGAAACACTTTTAAGTGGTACGATTCGAAATTAGGCGTACGAGGTCGTCCTAGAAGTAATGCGGTTTTCTGCAGCTAGATTGTCCGTATTTGCACGGCTTTGCGATACGGTTTGGGGGACGGTGGATCGTAGCATCAGTTGGATTCAAGTTCTGGGTTAATTGTTCAATAGTTACTATTGGATTTTGCCCGGGAGTAAAACAGAAATTTCTGAGGCTATCTTTGGCACTTGACTTTCACTCGTTGTAATGACTGCAATATTCGATCGACACTTGTGAACTTTTCATACAACATTGTCTGAAGGTTCCCATTTACGGTAGTCTATAGAGTGACCTGTTCAGTGAATCAACGTTGCTCATGTCATACGAAAAATTAACACCTATCACGTTCTCTTCTTGTTGAAATTTACATACTAGTTCTTTATTCAACTAAGTTCTTTTTAAGATCTTTTTAAAGTCTAAAAAACCTCATTATACTTAAGAAATGACGCGATACATTAGCTTCCAACGTGAAAATGGACACGTAAAAGTCAAGCTCCGTTGTCAATCACGTTTCACGTCGAGCTTTACAGATTCCAGGAACGCGTCCTTGGTGTTAAACCACCATTATCGCGAAGGAGCTTGTTCTCGCCAAGCAGAGCAGCCATTTCGCCCAATTATCCCCAATACGAGACCTTCCCCTTCGGCTCCCAACAGTTTCCCAAAACTCCACACCTAATCAACGTCCATCAAACAGGCGCAACACTTGCGCAAACAGTCAGCCCGTCGCGAAAGACGAGCCCCGACGAGCGCACCGTCGGTCGCCAGATTTCAAAGTGCACCCTCCCTCTCTCTTTCTCCGAAGCACGTCACAGCCCGTAACTTTCAGCGCGTAAAATTATACGCAAAGTTGTTACGTCCCGTTCGACGTTATCGAGCCCTGTTTGAGTTTCCCCGGGAATTATTTAATCAAACTTCTCGAGTTACCCCCGTTTGTTTGCGACGGAGCATCAAACCCATTCCCCGATGAATAACCGTCGGGCTATCGGCCTACTATCTCGAGACAAAAGAAGGGGACAAAAAGAAGAAGAAGCAAGGATACCAAGCGCAGAAGAATTGGAAGTATTACATTTCCATCTTTACGTTCCGCTGCTTTAGCTCCCTGTCTCTTCTAACGAAGGCTGGAGAAGCTATAGAAAAAATGGAGATTTCGATGAAACGTTATCGCTCGACAAGTGGTAACGCAAGCGAGGAAGCGGGACTCTTCGAGCCAAATTCGGATTGAAGCGGCAATGGAAGATTCAGACATTCGATCCGCCAATCTTGTTGAACGTGTCAAACCGTATTCCCTCCGCTGCCGGGTCCCGGGAACTGCAGCAGAGGCTTGTGACGTCTTCTCGCGTCCCGATATTCGTCCTGAAATATTCAAATTCAGGCGGACAGGTTGCCGCGCTCCGTCCTCGCTGGCCTTGTTTCGCGAGGAGAAGCGTCCCGCTGCTCGTTACTCCCCTAACTTAATTCCGACGATGCGCCCGTTTGAAAATTTTATACCGAGAGATCTGGGCTTGCTGTGCCGCCGCGGGGCCCCCTGAAGAATTTATCGTCGCAGAGGCGAGGCGGAGAATCTTCGAGCTCTGCAGCCGAGCACCGTTTGCTATGCCGTTTCCAACGGCCCCGGGGTCATGTACACGTCCATCGCCGGGGACACTTGGAATATAGAAGCAACCCTTAAACTCCGCGATGCTGATGCCGGACAGGAATCAGAGCTGAACTAAGGGGACTTCTATCTCTGGGGCTAAAAACATAGCAAAATTTGGAATTTTTTTTAAGAAACTCGCGATTGGATTCGTCTGCAATTTTCATAATTCCTATGTTTATTATTAAAAATAAATTAAATAAAAAATACTGCAACTTCTTCAAAGATGCATAAAAACATGGTCCAAATTTCAGATGAATCGAATCGCTAGTTCCTTAACAAAATATATCACAAATTTTTCTATGTTTTCAACCCGAAAAATAGGATTCCCCCTTAATTGAACACTGTCGCAGCTCCAGCGGACCTCGACTAACGACGAATTCAATCCCTCGGTGTAAAGAAACCGCGAGAAAGCCCCGCATCCCCACGCGCGTCTTGTAAACTGGAGCTGGAGAAGTGGAGGACCAAATTACAACTTTCTTGGCAACCTAGCGGCCCGTTTAATTATTCGCCAGAGACAGGGGGCAGAATTGTTAGCGAAGAAAAGTTCAGCACGCGTTCGGAGTGCGGCGTACGCGACCCTGGGAGCATCCTCGCTCGCCCGTGGATCCGCGGAAACCTCTAGGAGTCGAGGATGCCGTTCCGAAGGGGGAGGAGCGAAGAAGAAAAGCGACCGCTGGTCCGGGGACCCTTGCCATTCGTCTTCGTTGCGCGGATTGGAGCAGCCGCCGTTGGAAAAGTGTCGGACGGCCGCGTAACCTGTTGTACCCGGGGCCACCGCGACAGCTCCGCGATTTACGATCTCCGCTTAATTAATGCCAATTAAACGGGGGCGCGCGATCGACGCGCTCCAGTCCATAAATAACTCCTGTTCGACCGTGACGGCAGTTTATTAGAGGCACTCGCGTAAATTCACCCCTTGCCATCTGCATCCAAACTGACTCTGCAGCGTCGCTACTTCTATCGGCTGTGATATCGATATTGGCGGTGCACGCTTCGGTGCTTCAATTAGGGAAAATTAAAGTATAACTGAGAATTGCGTTTTCGGGGGTGTGATACTTTGAATGAGAATTCAAAGTGCTAGTATAAATAGCGGCCTTTGATCGTTCAGAGAGAGAGAGAGAGTTGGTCGAGTCAATATATTTCAGAATCTTTACGTAAAAATGCGTTAAAGTGCAGACTAATTACTTCTCTAGAAGCGAAACAGTTGAATGAATAGCGTCATTTCGCTTCCTTCTGTGTTTTTCTGAATTTATAGGGTATAAAAGGTAAATTGAGGTTGCATTTAACCTCTTTTGTCAAACAGCGGTGTACAGAATCGTATTTAAAATATAATTCTAAGTTTATTTTCATTTAATGTTTGTCCTGATAAAATACGTAATATCTATATTAGTTTTAATAGCCATTTTATATTAGGTCGACCACGTCTCCCAGATTTAGCTAAGTATAGTAGAAAGTAAAGTAAAAAGACGATTGATAATAATAATAATAATCATCGTACCTATCATTCCCGCAGAACGGAGACATGCTGGATCATTCCTAAATCAAGTATTTGTTATAAATACAGTTCCCCGACGTCTTTCCCATAAAGTACTCCCCCGATCGTCGTCGATCAAAGGGAAGGGGACCGAAGCTCCTCGAACGCAGCCGGGAAATCGTAAAACAAAGTCGTTCGACTCGCTGGTTATGATTACTTTTATAGCTCGAGCAGGTGGTAGAACGCGAACAAGTGAACGTGCCCGAGGAACGCGGACCGTGACGAACAGCCGTGATTCGGTGATTTACGCGGTAGGAAAAACCGACGAAATTTTCCTCAACCATCAAACCCCCTCGGAGAAAATGCGTTCCCCCCTGGCGCTGATTTACTCCAACACTCGAGCAACCGCTGAGCCGTAAAATGGCTGGATAATTTCGAAGAAATCTCGAGCCCACGGCTATCGTTTTCTGTTACTCCTCCGCTGTAACTTCACCACGTTTTACATCTACCCCACGAGCGCCTAAATTTCCCTGATTTTTTCCAGAGGACGGCCTTCTAACCTCTATCCGCCGACCTAATTAATTCGATATTCGTCGCAGCGAATACCTAGCAGCTATTTCTGAATAGCTTTTATGCGATTAGTGCAGTGATTCCCAACCTGTGGGACGCGAAGTGTTTCCTGGGGAATCCTGTTAAAAATTTTTAGCACTTATTTATTTTAATTATTAAGTTATATTTGAATATATTAAATATCTTTAAGTATATTTCAATTTATTAAATATCTTCAGGTATGTTTGAATAAATTAAGTATCTTTAAGTATATTTAATATATGTATTAAGATAATTAAATATTATTAAATTAGAATTATATTCTGAAATACCAACTTTTAATGTGTTTTCTTTACCTTATTAAATTTACTTTATCTTATATGGGAGGGGGCAGGTTATTTGAATATTATTCAAGGGGATCGCGACGCAGAAAAGTTTTGGACACACTAGATTAGTGGGATAACGCGAGATATTCGATCAATTGTTAGACCTTACAAACAACCTGCGACTGGTCTGTTTGCAAGTAACACGGTTATCTGCCGAACAAACAGCTTCACGCTCCCCCTCCTTGCATTTCCCAACTCTTCAGGAATTCCATCTCGCGACACAGCGGACTGGCACATATTGCCGCGGCCAGGGCTGAATAATTGAGAAACGGGCCCGCCGCGATGATCCGAATCGTCGCGAGCGCCCGCGATTAAATGGGATTGAGAGACAAACGCCAGCGGATAGGCGCGACGCGCGCAATTATTTTCGATTCACGGGTTGCTCGCAAACAGCCGCGCGGGAAAATGAACTCGGAGCGGGTATCGTTTGTTCGGCTGGTCTATCGACTCGGGGCTTTGGTCTGGTACAAACAACCGTTCCACCCAATTGCCGGTTAATGAAGAATTCACCGATCGCGTCTACAATTCACCTGATTTCCCTCGCGGTAGCGCATCAGGCACGGGCCACCGTGGAAAAGTCACGTTCTGGGGATTCGAGCGGAGGATCTTGGGCAGTTTCATCCCCCGCTGACAGTGGTGCTGCATTCTGATTGAAAAAAGTGTGGAAAATATAAAGAAGTAATAGAGAACTGTGCCGACGGAGGATATTTTCTAAAAAATAAAAGGTTCGGCGATTGTTCTTCGAAGACAGTCGAAAGGTTCATCGACGTTAACGATGGGAGTAATTGGGGCTACTTATGCAGAAAGCTACCAACCCTCGATGATCTGAAACTGAATAAATTTAGTTAGAAGATTTTAATTGTTAAAGTAGCTTTATTTCTGTTGGGTATATTTAATTTCTTTCGTATTTTATTTACAATGTTTTTTAATGGGTTGCATTTTTAATAGTGAGTAGTATAATTAATATTATTTTTAATTTTCTGTAGCTTTTATTTTTGCAACCTAAAATGGAACCATGGCTTGGTAGTTTTAATAATTGTAGGGGAGAACGGGGCAAGTTGGTACAGACGAATTATCTCGACACTGTATAAATGTAGCTCCTTGTGTGCGAGATATGTGAAGCTTCTTGTTCAATTCTTTACTACGATATAGCGTACGTCTGTGTAAAAGTAAATAGTTGTGTTCACATTCCATTCCGTCTTGAGACGGGATAGAGAATTTTATCACTCAAATTAATTGGGCATCACATTGAGTCCTTTAAAGGTAAGGTAATTACGTTTTGTTATTTTGTTTATATGCTCTACATTGTTTTATGGAGATGTTTGTACACAATGACTTCCTGTGGGGTAAGTTGATACGTTTTCTCTGGGGGATGTTGATACAGTGTATCAATTTTCACCGACTACTTTTAATTGGATTTTTCCTATTATTTCTAGGAAAATGGTACGAAATTATGTTAGAAAAATGAATCGCGACAAAATACCGCAAAATATTTTTCAAAAAGCGTGTGTCGGTGTAGAAAAGGAGTCAATGTCGTGACGTCAAAAAACGAAAATATACGGAATAGATCAAATGGCTTTATTAAGATAAATTAATAAAAAGAAGCAAGCACCTCATGTTAAAGTGGGATATTCCAGACATCCATCCTTTACTCATTAAACGGATATTTTACAAATGTATCAACATGCCCCGCAGTGGGGTAAGTTGATACATTTTACCTTCGTCTAAATAACATATTTTCATTCATTTTGTATGCATTTTCCCAACTTTTCATTTGCAATATATTAAAGAAGAAGGACCGAAATATATTTTAGCATATTTGTTATTAAGTAATTAATTCAAACAAAAATGAAAAAAATTGAAAACTGAGAAACTTATCAACTTGCCCTGGTCTCCCCTATAATGTAAGATTTCGTCTATGGGTAGGTAATATTTTGCAAAATAAAGATCAGAAAATTATGGGATCCATATCGCGTTTAACTAATTTTATGTCATTTTCAGGGTTGGTAGTTTTCGACATAACAAGACCCAATTAATACGATCCAGGGAGGAAGGACGAGTTGCTACCCCGGATCCCGCACCCTCTTCTCTCTGAGACGCTCCATCCAATTGAGATGCACGAGCGAGCGAGAGTGATTAAGCCACGAAACTCGTTTCGCGCGTTACGCTTTTATTCGGCCCGTTCAAAGGTGAAGATGAAAGACCTTAATCTTCCTGCAGAGCACGCATGCACTGCATAATAACCGTGTTATAAGGCGCAACGGCCCAAGCCGCCGGCGGATTATAGTCTCGGGAAGTAAACAGCGTTCTACGCGGCGGCCTGCGAAAGTCATCCGCAACGTCAGATTTACCGAGGCGCGGTACATATCGCGCTTAAACAACGACCAAGCGCACAAATACGATTTAGATTACACCGTCAGCCCGCTGTCGGGCTATGATCTCGCGGAGGATCCTGATAAATACGATCGAGGAGAGTTTACCTCATCCTTCTCCCGTTTCCCTTAGCCTCCCCCCCCCCCCGCCCTCTAAACCGAAGTTTAAACAATCCTTAAGTACGCTTATCTCGAATGGATCCCGCCGCGGAGCAGCGGAAGCCTGAGCAAAGGGCGAAAACAAAGCTGCCGGTGTGCCTGAGAAGGTTAGAGTCCAGAGAGCAAGTAGACGATGCAAACGCTGCGTCAGCCAGTAAGTGGAAAGCTCGGTCACGAGTCAGCCCATTAGTAGCGTCAGCCAGGGTGCAGCGTCACACCCCTATGGCTCAAAGAGCGCCGCGCCCGTTTCGCACTGTTTGCAGACACCCTTCGGGGAAAAACAAGCGCGCGGGCTGGCCGGGTTCGAGGGTCGTTTCCCTTATTTACGGCGGGTCAAAGGTTGCGACAAGGAGAGGGTCTCGCCGAGGGTCTCGCCGAGGATACATCGGGACCGCCGTCGTGTATCGACTTTTTCCCTCGCCTCTGCCAGGGCCCCGCCACGACCACGCTCCGCGGTCGTTTCGTCGCGAATGTTTGCGCCGCTCCGGGCCGGCGAATCGGCTACAAAGTGACATCGTTTTTCTCGCGGCCGATGCACCCCCGGGTGGTGCTCGATATTATTGGCCCTCGATGCCAGCCAGCTCGATGCCACGAGCTACTTTTATCAGTGTGTAAAGGGACCCTCTCTCCTCCGTTTTCCGCGGGATACGAGCTGACATAAACGACCGAGTTCCCCGTGCCACCGCCGCCTTTCTGCCACTGTTATCGCGTCCGCTCCGACGCTTCCGTTCTTTCCGCCCCCTTTTTTCACCCTCCTCGGGGATATCGAGAGCTTTTACGCCGTGAACGTTACCGGGAATACGATACGCCGCTCCACCGGGTCAACCATCCCCGCGGCACCTCCATTATGCGAACGTTTATCGACCACTCCGCGCGTATTCCTGTTTCTTGGTACTACGGTATAACTCGCTTCAACGGTTTCGATAGCGTATATTCCAAGGTGGTTTATTTCACCGCGTCCCTCGTGATGGACGCTCGCATTCCCGCCGCGGGATTTATGGAAATTTGCTTTTGGAAAAGGGACGCTCCTCGGGGCTACTGGAGTACAGGAACGTTTAGTGGCGAGTGCACGGTGCAATGGGACGATCCACCGCCGCATATTTTATCGTTTAACAGCCTCCCGCTGAAAAACGCAATCTCGTTCGTCCCAGTGTCACACTTCGGGATTGCTCCGTGGAACTATGAATAACGCTGGACCAACCATTCGCGCGGCTTTATTCTGCCGGAGCCTTATGCATTCTTGCGACGTGCCGCGAGATCTCGGCAAGTAGGCCAAGGATTCGAACGAAATTGGATTAGGTCCTGCGCTACCATCTGGATTCCGCGATAGAATTTTGATTTCGCCCCGGGGTTTTGGTTGCGCGCAGGAATTTTGATTTCGCCCCGGGGTTTTGGTTGCGCGCAGGAATTTTTATTTCAACCGCAGATTTTGGTGGCGCGCTGGAATTCTGATTCCACCTTTGAATCTCAATTCTGTACCTATCTATTTATTTGTTTTTTTTCCGACTCTATTTCAACAAGTTTAATACTTAGGATGGTGAAAAGGCGAGGCCTAACTAAAGCTGTTATTAGGAGTAACCTCTGTATAAGTGAAGTGTCAGAGCATAACATTAAGAATAGAAAAATAAATAAAACTTGAAATGACTTGAATGTAGGAGGGTACGCATTGACTTTCTTTTATTAGTTTTCAAGTTGATTAATGGAATGACGAAATGTCATCAACTCCTACAGTTAATCCTTTTATCCATCGCTGTACATGTTGAATCTTGGTTTCTCTGACCCGATAAATCGCATTTGCAGTGCTGCAAACGCTTTTGGTGATTCTCTTGATTTTTTCACGGGACCAACCTATTCTTTTAACAAGGCCCGTGATAAACTTATGTAACCTCGCTGTGTATGAGTTTATGGTGTGTGAACCGTTTACCGACTTTAAATATCGTATGCTCTTTGTATTGCTACTTCTTTTTCGTTTTTTGTCTTTTTCTCTGTTTTCTCTTGTACACTAATGGGACTTTATCCCGCATATATTAATTCAATATATATGTATATATTAAATTAAATTAAATTAAATTAAATTAAATTAAAAACTAAGGTAAAACTCGAAACTCGAAACTCGAAAGGTAAAGCTAACAATAAGTCGTGAAGATGTCCAATCTCGGGGATCGAATCCTCCTTGAAGCAAAGGGGCCTCCATCGCGGAAATTATTTCCAAACAGAATTGCATCCAATACAACGACACTGACTTGATCGAATTCTCATTTCCCAGGGTGTTTTGTTTCCATCCCGAGGAGAGTGGGAAAATTGTTTACAGCCTCGGTTCTAATGCTCCGAGCGGTCTCGCCTCCTCTCAGAATCGTGCTGCAGCGATAAGTCACGCGGCTGGACGAGCGCCCGCGAGATCGAGAGCCTCGATATGTACACTGCACCGCGGCAGCATCTCGATTTACAATAGACATCCAGATAGCAACGGCAAACAAACCCCCCACCCCCAATCACAGAATATAAATCGACCGTTTTGCAAATCGACGCGTAAACGTCACATAGCTGGCCGATAGCGGTGGCGGTTTTCAGGCGATTCATTTCTCGCCCGCTGATATTCCGTATTTTCGAAGGAGCCGTGAAGCCTCCAGCCAGAGGATCATCGGGGGATGGAAGCAATCTCTCAAGTTTGACAGAGCAAACATCCTTATTCCCGCACGGACAAAGGAAACGGACGTTGATGGAGTAACAGTGCTTAGGACGCAGCATCGACTCTGTCTGTTTCCATACATCATATTTTTTTTTTTCCAACGCTGCCTGAGTTACAATCTTTCGACGAGCGATAAATAACAGCCTGAGCCGCTGAATCCAACGGCAAACTTCAATCGTCGACGGCGATTTATGCCCCCTCCGAAAGTCGAGCGTTACAGCCCTCCGAAAAATACGAATAAATCCGCGGGAACTTTTCATCCGCGGTTTCATCGGCCGGTAAAACCTAAAAACGGACCAACTATCCGTAAACCCGAACTCGAAATTCAACGACAGTCGCGTCCATTCGACCCCGCTCGCGAACCCTCAAGTTCAACAGACGGTAGGTAAACAGGGCGAGGAATCACGCGCCACAAGGGCGCACCGCCTCAAACCCTCCCGGGGTGACTTAAATATTGAAATACGTACGGACGGGATCGTTCATTTGGATTCGTTACGCGGTTCGTCGTGCCCGTCCCGGGGTTCCTCCATTTCCAGCAGGATACAGAAAGAAGGGGACCGGAAAGGGGTGGAAGAGGGTGGCAGGAGGCTGTCGCCTCGATACTGTTCGGAGGACTTCGAAAGACAAGCGAGAGGATGATGATTCGAGAGCACTTCGGCGTTGGTAATGGAAAGGCAATAGCGGGGGACGAGGACATTCAGAATTTCCAGGGACTCGAGCGAAGAGTGGTGGAGTGCAGTGCCGTCTTTAGGCATGGGCAGTCACCAGGGGCTCCATGATAATAGGGGCCCCCAAGTCTGATTTTAAGGGGGTAGGTTACCCTAAAAATTTTCGATAATTGGTTTTTAGAATGTCTGCATATTCCGATAGTTTTAAGCGCAACTGGGCCCCAAAATTCAAAAAATTGAAGGAATTACAGTAAAAGATGTAGGAGCCTGCACGTGAGATCGTATAACGATGTCCAACTTTAAACGCGATTTCCCAGAAACTACATTTTCCAAAACGCTGAACATAAAATCTCGAAAACCGCTGTATGTATATAAAAATAATCTAATTACTTCAGAATATGCGTTTGAAGATGGGCCTGATTTTGGGCTGTTGAGGGTAACCTACCCCCTTGAGTCCTATTCCCGTGAGTGGACAGAGGCCTCAGTGCATTACTTCGCCCAGGGACTACAATGCTGTTAGAAGATTAATTAATATATTAAAATTTATGCATGTTTTTCTATTTATTTTTTTTATAGTCTCTTAAGACATTGTACTAAACGTAGGTAATAAAAATTTTATATGAAAACTGTAAATTATTCCTGAAAAAAATTCTCAAAAACGGCTTACTTTTCCGGCCGTCACAGTGGTGTTCCCCCTTAAGACGGCTCTGGTGGAGTGGAGCAGCTGGGAATTATGTTTATAATTTCAGAAATGGGAATTATGTCGTTGTTCCTCCGTATACATCAACATAATTTCCATAATTCAGAGGGACCGGGGTCTGGATACTGTCGAAGTCACTTTTATGACCCTGTGCACCGCTGGGCCTTTTCGGGGCCTGTCAAGCAGTATCTTTCCGAGCACAGTCACTGCAACACACGTTCCTAACAGTTCCTATATTATTTCTTATGATTAATCCTACATCTATTGACTTTACCGTAACAATAAAGTGATACTTTTATATTCAGTTCTATTCGAGTTACTGCTCTCTGTACCAGCTTTTCCAACAAATTATTCCAAGGGGCACGGAGGGTGAGGCCGATCGGGTACAACTGGGTGATGCAGGGCGTTGGAAAAGCGAGAAAAGGGGGCAGATGAGGAGGACAAGTCACTTTGTACCTGATTCGCCATTGGATCTCGCTTCGTGATCAAAGGGACCGGCCTCGTCGATGGGTGAGTACGAGTAGACAGGCGGAAGAGAGGACTACTGCTTGAAACGATCGAACGACGGGGGGTGGAATTGCTGCGAGGGGGAGGAAAAGGAGGGAGACTGTTTGGAAATATGATGAAGGAGGACAGATAATTGGGCCTAGTTATACAAAGAGCAACCAACCAACAATGATTTCATGCAGAATTTTCGTCGCGCATAATTATTGTGCTTTCTAAATAATTAAGCCCAATTGCTAAATAAAGGGTGCGCGACGGCGTTGTAAAAATGAGTGATCACCGCGTCGAAACTAATTAAACTGAAACTATTCGATCCGCGCGGTTTGGCGTTATTTCGGTTATTTTTCCGAGTGAGAGATGCGGGGATCCTCAAAAAGCAACGGATCGTGTTATCAGCCAGTCAAAGAGCTCGCTCGCGCGAAACAAGCTTCGCCCTCGACCTGCCAGCCCGAAGAGAGTGCTTCTGCTTCTGCCATTCAACTGCCACGCTTCTGGCATTTGTCCCTTCCCTCCCTTATCCACTCGGCGCTATTGTTCTTCGCGTTTTTACCTCGGAGCGAAACTTGCGAGGCGTCCGCGATATTTCAATTCCCATGTCAGGCGCAATTCCAACGGCAGGTTGCGCGATACCGCGAGGAACAGGAAAGGGGGAGCGAGCGCGTGTTAGTGTTCGGTGGCAGCGGTTCCACGGCGCTTGCAGCGACAAGAATTTTCGCTTCCTGGCCCCCGGGGAGGGCATTGAAACTCGAGGGGCGCGCGCTCGACCAAAGGAAATTTCTGCTCGCTAGTTACGAAACTCCGCTTCCCGGTTTACTTAAGAAAACTTCCGCCCCTCCGCCGCGATGTCGCCCAATTTTTTTTCCACCCTTCGGGAAACACGCCGGGGTCGCGTTCGCCGGCGACGGGGAAGCAACTTCAACCGCCGAGCTTTCACTTCGCGGCGACTGTGTACCGGAGAGCTGGCGTGGCTAATGTGCTCGCAATTTTATTCGGAGACTCGGCGCTCAAAGCGGCGGCGATTTTAAAATTTAAATTGGCCCACTTGCCAGCCTGCAACCGCGAGTTTTTACTTCAAATTGGCCTACTTTCGCGAGGCTGCGGGGAGATGGAGGGGGCTCGAGAGCAAGGTGGTACAGAAGCTAGGAAAATATAGTATCTCATCTAAAAGTATTTCATCGCTTATCGCGTGGATGTTTGATAGCAGGCAAAGTAGAATAAAATGTGAGATGGTTATTGCTTGACTTTATCAAATTGCAACTCCTTTTTCATAGTGTATTGCAATTTTGCCAATATAATCCAAAGATATAGCTATTATTGTTGCTTTTTATGTGATCGAACTTTTCAGATCCTTATAGCTTATATTCAATTTTTCACATCAATATCGTTTGTCGCCTTTCTCTCTCCTTTTCTGTTTTAGGGCAGGCCTAATAGCAGCCACACTGAGCTTGGCCTATTCCACCATTTATATTTGTATTTTTTTTTATTGTAAATAGTGTAATAAAGACGTTTTATTATCATTATTATAAAACTATTTAATGATATGCAAATTCTGGTTGGCTGTAACGTTGGCAATAGTTTTGCTGCCGAGAAATTATTCGAACCACCATAGTAATATAATAACAATCGAATTGAAGTTGGAAAACCACTTAAGAGATAACAAAATAGAACGAAACGAATGCTACGAGCTAATAAACATCCGAGTTGGTCGACAGATACACGGAGAAGCGTTCTATTTTCTCTTCTATCAAACATGCCTGTAATAACTGATTAAAGCGGTAGCGCAGAATATCCCAGAACCCTTGTAAAAATCACCACCAGCGTGGAAACAAAGCGAATTCCGGGAGAGTGGCGCGCCCCGAGCGCGAAGCTTGTTCGGAGAATCGATTAAACGCGGGTGAAAAATCCGTGAATCGTGACGCAGACCTCGCGCCTGAAAAGGGAAACTATTACCGCAGAGTATACCGGAAATGCGCATCCCTCTAACCCCACCCGCCTCGAAATGAAATTCAAGGAGTTGAAAAGCGAGCTGCGGAGTTCCCCGCGGCGCGACGGTCCTCGAAATTTCGGAAATAACTACGGGGCGAAAACTAATTTCGCCGGCGCAGTCGGGCCGCGATTTTTCACGCATCGCGTCGCGGCCCGCGATGAAATCGTGGAAAACAGAGAGCCCAGAGGTGGAGAGGGTGGGGGGGGGGTAGGATGGGATGGGGTTGGAAGGGAGGTGGGAGAGGCACGGTACGTCGGCGATAGCGAGGGAAAAAAGCAGCATTTCCATTTGGCCGAGCGAATCCTTTGACAAAGGGGCCCTCCGACCAGCCTCCTGTCCAGAGTCATTAAAATGCCCGCATTAATGAAGCGTTCAACAACCAACGGGCGATCCCGCCATTTCCGCTTACAGGAGGAGAGGGGAGAAGCTGCGGGAAGCCGGGCTCCATTCGGAAACGAGATGCAAGCAGCAGCAACAACAACCACGAGGACGAGGGGTGATATGAAAACGCGGGAGCGACGAGGCTCGATGAAAAGAGGGTTGGAAATCGGCGCCCGCGCATCAACACACCGTGGAATATGATTTTTACGGGCAGACGGGCCGATTAATGCGCGATAGGGAACGCCGCGCGGCAACAGAAAAGAGGCTTTTTCTCCGTTTTCCCTTTTTTCTTCTTTTTTCCCCCCAGCCCACCCGTTTCTTTCTTTCTCTTCTTTTTCCTACGCCGACCTAGTCCATTCACGGACTAATGGAAACTTCGCATAGCGCGAGAAAATATTCGTTCGACGGCCCCCGCGTGAAAGGCCGAAAAAAAAGAGGAGGGGGTGAAAGGGGCTGTAACTGCACCCTCCATTCCCCAGCGTATCGCCGCGGAGTATTAAAATCGAGATCGCTTCCGCCCCGGCCTCCGTTGAAACGCTTCGCCCCCTCGGCTGTTCCCGTGATCGTTGAGGGTGTTAGAAGGGGTTGGTCGAAATTTCAGGAACTAAGAGAAGCTGTGCGGTTTGTGTTGATTGGGGAAACGATGGAGGCGATTTTATGCGAGGTGGGTCATATAACACTGATCAATACTACTGAATAAGTAGAGCGAGCCTTGTTGCACAGACCACGCGACCTCACCTAACTCCACACCCCTGCATTGTCACTCGTAGAAGACATTCCACATCCCCGGATACATTTTTCTACGAGAGACACTCGTGTTTCGCGGAAACTTTGAAACTCGCGTTGTTTGAAACTCCCGGTGGCGTTTCGCAATTAATGAGGTCCTCCGCGGGAAAGAAGCAACGCGTTTTATTTGCCACCGCGAAAGCGTTCGATTCTCGGGCTCTGTGCTTTTATTAAGGGGACCTTCCGGTCTAAAAGTCGATTTTTTATTTTATTCAATTTTTCGAATGTCGGCAACAGCGCCGCGCTTAATATTCCCAGGCGCGTCGCGCAACAACCTTTGTTACGTGATTATTGCGCAATCTGATCATCCTTAATCCGATTGTTCGTTATTTCTCCCTCTGCGCGGCTAAGTTTTACACTTACGTAACGGGAGACGTAATTACCAACACGGATCAAAAGCTGACGAGGTGATTTTAGGAAATAATACCTGCCGGTCCCCTTCTCGTTATTTAAATCGATCGGCGGTGGCCGCGAGAATATTCCCGTGAAAGTTCACGAGGCAAGCGGCTCGGCAGTTTTTCGAATAAAGTGTCAGGAAGATCGAGCCGGGAATTAAGCGCCTAACGAGGAAACTCACCCATCGCGCCGGGCAACCTACCACGCTCCCAGCACCGATGAATTCGAGACGGTAAATATTCGAGACGCGGGAGCACAAACAGATCATTAAACGGGAAAGGCGCAAGATAGCTATACACTTCTACCGTCGAGGGATCTCTTATTTATTCACGTGCATCTCGGTTCGCAGCGATGAATATTCCCGAGGCTCCTCCACCCACCTTCCCCCCACCCTCTCCTTTTCGCAGTACTTTTTTTCACGAGTAGCTCGGTTTCCCCGCTGCTCGTGCAAATTTCGAGAATGCTTATTTCCCGCTCCCCGTTCAAATCCACGAATACAACCCCGGACATTTTTCAGATCCCCACGTCGGTCATCCTCCCTCTAAGCCTCGCGTTCGCCGGCTAAGCTGTGCGGGCTTAAATCGAAGTTTCGCGAACTGCAGTTCTGGGTCAGAATCAAAACGGTCTTCCCACCCCGCGCGCTAATCTCCTCTTAATCGGGGGTGGCCGTGGTCCGCGTCGCTCTGGATTAAACGTGAAAAATTCACGCTGCCCGGCCTGCACCCCCGGTAAGATCGTCGGAGCTTAAACGATCGAGAAGAACGCGAGTGACTCGCGCCGCAGAACCACCGTTCCAAATCCCACGCGAATTACGCCACCAAAGTGGGCGAGTCCAGAGCTATCACGCTAATTACGCTCCCTAATCACGAGTGGAAGCGACAGGGGTTTGCAGCCCGGCGTTTCAATCCCAAATGTTGCGCGTTTGCACGGACAGTGCTGGCCACCGTGTTGCAGCAGGCATTTCGGGAAGCACAAGCAACGACAGCCGAGGGTTATTCGCGCGCGAACATTTTCCCGTCGATCTCGCGCGGCGGTTTCGACAAAAGATTCGCCGGTCGGGGATCGCGGCATCGTCGAGCGTGTATCGTCCGCGGAATTACTTTTCTAGTGACTCGAAACTCCACGAGAGATAAAGTTTCCAGCGGAAGCTCTCTCGACCTCTTTCCTTCCTCCCCCAATCCACCCCCGCGCTTCCTCCGCGCCTTCTTATCCCCCTTCCCTGTTTTTACTCCGCTTTTATATCTTTTTCTCGGCTCGTTCCACCTCCCCCCCCCGTTTGTTTCCGCGACGGTGTTGCTCGACCCGCGCTCCTCGGTCTGTTTTTCGTCCCGGCGTTCGTGAATCGCGGTTCCGGGGCAGCCTTTTCTTCCACTCCCCCGCAGCCACTATTCCGCGGCCCTCTGCTCCGTTTCCCTTTTTTCTCCTCGGTTTTGTAAGCAACCAGCAAGCAGCCTGCTCCTCCAGAGCGGGGGTTGTCGGACAGCGGGACGAGTGATTAAGGTAAGTGCATAATTCGTTTCTCCCATTCGCGTTTCCTTCGACGCACACGCGCTCCACTTCCTCCCCTAAACACGGCCGTGCTCTTTTGAATTACGCTGGAACCTAAACTTCAGCAGGGGAGAAGGTTTTAACTGTGGCGTTTAGCGTCTTCTTTACCGCAGAATATGGCGATTTGTGTTTACCGAGGGGACGGGCGAAGTTCGAGTTAATTGCCCGGAGAAGGGAAGCCCGCGAATCGCCCGCAGTCTTCCCCGCGCGGAATATTCGAAAGCGAGCAGGTCAGGTGCACCGAGCGGGTTGAACGCGAAAGAAAATCGTGGTAAGTAACGAGACGGTTGACATGAAAAAAGTAACAGGGGGGGGGGGTTGGGGACGAGTTACGTCAACTGCCAGAGCAGAGTCTACGATCCCCGTGTTATGCAGAAACTTCTACACCCCCCTGTCCCCTCCGGGGAAGCTCGAAAGTGCTGCGAAATGTTGCTCGGGGCTGCGAAACGGGCCGCGGATCCCCTTGGAAAAATGATGCGTTTGCCCCTAGACGAGCCGGAGCTCTTCTTTAACGTTACTTTAAACCCCCTTACCCCCGCTCCGTAGCCCGGGACGCCGGAGACTTTTTTATTCCGATTCGATTACCACCGAGCGAGCCTGTAAGCCGAGCATTCGTCCGAGCGATGAAACTTTTTCACTCCCTGGCCGCCGGACCGCCAAATCCTCCTCCGCGGCTGAGAAAAGGGGCTGGCCTCCCTTCCCGTAACCTTGCCACGTAACAGCAACGATGCAGGAGAATAGGAATTACTGGCCGGAGCAGTGCCCGCGCGGTGAACAGGCGCGAATGCTGTTACTTATTTCCCCGTCGGCCCTCGCTAAGAATAAGAAACGAGCCCCCGATCGACGGGGAAACACAGCTGCACCCTCGCGGCGGGGCTGGGCGAGGGGCGCCGCTACGTTCCCACGAGTAATAATACACTTTCCCGCTACTTTTCGTTTCGTCTGCCTCGCAGCAATGTATATTTCATACGCGTTTCAGCGAGCGCAAGGGAGGAGATCGCTGAGCTGCGTGCCTTCGTCGATGTGACGCGGGGAGCAAAATAAACAGGTGCAGGATGGGGGATTCTTCCGACTCGTCGATTTATTATTGTTATTGTTATCAACGGGAAAGGACCCTTTAGAATACAGATAAATACTTTGTATTCTAAAGGGGTTTTCCCGTTGATAATAATAATAATAATAATAATAATAATAATAATATAAAATAATTATATAGAAGAGGGCACACACCTCTCCGATTTTGTTGACCTTGAAATACATTGCAAAGGTCATTATTCATAACAACTTTTTCCTATTCATGTTACCGCCTCTTGGCTTACATTTTCGAGATATTCATAAAAATATCTTAGTATTTATTCGAAATCAGCTACACCTGTTGTTCGCACCTAACTTCGATGCGACCAGAAGAATGCTTTTGAGTCAACGGAGGTTGTAAGGCTCTGTCTCGATTTATATCGGCACCGGAATTAAGCGCGCTACCCTAGACGTGCTACCGTGTTAGGGTTAGTAAATTCAAACAAATTTTTAACAAGAACACTATGCGAAAAACTGTATTTAATAATAGTACGAAACCAGTGAACTGATGAATAAGTAAAAATGGTGAACTGTGAGTAACAATGTGATTCGTGTGAGTCAGGTACGAACGTATGATCTTTGCCGTATGACCTTTTTCTTAAGGGGTTATGCCCCCTGCAAAATCCGGAAAAATGGATTTTGGGGTTTTGACATTTTCTTAAAGTACAACATCTCAAAAGTATTGTGTGAAAGTTTCAATTTGAACCGACCACTCTACGATCGCTAAGGGTGGCTATTCCTACTGGTTGCAGAACCATAGTCGTGGTGTGTGATGCGCACTGGGTTACCTATTAGAATAGATTTAGATTGATCCGCTTGAAGCAAAGAGGGGAAACGGATCGGAGAGAAGAAGCCCGGGAAAGATTCAGCTCAGCAAGTCGCGGCCGCGTTAAGAGAACTCGTTAAGGGGTGTAAGAACGTCGCAAGGACGCGCTACCCCTCTGTTTCTTCGCCCCTTTGTCTTAGCCCAGTGTGCGTGGCTGCCAGATCGATACTCGTTCCACTTGCCATTCGTCATAGAAAACGTCCCTTCACGCCCACTACCCGTGAGGGCCTTTTTCAGAAGCGTTCGGCTGGCACGGTCGCTCGATCACGCGATAATATACAGGTTGGGACATTTTATTATAAGCCGCTTTTTTACCCTAGATTCATCCCAGTGTATATAGGGTGGATGCACCATTTGTGGCTATTTTAAGGTATTGTACCAGTTTTGGCCACTTCTTAAAAAATATAATATTTTCCCGTGTAAGCAATAAATGTAACCTTATATTTCTAGGGGTACACTAAACAAAATAGTTATGATGTGAAATTCTCCGCATAATAATGATCTGCAAGCAATTTAAAATTAAGGTAATTATGCACATGGCCAAAAACAGTGCAATGGTCACAAACGGTACATCTACCCTAATATGTAATCTATAATTTTTAGTAAAAGAAATATTCGTGTATATTTTTGTTGTTAGTTTTATGACCTTAGTGATTTTGGTGTTTCGCAAATTTTCCTTCTAATCAAAAGTGTGACTTCGAAACGGTTAAGAACCACTGCCCTAGATTGTTTAGGTCGAATGTAGCATATACATACTGAGTGAACAGAATCTGTGTAGGTGAATTAAATTCGTCAAGCATCTAGCTTCAAGGCTCTCTGCGTGAACTTAAATCTACCATCGCAGTTAACATTTAATTTCTATTTAGTTTAACTTGCATCTCGATGCCAACATCCATTCATTCATGTATTTCGCTTTACTGTAATTTTCGTTCTGTGTAAATGGGATGAATACTCTCGTTGAAATAACAATCGTAATAACGGCGCATGGACACAAAGTTTGTGGACTTTGAATCACTGTTTCTCTGAATTGTTATTACGTATAACGAATTCCTGGAAGGGAAGTTGAACTGATTTCTCGTCGGTTCGCAAAACGGGGCGTTCAATTATCTGAGCAGAGCAAAGGGGGTCGCTTGGGAATCAGATCAAAGCGAGAAGAATGATGCAACGTGGAATCGGTAAGCTCCTCTCGATTTGGCACTTTTGAAAGAAATTCAACAAAGAACAGAGTCTTGCATACTTCCCTCTTTCACCCGCAGTTTTATATATTCATGTATTATGTATGGTCATAGAATGTTTCCCTGCCGCGGTAGCTGTACAAAGGACGAGCTCGTTATTGCTAGCTTCGCGAACAGATAAGTGAAAAGCGTACAAAGTTCTTGTAAGCTCGTTTTTTAGGAAAACCACTTTGGAAGTCAGTACACGTTCATTGGGTTAACAGTTACTTTCAAATGGAAGAGCAACGACCCCTTTGTACGTTCATGGCAGAGAATCTATCCTGATGTGCCATAATAATAATTTTCTTGTAATAATTTTCGCTTAATTTTTCTGTTTTCACTTTTCTGTGCTAGTTTTAATTTAGTTTTAGTTATTTAGTCATAGGTTAGGCTTCTAACAGTCTTGTACCAAAGAGGAGATATAATAAGAGTCGTCATTTGACAAGGACAGAAATAAACTAGGAAAATCACTAGACAACCAATTTAATTGCCCATTCGGCAATGATCGGTAAACTTCGGCAATAATCAGCAAACTGCGGCAAGGTTCAAATATTTCGTATACTTTCTGTTTGCAGTAATTCATTCGTAATGTATACTTTTGTTGTACATTTGTAATACATTTTCAAATATTTATGGTGCAGTGTTTAAAAATTTAGCATTTTTTTATACGTATGTCACTTGAACCTTAAACTTTTCAAATCTAGAAAGTATTAATATATATATTCACCAAAAACAGTACTGATAATATACAAAAAGTTTATAACATAAAATTGTAATAAATAGAAGTGAAGGAAAAACCGTATTACATTTAGTCGATTTGAATATCCCGCTCGAATAGACAACCAATTAAAACGACAAGGTCAAGTAAGGACTTCAAAGGTTCCACCCGGAGTGACGCCTCTTATTATATCTCCTCTTTGCTTGTACTGCAACCCCACTTTTTACTTCGCTATTCTTCATTCATTACTGTTCTTTGTATATTCATGCAATAAAGACGAATAATAATAATAATAGTAACAATAGTCTCCCCCGATTGTCTCTCACTCCACGCGAACCTCGCGAACAATACCGAAGTCGTTTCCAAAAGTAGTAAAGATCCACTTTGGATCCGCCGACGAGAGGGATTCCCAATTATCCCAGAATTTCCAATTCTAACGCCACCCTCCTACCCCCATGCCCCCACCCACCCCACCGCCACTGTTCCATTAAAAGAACTGCGCGCCCCTTCGCCGCAATTACCGCGACACCGACGAATCGTCGTATCGCGAAACGTCCCACCGAGCGCGAGCAAACAACGCGACATCAAGAAAACACTTGCCGGGGTCGTTACCGGAATCGACCACCCCTATCATCTCCGCCCACGGATGGAAACTGCTGCGCGTAAACAAGGACGCCGGTTAGCCGCGTGTCCTCGGAAAAGGGGCACTCGAGACAGAATAAGGAGGTTATCGCGAGAGGGTGGGCACGTTAACGGCATTAGGGCGGGTGGAATGAAAAATGGCCCGGCGAGAGGCGTAATTGCAATAACGCTTTTATCTGGGTGGGGCCGGTTGTAAAAGCTTTCGGTGGCGCACGATAATTAGACTCGAAAGCCCGTGGCGAACGCGAACGCTCAATTGTGTCGCGGTTTCCATCCCCCGTCCGCCGCCGCCCCCCCGCCGACCCCCTCGACGCGGGACTTACACGGCCGCGAATGTGTGTCACGTAGCTGCCACCGACAATCAGCTCCCGATAAATCCGCCGGTTTGAGTGTCGACCGACGTGTCGCGGCACCCCGTGGACTTGCACCCCTAGATATTCCCGGCCAGCGAGGAAAACCGTCGGGCAAACAGCCTGGGCCTCCTGGAATTTTTCTCATTTCGCGGTGAATGCCGGCGAATAGCGGGCGATTTCTGCCAGCATATGAGGAACTCCCTATTGGAACCTGATCCTGCTGCAAGCATGAATGTCACGTGGAGATTGTGGACAGCTGCCAGCACGCTTTCACTGGGAACTTGTAGAACAGGGGCCAATTAATTTCGAACCCATCGAGCTGCCATCGAGAAAGTTTCTACCGGAGTGCTGTGAGAGCAGGGAATCTCGCAATTCCGACGGTTTTTTGGATTCCAAAAACCCCGGGATTTCATATAGGTAAGTAATCCCGAGATCTTCGGAATTTTTAAAAGATTTTTTTAAACGATTTTTATTTAGCTTCGATCCTCGGTTTGTTTATTTGTACCTATGTTTGTTTGTTTGTTTGTATGGTTCAAATCTGGCAGCAGAAATTTAACCCACTTCCAACTATCCAATTGTCTTGAAACTTTGCAGGCGTGCGTAGTTTGGATGACAATAGAATATTTAAAAAAAAAAATTACCCAGTCATCAATAAATATAACCCGTAACCACAAATCCAAAGGACTTGAAATCAGCCACTCGCGTTCTTTACGAAAACGACAAAAAGCCGCTGCGTTCGGGTCGCTAGTCGCATCGCGATTTAAAATTAAATAAAAGATAGGTATTTCTAAACAAGTCTGAGCTGCGAAATGTAAATCCATAACACTAAAAACAAGAAAATAAAAAATATGTAAAAAAAAAATTTATGTTAAACGATTTTATTAAAAGTACACTAAACATTAAAAAATAATCCTTTTCTTGTACTGCAATTTCGATGATATTTTTTCACTTTAAATAAAATCTTGGAGCAGGCTATCTCACAACAAATTCATTTCGACGCTTGATGCTGTATTATATTGATTCATATTCTAATATGAGAAACATCCTACTCCACGATTTTATTTAAAGTGAAAAAACACCATCGAAATTGCAGTACAAGAAAAGAATTACTTTTTAGTTTTTAATGCATTTTTAATAAAATCGTTTAACATAAAAATTTTTTTTATATATTTTTTTTAGAAATGTGAATTACTTCATGAACAACTGAAGGATATAAAAATAAACATAATCATTTCGTATTAATAAGGAGAATAATAATAATAATAGTGGTTTATTTAAATAATAATATTAACTCTCATATAATTAACTAAGCTGTTCTTATTTATTGGCATAGCATAAAAATGGAGATGAGTCTCTTTGAGGATGGTGGAACCCGTGGACATCATCTGAAACTGGCATATGAATATTTGTTGTCGATTCCTCCTACAAGCATTGAAGCAGAGGGAGCTTTACCAGCGGCCGGTTATATTGGAAATAAAATAAGTCGGCTAAGAAATGATACTTTAGATGCTTTGCTACTTCTTCGTTCGCCTCTCCAGAAATCTTCATATTGCTTTACTGAAATTGCCTACTATTCAGACTTTACTATTCTCCATTATTTTACAGTTTTTACTGTTGAAAATGATTTTAGTTAATTGTTTACGTTAATTTTAACACACAATAAATCATTTTAATTATCGAAATTTTAGGCCTGGAATCCCCAAATGGACTTTAAAAAAGCCCACGATCCACGAAAATGACACCCAAGGAGGTTATATCGATAATTGCACGTTTCCAAGTAGATTTCCGAAATAAGCATGCAACGATCGGGGGTGAAAAGGCGTGCAGGATTTTCGTTAAAAGCAGGGCAGAAATGCAAAAATGGTGTACAGCGAGGGGAACAAGATTTACGAGGCGTCAGCGTTGCTTATTCGTAAAATTTTGAGTAGCAATATCCTCTGCGGAGCGGTGGCCGACGAGGAATCGAAAGCAGCCGCCATGGAACGCATCCCCTCTCAAAGGGGGACACGAGAATTTCACGGGTCGAGCCGAGTCCACGGAGATTTCGCGTGCCTCTAACCACCCCCTACCTCTGCCCGTTCGAGCACGCCATACCCCGCGTCGCTTGCCACCCCGCCGCTAACACCCTTCCCGCCCCACGACAATTCCATCTTATCGGCCGCCCTCGCGATCATTACGTTTGATTACCGACGGCTAAACGGCTGGAAAATTCCACCCCTGATCCAGTGTGTTCTCGCCGATACCCACGGACCCCGCTGAAATGGCCAATAGGCGAGGTCACTCCGTGAATGGTTAGAACGATGGCCTTTACAATTGTTTCTCGCATAAAGCTGCTGGGGTGAGTCGAATGTAGCGCACCTGTGAAGCTGCCTTTTAGCGATTTTGTGGATTTTCTACCCCTTGATGGGGGATTTCGAAGCGATTGAAAGAAGGACAGTGCGCTTGCGGGTTAGAACTGTGCCATTGCAAGTATTCTCGGGGCAAAGAAGGGGGTTTGAAAAAGGAAAAGTAGAAAAGGATTTTATTCTTCAAATAAATTTTTATAATTTTATTTTGATTTTTATTGAATATTTTTCTTTAAAATATTTTTAGCCGTTCAACTCGGCTTCCCCCAAGATTAAATCCTGAGTGAACCACTGCTCGGAGGATTAGGAATTATTGCGAACTGGATTTTATGAGGGACCTCGGTTTCTGCTAGTTGATAGTACCAAGAGTTGGGCATTAATCAAATAAAAATTATTAACGGACCAAACAAAAGTTACTTTAACCTTAGACTAAGCTAATTTTTTCATTCGACAATAATTTTTTAAATTTTTATTCATTATTCGAAGTTTCTATTTAAATAAAATTCTTGCCCATTTCTTGTCCTCAAGTGGCGTGGGAGGACAAGCGGTTGGTCCTCAGAGCCAGAGCCAAGGGAACTTGCACCTAGAAAATTACTCGCATTCGGTGCAGAATAGAGAATAATATTAATATCTCTCAGATTTAATTGTTTCAGAGTGAGCTTCCATTAATGGCATCCTTTCCAAAATAATTCTTCGCTGAAATAACGAACGAAAACTCGACGACCGTTCCAGAAAAATTCCGCTCGCCAGGGACCGGAAGCGCGAGCGAAAAGCCAGCCGGGAAGAGAAAGCCGCGTGTTTTCGCATCCCGCGTCCGAGATTCTTGCCAAATAACTCTCTGACTCGTTCATCGAGCGAGCGTGGCTCGTGGAGCGTAAAAAAGCTGCGAGCACCGCGGTCGAACGTTCCTTCCGCGCGTTCTTCGCGTGTTCGAAGCCGTGCTCGAATTTACGAGGCCGCGAACGTTGCTGTAACGGCCGTTCCAGAAAACCCGGCCCCATAAATTTCGCCGGCGAGCCTGAGAGCCGACAAGCGAATCATTTCACGGAGTTCACCGCGCAGGGAACGATCGACGGCCCTTGGAAATTTTCTGCCTGGTCGTTTCGAAGCCGATTCGAAATTGCGTCGTTACTTAACGATGCTGATCGTCTCGAGGGTCGGTAAAGTACGCAATGGAATAAATAATAGAAAATGCGCGAACTAATGGCAAGTGGCGGATTTAAGGAAAATGGCCCAATGATTTAAGGAGGTGGCAATCGTACTGGGAAGCCCTGTACAGAGTTACAAATAAATTTATTAACATTAAATATTAAAAAAAAATTTAAACCAAAACAAATATAGTGTTTTGATAAAATTATAATTTTTTTGAAAGATGATACACCTTGCTGGGGATGGGAACTGCCCATCCTAACCCACCCGTTAAATTCCCCTGGACAGAAGAAACTGTCATCCTACCGTCAACTTCGTAAACGCGAGTGACAGAGGTAGATATTACAGTCAATGAAAAGTTTCTTCCCCCAAGAACGTGGCACACTCGTGTTTCCCCGCCGTCACTCCTCCACTCCCCATTTCCCGTCTTTTTTTCCACCGCATTCGAACAAACACCGCCCTGCGAGAACATTCAACCAGTGGTTGTAGCTGCTGGCCGGCGCACAGCCTGCGACCCCTACCTGCCAGTGGTTCTCAAGTTTTTCCCCCCGTAATCGATATCGAACCAGAGGCCAGGAACAAAGAAACCTTTGGGCTCTGAATAGGGACGTTAATCACGATCCCCCACCGGGCACAGTCTTTCCGTGGCGAGACAGAGTTATGGAAACGAGGCCCACATATCGAGGCAGCCTCTCTGCGTGCCTGTTGAAAGTTTTCGTAGCGTATCGGGCGATACGTAACTCGCACGGCGAAGCTCGCGGGACCATGAAGCGCGACAGGTCGATAAATCAGGGGGGAGGAGACGGAGCGAGAGAGTTGGGCGAACTGTCCCCCGTATAAATAGACGACTGTTGGCTTAGCACCGTACGGGACCGACTTGGGAATTTATCAGCGGCGCGGTCGCCTCCCTTAGCCTCTTCACCCTCGCATTTTCATCTTTCTCGCGTTTGTCCCGGACCCTATGGCCGCGCGGTTAATCCGATCCGCGAAAGAAAGTGAGAAATAGTCGAGATAAATCGTCCGACCGGCTGCCCTCCCCCCCCCCCCTCCCCCCTCTCCTAACGACTTTGAATAACCGAAGGAACGTCACAGACGAAATCCTGCACGAGGGATGCGCCTTACTCCCTCGAGTCCACCCCCCCCAACTTCCCGCGGAACTTCCCTGTTTTCCGTGACTCGACTCCGCCGCTCGCTGCCAGCCCCGATCGATCAACGGGGAAATGAAACATTTCATTGCCCCGTGGCCCGTTTGCGTGAAATTCGGCGATTATTGCATCCAAGCGACTCGATGATAAGCTGTATCAATATTGGAGCGCGATATTGCGATTGCCTTATTAATACAAACTGGCCCCGTCGATGCTCCATTACTCGTACTGAATTATTATTCGCGTTATTTTCCAGCGATTTATGGGATCCGCGGCAGCGTTTTAGCGATTCTTTGCGTACGAGCCATCTGTAAATACGGAATAATGGATTTTGCTGATGCATCCGGTATGTGCTGTATAGTGCCTTGTTCAGATACATAGACTACATCGAGATTTCGACAATTTCGTAATTATTTAGTCACATATAGGTACTTTCTTTTACCACATCCACGCTATACTTCTTACATTCTTCACATTTCTACTCTAGAAATATGAAACTCTAGATATATCAAAACTAACGAGGCGCCACCTATGTGCCAATCGCACCATAGGTCCATTTCGCAAACGCCGAAGGCCTACAGAAGAAGATAAGATATGCATTTGTCTGACTTGATATTTCTAGGATAGTGTTTCCCAACCTTTTTTGAGTCGCGACCCCCTTTTTATAATATTAAAATATAAGGTCTGGTAAATTTAATAAGATAAAAAAACATTAAATATTATTAAGTTCGAATTATATTCTGAAACACCTATTTTTTATGTGTTTTCTTTATCTAATTAAATTTACCTGACCTATTATCTGAATACACGTATTAAATATACTTAAAGATATTTAATATATTTATTTATCTTATTTAGTGTGATATTTATGGTTGCATCTAGGTATCCAGCTTTTCCTTTTTTCATTTATGAAAAATCAGTGTTACATCATTAATAGAATATGTCAATGTAACCATTGATATTAAAAGAAACAAGTGCTAAGAATCTTAATACATATATTAAATATATTTAATGATATTTAATATATTTATTTATCTTATTTAGTGTGATATTTATGGTTGCATCTAGGTATCCAGCTTTTCCTTTTTTTTCATTTATGAAAAATCACTGTTACATCATTAATAGAATATGTCAATGTAACCATAGATATTAAAATAAATAAGTGCTAAGAATCGTCAAATAAAAATAACCGCGGCCACCCCCAGAAGACAAAATCGCGATCCACAGGTTGGGAGCCACTGCTCTAGGCCCCCACAAAACACATTGAACACATCTCTAGAGGTTTGTTTGACTTGCCATCGAAAGCTTGCTGCCTTTCCGAAGTTGCTATATGTATCTCAGTAAAGCGCTATACCCATGTACTCCGCCCCACTTGTCTAAAGCGTCCGACTAACGCTCGGCCTTTCTACTAGCTTCCCGAGGCCCGCAAACGTCGACGGCTACGTTGAAACGGTGCAACAGATTTCGAACAGAGTGTCCCCCTGCGCGGTGGCCGCGAAGTTTCCCAAACCCTACACCCTTAAACCGAGGCTGAACGTCGAAGCATCGAGTCGAAAGAGCCCGGCACGATCGTCGATCCAGTGACCGCAGACGCGATCCACAGGACGGCTGGATCCTGAGAACCCGTCGATCCTGGGCCACTCGGATGGGTCCCGTCGGAGGGACGGGTCGGCCGGGATTACAGGGGAAGCTTGCATCAGCGTTAAAAGCTAATGGACCAGCGGAGCAGTAGCTTTGAAGGCAGAGCCTTCTGGCTAGCAGACAGCAGCCGCTTAGCCGACCCTCTCCAGAGACATCCTTGCCGGAGGAGTGCATCGGGGCGTTCGTAAAAAGATTACCCCGCCGACGTTCAGCACGCCGCTAACAATTAACGTTCGACGTGACGACGAGGGAAATGGCCAGCGGATCGATATTATATACCTGGATCCTAGGGGCGGAGAGGGGGAGGGGGGGGGGGGTTTGCTCAAAGAGGGCTTCCCTCGGAATTCGATCTTGTTCAACGAGCCGAGGGAGCTCGCCTCCCACCCAATGAAATCCGCGATTGCTCTCGCCCTTTCTTCTTCTTGTTTTATGTCTAGGAAAAATCGGGAAACGCGCCGCGCGAGCATGGAGCCCGAGGGGCTTGATTCAATCCGATCCTCAGATGCAGATTACGAACACGGGGTATTTCGACAGGGGACGAGACGACCGTGACATTTTAATATTTATGGAGCTTCTTCCGAGGCTCTCTGTCCCTAGTCAGATATGATTCGTTGAAGAGTCAGTCGTCGATCCTGGACCGTGAGTCGGGGAAGGTTCGGGGAACATGGAGATGATGTGTCGACACGAGTGAGAAGCTGGAGATCTTTTTAGTCTCGCTTTATGGAATCCTAGGAGTTTATGCCTCGGCCAGAGCTCTCGGGATGAGACGCTGTTTTATACAAGATTGTTTAATACTCGTATTTGTAATTGTTTCAACAATCTAGGGAGCTATACTCACTCTCTGCAAATTTTCTCTGAACGCTGCTGTTCAGGCGTGTTACAAACAGTTAGGGGTGAATAATTTTTCATATTCTCCTTCTTTTTTGTATTAACATATTGTGCAATCCAAAGGTTTTATTATATATTAAATAAATAATTAAATAAACAAGACTGTCCTACTGTTTCCCACATTCTAATACTGAAAGTCGAGTCACCCAATGTAAATCAATTCGGGACCCATTCGCCGCGGTGACTTTTCAAAAATGTGATTTAAATAAAAGCTTCCGGAGTCTCTGCATCGTCCACAGACGTTAAAACATTGCTTCAGGTAGAGAAACTCTATTACTCACGATGGAATGCAGACGGAACAAGATTCCTCCTCAAGCAACAACAAGGAGAAAACGTTTTCCGAAAATATATTCGAGCGACTCGAAGCCACTCTTTTCCCATCGCCAACTTCCCGGGCATGGGGAATATCGCCAGATCCCGTTTAATCTCGTTACGTACTCAGGGTTTAAGGCCCTGCCACGTAAATCGAGCAGTCGAAGAGAAACGGCGGAGCCCAAGATCGAGGATAAATTATCACGGCGCATCTGCGCGCGAGGATCGAGAGCGAGCGAAAAACTTTTCCATGATCGAAATCCCTTCGAGAGAGCGTGGGAAACTTAATCGGGAACTTGCCCTTCGAGCAATTCCCCCGGGACAGGTTTGTCTTTAATTTTAATCGCGGGTCACGCGTCCGAACTGCTGTCTCCCTATCGCGCCCAAGGAAACGGGCACCTCGAGCTCCCCTGAACGAAAGGAAATATTATTTTGCTGCCGTTCGGGATTGTTCTGGCAGGAATTTCAATAGTTGAGCGACGGAGCAGATACCGGGGAGCTTTTCGAAGGCTCCCTGGCGAGTATTGCAAAAACACGGGGATTTCTCGGCTTGTCAAATCGTGGAGGGAGCAACGGGACGTATCTGTATCCGTGTCGACGAGCTGGAATGAAAAAGGCCCGGAGGAAGGAGCCCGATAAGCGGCAGGATGTCGAAGACCGACATGATTCGAATGAGTTTCCTGCTCAGATAAATCACTGTCCTCTCCCTTAGATCTCGCAGCCACTGAGAGTGAGAGACGAGGGCGGAGAGAGAGAGAGAGAGAGAGAGAGAGAGAGAGAGAGAGAGAGATGGAAGGGGCCCAAGTGATTTGCAAAAGGAATTCGAACACCCCCGAGAAGAAAGTGTGGAAAAAGCGTGACGAGAGCGTGTCCCCTCGTCGATGGGAATGGACGCGAAAAACTCGGCGGACGAACGTGTCCCCTATTTGAAACGCAAATGAGATTGGAGGCGCAATTAGTTAAATTCGAAAGCAGTCCGCGCACAAAGCTACGAAGAAGCAAGAAGGAAGGGGGAGGACTGGAAAAAAAGCAAGCCCCGCTTCCGCCGGTATACATAATTCCGTGGGCCGTGGCAACTTTTCAAACTTCCCCAGCGGGGCAACGGAGAATTACGTTTCAGCTGAAGAAATTAATGTAACTTTTAACAATCGCCGGGAATAATAACTGTACACCTGTACAGCGGCCAGACAAAGGCGCCTACAAGCACAATTACGCGGAACAATTCAGACGCGATAAGGGTCCCAACTTAAAAGAACACGGAACGAAATAACGAAATAGAAGAAGAGCGAAGAACGTGTCGAATTCCAACAGACACGGAGCTTGCATTGAAAAGTTGGTAACATTAAAAGTGTTTCTTCTATTAAAGTGGAAGTTGGGAAGCCATTAAAGCCCACGCTGCATCTGATCTGGCGTTCGCTCTCTGAACATGCAAGGGTGGTGCTTGAAATGCAACTTTTAAAATACTGCTGGGGCAGCCTAAAATTTTGTTCTCTACACTGAAAAACGGGCCTGGTTAAAATTTAATTCCGTACATTTCGTAATGTTTAGGAGGCTGCTACCCGGTTATTAATATTTTTAATTAAATTATATTTTTCGCTTAAGGGGAGATTCTCGTGTAACAGCCCCAATGTAAATATTATTATTATTATTATTATCATCAACGGGAAACCCTTTAGAATACAGAAACATAACAAGTAATACAAGGAGAAATAAAAACAGTCTGCTAGCTGCAACATATTTCGCATCTACGCAGGTAACAATTGTACGGAAAGTCGGCTAATTGTTAACAATTGATTCCGGAAAGAATCCAGCGATACTGAAAATAAATCTATGTCGGTAAGGCACAGATTTGCCTCCCCCATGGCTCGGTTTATGGAATCGGCGGTATGATGGTAATAAACCGGTACCTTAGACTCAAAGAGGGGCCCAGGTCGCAACAGCCGTTGTGAGGCGTAAAACTTTATGATTTTTTTTTAAAAAACTATTGTTAATATTGCATAAACTCTTGTGGGATATAAGAAGGCATCTTTAAGCTTGCAGAAAATATTTATTTTATGTCGATGCTTCTGATTGTTGATTAATTATTGTGGAATCCGGTCAACCAAGTAGACTTTTACAAATATGAATTGGTTATTTTCAAAAGTTACTGGTTCACAAATTTACTTTGTAATAATATCCCAATGTTAAATAAATGTGTTTAAAATATATAATCTGTCGAAAAGAAAATTGCATTTTTCTTTTAAAAACACAAGATTCAATGCCTGGTATCAACCTGAAATAAGTAACTGAAAAAAAATAAAAAAATACCACATTACTTACTCATAAAGGTGAACACATCGAAACGGTGCTCCGTGAAAAAATACGAAAAGAATATTCTGGGGTCAAATAAGAAGCACCCTAATGTAGGTGAACCGAAAGCTTAAAAAAATAACGCGCATTCGTTATGAAGCACGAGGAAAATTCATCCGAGAATAACGACTTGGCCGTGCACCTGCAAATTCCTCCCTAATCGCGGCGCAGACGGCCTCGTGAACCGTACGTGTTTACAGTGCGTGCGTAAAAGGGTAATTGTAGAGCAGAGGCTTGGCACTAGCCAGGGGGAGGTCCGAGGGTGGAAGTTTGATTAGTTTATACGAGACGGGGCGGCGTTTTCTCGTGGTGTTTACGCTGGATGAGGCCACAATGTTCAACGAGCTGTGTGGGGTTTACATCCCCCGTGTACAGATGCGCGCACACACGTGCGGGCTATTCCCTGGGCGTGAAGGCCGTGCAAGGGATGCCCGATGGAACGATCGTCTCGAGATTTCAACCCCTTTCTCACTCGTCCAGCAAAGAATTTCCTCGAGGCAGGCTTCGTTCAATGTTCTCAACAAGTTACTTTCGGGGATCGGGAGGGTTGGAAAGGATCTATCATCTTCCCTTTCGCTCATACCGTGAAGCTCCTTCGGATCGACGTTTCTCACCTCCAACTTCCTCCACCATCAATTTCCTCCGCTCTCGACGTCATCTGCTATCAATATTCTATTGTGGAATTTTATCTTTTAACGCACTTTTATTCTATTTTCCACATTTTTAACCCCGGACCTTCTTCCGTCAGCGATTCATTTTCAAAGGTAATGGCGTCAAGTTTTTGCAAAACACTCGCACAAAAGGGGCGCGGTTCGGCTGGCAATCGCGGAACAATCAGCCAGCGGGGATACAGAATTCCGTGTCACATTTACGCGCCGGTTGGCGCGGCACCGATGAACAAAAGCGTGCGCGCGTTCCGCGAGGATAACAGTGGCCTAGTTGAGCGTGTTAACGGATCGGCGACCGAAGAGAACGCGGCGCGACGGATTCCGTCGGGAGATTTCGACAGCGGGGGAGAACATCGGTTTATCTCCGATAAAATTCAATCGCCTTTTGTTCTCGGCCGACTGCTAGAGGAAGAGCGAGATAAAATCGAACCGACGGAACAACTTCCTCGAGCTGTTAAACCTTTGCACTCGAAGCTAGTCTCCCTTTGTTCCTATGCCAACTGGGTTGTCACTCGACGCGAGCGCGAAGCGAAAGAAACGGCGGCGTGTCGACCGTCTGAAACATCGCCGACTTATACTACTTAAGTATGTGGTCTACATACTCGTGCTGCGAGGGATCGGAGTACTTCACCTCAAGGAACATTTTAAACTATGCCCTTAATTCCTTATTGTCGATTCCTTATTTTAAATATTGAATATTAAATAAATATTAAATATTAACATGTTAAATAAATATTAAATATTTATATGTTAAATAAACATGAAATATTAGCGTGTTAAATATTAACCTAGTAAACATTCAATAAATAGTACATATTAAATAAATATTAATTATTTTCAAAAATCTCATCGATTCCACCCTGATTTCCTCCAAAACCTCCCCTTGAGGGAGGGTTCCCTCCACCCCCCCCCCCCCCCGATCTCTTGGAACCCATCAGACGCGTTTAGGTATTGCGTTTCAAGCAGAAAAATACTCGCCCGCAGAAGCTCGCCAACAGAGACGATTTCCCAAGGAATAAGAACGGTTCGTTAAAGTGATGCGAATGGGTTATCCATCGAGCAGCGCGCGATCCAGTGGACGCCACGTTGCAGCCGCGGGCTGAAAGGAGTATCCTTCCTCTTGAAACGGGACGGAAAACCGGGTCAGCGGTGTGTCGCGAAGAAAACAGTCGTTTGGCCCGCTTTTGTAAGGAGTCGCGTATTTACGGGCCGAGCTACATATCGATCCCTCGACCTGCCCGAGGTCGAGCCTGTCGACGTAGTCCTTGGGACACCGTTCCTCTCTGTCTGCCCTCTCCGCGCCTCATCTCTTCCCTCCACGCCCCAAGCCTGACTGCATTATCTCCGCCTGATTCCGTCGCAGCCCAGCGAACCCTTGAATTTGACATTTGGCCAAGGCAACGGAACAAAGACCGCCCCCGGCGATTGTTTCGGGGTCGTTTCTTCCTCGGCCCCTCGTTTAACTCAGCAAACCTCGTCTCCTCGTCACCGTTCGCGCGGGCGTGCTCCTTAAAAATTGCACGAAAACGTCGCTCCGAGACGACGAGGTTGTTAACGACCTCCGTCCACCGTTAATCTTGCTGCTCGTCCGAGGAGATCCTGGACGGGGATCGGTCCACACCGTTTGTCTCTGTTCAGAGAGGAGCTCTCCGCAATTTTCTGTTAGGGAACGGCGAGTGGCCATGTGGGCATGTGGCCACGAAACACAGAGACCGCGCTCGCCCTTTTTCGCTCCTCGGATGAAGAATTGAAGCTGGGGCGGCGGGGCACCGGTGCCCAACAGAACGCTACTTTGGCGGGGGTTGAAGTATGGTTGTAGGTAGGACGGAAGGAGAGAAAAGGAAGGTGGACCATTTCAGCCTGGGCCTGCTAGTGGACTCATCAGTAAGGCAGCGTTGGGCCATTATTCGAATAAACTCTTATTCGAAGACTAAGATTTGCGAATAAAACGAAGTTATTTACACAATTTTTAATAAATTAAATTCTGAAATCTGAATAAATTCGAATTTATCCGTTTTATTCGCAAATCTTATTTCACATAATTCGAGTAAAAAATTATTTACAACTGTATTTGGGATGTTCCTTCAACTCGCGCTTACTAATAAATAATATTGCATTATCATTATCCATTAAAGAAGTGCCAATAATCCTCGTTCCCTGAAAACACCGAGCTCCCATAATCCCCAAGCTTGCCAGCTTCCCCCCACCGGGGACACTAAAACCGCGGGTGAAAGGCAACTGTTTTCCAAGCGAACTAGATTAAGAGGACGTTAGACAGCAACGTGGTCGAGCGGTCGCGGGAACAATCGCGAGTCGGGTCGTTAATACCCGTAACGAGATCGCCGGAATTGCTTTCGTCGGAGGGATTACGAGGAAGAAGTCGGCAAACTTACGGACGCGAGAATTCGTCCGGGCTGGATCGATGAAAGAGGGACAGGGGAGAGTCCGTGTCCCGATCCATTACAAAGGACGTCGCGACGCCGGGGGTCCCAGGATTATCCCAGAGTCGCGCAGACACGCAAAGTCCTGCACGAGCCGCCCCCACCCCCCTCTCCCTCCCCCACCCCCGCCCAGCCGCCCCTCGTCATCAAGTCCCGGCAAAGCCCCGCTTCGCCTTCGAGCCAGCGAAAATGTTGTTGCCGCGATATTACGACGCCGCGGTTCACGCCATAATTTCAACTTAACTCGCAGTTTAACCGGTGCTCTAACTTGACGGAGTCGAGGGAAACTTCCGTCTGTTCGCGGGACTTCGAAATGTACATTCGCTGGAAGCGAAACGAGAGCTGGGAGGAATAGTGTCTGCCGATTGCAGTGCCCCGGACCCGCTCGGGACTTGACTTTAATTATTTAAACGCCTGGGTTTTAGTTTGCTGCGTAGGGGAGGGGGGCGCCGGGCAAAGTTGAAAGCTCTTTTCGGGGATCCCAAGTGTGGTACTTGGAAAAGTTGTGGAAATCTTTTGAATCCCGTCGTTTGCCGAGGGACAGTTCGCTGTATACGTATACGGGAGTTTATCGTTTGGCAAAATGACGTGATGTTTGGAACGGAATTGTGGATGATAGGCTAGTGGAACTGTGCGACGTTGTAACTGAAGGGGAAAGGTCGAGCAAGGGAGTATAAAGGTGACTGGAAGCTCCTCCGGTAGGGTGCGATCAAGGGAATCGATACCGCACCCTACGAGGCCGTTCCAGGATTAGATCAAGCTGACGATTATATGAATTGGCTATGAGCGCAGGAATACTCGGCTGATATTGCTCGTTCAATTTAACAGCGTGTAGCTAATCGCCCTCTTGCGAAACTGTCGCCGTGAGCGCGGATACGCGAGGGTGCTTGGATGAAACGTGCGTAAACAGGGCTAGTCACTTGCACCCCGTGAGCCCGCGATAAACTTACATCCCCCGACAGGATGGATATCCCCCGACATCCATTTACAAGCGAGCTTACATCCTCCCGGGTCCACCCTACCCCTTCCAACAACAGCCGGTGAAGAAGGATCAGTCGCCAGGAAAAGCGGGGAAGTTTCAGCAACGAGCAACGGCGAAACGCTCGTCCCTGGATTCTGGCAATGCCCTAAACCTGTCGGCCTCGTCGCTCCTCAAACGCGCCGGCACCCGAGGAGATGTAATTTCGAAGCAGGTCCCGCGAGTCTCGCGACCATGTTCTGGCTTCTGAGCCAGAGACCAGCCGAGACAGGGGCGCGGATTACCAGTCCGCTCGTGTGTATGCAAAATGACGCGCGGAGGAAAACACGGGACGTCGTGGAAGGCTTCTCTTTACTTCGCGAGTCTCACCCGCGTGATCTTATTGTCAGTGGGGGAGAATTCGATTGGAGCATAGACAAACGAATTTGGATGAAATCGTCGATGGAGAATCGACAAACTTCTGCAGGCATTTGCGTTTGGGAACGTCCTATGGTGGGATTGGCACACAGGTGGCGCCGCACGTTAAGTAGAGCTCTGAAGATAGAGACCTCGGGGTGTCGGCTTTGGCGGAACCGGTTGAGGCGCTAGCCAGTGGATCCGAAGATCGCGGGTTCGAGTCCCATCACCCGAGGTTCCTTTTTCATCGAACTTCTGTAATCACGAAAATCTGTCTGCCTCCGACGCGACGAACAATCTGCTGCCCCATCGCTCAAGGAATACATTTCAGCCCGTGAGTGGCCCCGATAAATGGAGAAAAGAAGAGAGAGTATAAGTGTGTTACATATTCCGATATCGGGTGCAGGAGGGCGAAACGGGGTTGGATCACACGAGTGGAATACCTCAGCGTCGGAGCGTGGGGCGCGGGATTACGCAATTTTCATAGAAGCCCTCCTGAACACGGTACAATGGGACACACATCTCGCTCGGCTGGCATTCCGCAGGCGAAGAATCGGGCCGCCGTCGGGAGAAACCCGCCCTGAGGAATGTAAGAAGGTGTAGTATCGAGCTTCCGGAGGTTGTTGCGCTGTTGCTACTCCGGAGGTAATCGTTGCGCGAAAATGTGCCGGGCATCCCGAAATGGATATTGCGGTTCCAGGCCCCTGCGCGCGTTGCTGGGATGCGCTCAGAGGTAGCGAAGCGCTCGCGAACAACGGTTTGTCCCGTCTTAATCAATCCGCGGGGAAGTATCTACGCTGGGAATAGCCGCAGAACAAAACGGAACAAATCCCATTCGATTTCAAGCGGAATTCGTTCAAGAAAACTCCCCTCGATCTTCCTAAACGTAACGTGCCCCCGAGACTAACAAGCAGACCCGAAAGGTGAATTGAATTTGTCCAATTAATCCCAGCTGCCCGTTCCCCGCAGCTCCGACGATCCAAAGTTCCGTGGGTCGACAAAACGGCGGTGGTGGGGATTCGTTAGCATTCCAATCGGAAAGCAGAAATTTAGAGGGGCGAGCGGGAGCCTCGATATCCCCGTGGCAATTAAGAACAACGACCGTCCTAAGTCTCTCGATCATACTGCCGAATTAGGTGATTATCGTGAACCTCCGATGGTCCATCGGAAGCTTGGAAAATAATTACTCCGCCGGGAAGGTCTTTATGGAACGCCGAGCGACGGCTCCTCCTTAACGAACCGAATCGTCCCGAAGTGTTTGCACGGGGATCGATCCCCGGCGGGGGATTAATTGAGAGGGGGCGGGGTGGGTAACAAACGGGACGAGCGAATTAAAGGAATTTTTTCGCTGCCTGAAGAGCGTAGCGAGTGGGGGTGGAAAGAGGGCAGCCTCGGAATAGAGCGGCGGGGGAACGCCGCGTCTTCGACGCGCCACTTTGCAAATCTAATTTCATTTCCGGGGTTTATTTCTTCAGAACACTCCCAGGTATCCGTGGAATACCAGCGACGCCCGGGGGATTTCCATTCGAGACAGAAACCCCTCGGCTAAGAGATTAAAACCAGCCGCCTCTACGCCCGAGGAAAAGCTTCTCACCCAAAGACGCTTCCGATCTCGCCAGAGCCGCGGACCAATTACGTCGAACCGAATTCCAGCGGTTTCTTCCTCTACGTGGACCACGAATCGAGAGGATCGTTATCAGTGTTCTGGATTACTCAGCAGGAATCTGTTTTCCCTCCTGCGCGCCCCAGCCACTGGTGATCTCGATTTACCACGGGAAACGGAGTGGCTCAAAAATGCCAGGCGATATTAGAAATTTTCCTCCGGGGAAGTTTAGAAATTTCCAGTTTAAAAGTTCCAGTGTTGCGTTGCGACGAGACCCTTTCCTGATTATTGTTTACTAGACAAATTATAATTTTATGTACAAGTGAATATATACGGAATAGATAAAATAGCTTTAAGATACGTTAATAAAAAGAAGCAAGCGCCTCATGTTAAAGTGGTATATTCAAGACATCCATCCTTTACTCATTAAACGAATATTTTACAGATGTATCAACATGCCCCAGAGCAGTATCAATTTGCCCCGCAGTGGGGTAAGTTGATACATTTTACCTTCGTCCAAATAACATTTTTTCATTCATTTTGCATGTATTTTTTCAACCTTTCATTTACAATATATTAAAGAGGAAGGACCAAAGTATATTTTAGCATATTTGTTATTAAGTAATTAATTCAAACAAAAATGAAAAAATTGAAAACTGAAAACGTATCAACTTGCCCCGGTCTCCCCTATAGGTAAGTGAAATCTTCTTCCCCTGAGAGTCAAATAGTTTTTTGTAAGATCCAATTAAGATTTCTAGCGATGTGCAAAGTTTATTCTGCCATCTGATTTTTCCTAGCAGGAAAAATACATTAGGCACCCGGCTTGGCCCCACTTCACCCTAGAATAAGTGTTGGACTCCGTCTCACTCCGCGAGCCTCTTCTTCCCGCAGCGTAGCTACACTTTGATCGTTGGAAACGGAGCACGCAAGAAGGATTGCGCACGTATCGCGAAAGGTACTTTTCAAAAATTTGTACCTGCCCCGTTGGCGATAAATTCGCATCAGCGGGGAAACGAGGGTGAATCAGGGGCACTCGTTCGGTTATTCTTAGCGGGGCGCGTCGATAAATTCGCCCCGTTTGGACGTTTAATCCTCGGGGCCAGATAATTCACGGGGAAACGGACTTGCTAGCTACCAGCCTCCAATTTTCTTAAAACCTCCTCGCAGTTTAAACGTCCATCCACCATTACCAACACATTCCTCCGAGCCCTCAATTGGCCCTACTCGTTTCATCATTCCACAAAGCGACAACGTATATAATCATCCCCAATGGAACAGCGGAATTGAAGAGGGTGGAAAACAACGATGCCGAGAGTGGTGAATGGCAGGGAAACGCGGTACTTTGGGCGGCAAACGAGCGGGAGAAAGATTCCAATATCGCGGGGAAGGGCGTTTTAGTTCTGTTTGAGGACGGAGGTTGCCGACAAAGGTAACCGAAAAAGTGAACAGAGGTTCGAGCAGGTTTCGAATATAACGGATCGCCACGGAGCAGCCGCAGGCCCAATTCCCCGCCGGATATCCGGTGGAAACTTCAGGTCGCTCGCGTTTACCAAACCGCAGTTACCTGCTAGATTTCGCGTTCACCCGGCAATCGTGCGCGAAAAACAAAACGTCCGCCGCGGTCCCGTTCCGCCCTCGCCACTGTCTCGCTCGCCCCCGAAAGCCGACAATAAGCGTCGGCCAACAGCGGGGAGGAGCAGGCTTTCGATCGGGCGTGAAAACGACCGATCGTCGCGACAGAGTTGTGAGGAGAGCTGTGAAAGCGACGAGGAACGATCGCGCGTCAACAGGGGAGCGGCGTGAACTCGGGGGGAGGGGTAGCCGGGGAGCGGGGGAGCGGGGCGAGGGAGAAAAATACAGAAGAATGGTTTTCAATTCGACGCGTTGGCAAATATTTGCTCGGTCGTCGAGAGAGTCGTGCATCCGCGCGATCGAACAGACGATTCCAACGAGCCGGCGGACCTTGTGCTCGACGAAGATCGATCTATTTCCCCGATCGTGGAGGAGGGTCGCCAAAGGTAGGGGGCAGTTCAATGGCGCAATTTTTTTCCCCCCCACCGATGAAGCCAATTAACCGTCACCAGCAATAACGAAATCGCCCGGGCGATCTGCTAATCCGATTAAAAGGGAGGCCTGTGCACGCGGCCGCTTCATTATCCAATTACACTAGCTAGTAACAAACTAGGCTCCATTATGCAAAGCGCTGCAGCTTTGCTACGGACATTCGCCCCGCGACATATTCGCCTTCTTCTCGGCGGATGATCCATCGGAGAATAAGGAGCACCGGGGGAGGATCGACGTGTTAGCTGGGGTAGAGTCGCTTGGGGATCTGCTCGACATTGGACTTTATAATCAGGCCCCAGCGAAAGAAGTATAATGTAACACTAATAGAAAGCTGTTTGATTCGTCTGTAATGGATTTTTGGTACGAAGGTGCTGGCGCAAAATGGCACAGCGGGAAGAACTTGGGTGCGTCCAACTCTTTTCTTCTGGAATATTTTGACAATAAGTCGTCTTTAAGGTAGTTCCTAAGCAACTATGTTAGTCAAATTAGAGTTGGGTAATAAACGACAAATATAAAGTAGTATGATACTATGGAAATAATAATAATAATTTTTAACATCATGTATATATATTTTAAACAGTTCAATGTTAATATAAATAATTGTAATACGAAAATAGAATATTAAATTGGTTAGCGTAGTGAATTGGAGCCGCAGATCTGACAACCTCGCATTCATTCGGAGCGTCTTTTATAACCAGAATGTCAGAAAAAATGTTCATAGGGTAAAGCAACCAGTAATTGACCGCATACCAGTGAATGACCATTAGGCAATGAAATGTCCATTATAAATTTAAAAATATTGTATGTTTATAAATGGAGTGCAGTTGCACTTTTAATATCCCATATTTTTAGTTACGCGTATTAAGCAAACATTATTAAGTACAATTCTTATTAAAAGTATGCGGTCATTTACTGGACTTCTGCACGTGTTGCATTTTATAATCTTTTTTAAAAAATTACGATAAGAATAAGTAATTATTTTTATAGAAATTTCAAGAAAAATAAATTTAAATGCAATTTCGACAGTTGTTTTGTCGTTATACATAAATATATTCAAGTAGTATTAATTTCAAAGGTCCATAAATTCAACAATTCGGTCATTCACTGGTTGATTTATTTACCCTATGAATCTGAATCTTCGTTCGCCATTTAAATGTCTAAACGTATCGATTGTGCGACGTTGCCATGTACACTGCTCTACGTAGTTTCTAAAAAATTTGCACGCAAACGTATTTTTTATGGGCTTTTACGAAGAAACCACGTGGTCAGTTTCGCTGAAATAAATAAATTCATTTCGTGACATTTCGATGTACTTCGGTACCAATTTCAGTACACTTCTTAAATATAGTTTTCCTGTTTCAGCAAAAAAACTGAAACCATAATCCTCTTTTTCCGACTCTGCCATATGCCACTGTGTTAAAATGCATCAGCTTTAATTAACAATTTCTCGATAACTATGTGGTAAATCGATTTTAAACTTTGTACAAGCGTTTCTTGTATTCCAAATTAGTTTTGAACGAAATTTGAAAGAATTCTTGAATTTAGTAGATTATTCAGGAACTACCTTAATTCCCTTCGAGATTCCATTAGCCGTGCAGTGACTCCATCTTAATTTCAATGTAGTTACAGGTG